>VUYV01000128.1:217154-549140 GCA_008711295.1 Anarhynchus alexandrinus
TGCCCGGGCGGGGAGGCACGGCCGGCGGGTCGCCGTACACACGGGCACACGCACACACAGTCCCGGGCGGGGCGGCGGCGGCGGCGCTCGCCCTCTCCTGCGTGATGTCAGTGCACGGCGGAAGGAGGGCGCAGCGTTAACTCTTTGCCTGCCCCGCAGCCCGCCGCGCCGCCGCCGCCCCGCCGCCGGCATCGCCGCTCCCCGGGGCTGCCCCTCGGCGCCGGGGCGCTCCCGCCTGCGGGGCGGTGAGGGTACCCCCGGCCTCGCCCCCCGCCTCCCCCCCCGCCAGCCGGCTGCTGTCGGCGGCTGGCTTTTGTTCGGCCGGTGTCCGGCGGGCTTGCGGGGCGTCATCGGGCAGCCCGGGGCGCCTCTCCGTTGGTTTCCTAAGGTGCTCTTGGGCTGTGCCCCGGCAGCCAGGTTGTGTGGACCTGCGGCTTCGTTTTCCGAATTCCCCTACGGGTGGTGGAACGCCCGGGCCAGGGCCGCGGGTAGGGACAGCAGGCCGGCTGTCTGGCCATTGATACCTCGTGTGAAAACACCTTACGTAAACCACGTGTGAAATAGACATCGCTATCGTTTGGAATCTAGATTTGCACTCCTTAATGCTTTTGCATGTTGATCCTAAGTAATATACAGCGTTCTCATGGGGCCTACTGAAAGAAGGAGCTTGTTCTGGACACATTCTGTGCGCCCTGATAAGCGAGGGGATTCAGAATCAGCACAAGGGCTGGTGCAGTGGCGGAGGGAGGCACTGGTTTGCTGTGCTTTGTAACAGCCCTTATTATGTGGACACAGACACAGCCTTTGTGGATCTTTTGCTAAGGAGGTATTTAGCCCGCTAATGCCAGCTCCTGAGCTGCCCTGGCCTCAACAAGGATGCTGAACCCCAAACAAAGATGTGAACAACAATGACAACAACCAACAACAAAGTCATGTTGATTTCAAGCTCCATTAGAACAACACAGGAAGAAATCAATGCCTGGCAAGCAGAAAAGGACAGAATCAGTGGGGAAGGATACCACACATAGTGGAGAAGGGAAGGGGGGGGGGCAACTGGCAGCTATAAAAAGATACCTCTAAGGACCCCTTCAGCAGTCTCCTCCTCCTTTTAATTCCTTTAGAAGTTAATTCCTGTTCAAGGGAAGGATGGGCAGCTCTGTAACAAAGCGGATTAGCCAGATACAAGGTTTGTTCCAAAATAACAAAAGTTATTACGTAGTAATGAGGTTTAGTTAATAGATTCATAGACTTTAAGACCACTGGGATTCCTCTGGACATCCTGCTTGTGGAGCGGAGGCTGCTGAACTTGCCCCAATGATTTCTGCCTCCTGCCTCTTCTGTGAAGCTGGGGGCTGGAGCTTAGGAGTGCAAGCCCCTGTCCTTGTGGGCAGGCGAGCTATGGAGACCTCCCAGCATCCTTGCAACAGTTGTTTTATTGGTTGGTTTGCCTGTCCTTGGAGTGTTTATCAGGCTAGTTTCACCTTTAATCCATAAAATCTCATTATTTCTTTCCCCGTCTCCATTAAAGAAGCAACTCCAATGAGACATTACTCCCCTGGGCAGGTCTCTCTAAGTTGCGATAGTCTCCCACATTACACAATGTTCCAACTTAAATATTTCCCAGTGGGATACTCTCCTGTCTCCCTTGTAAGGTACTGCCACTGGCACCTGAGCTAGCCTCTGCTGAGATGCCAGACCTCGGCACCAGCATTTTAAGCTTTCTGCAAACCCCGGCAAGGACATTTTGGGTCAGTTACCCTCGTTTCACACGTTCAGGGTTTCCTTCACAAGTCCAGCAGCTAGAGGTTTTCCTCTGTGAAAGGAAAGAGAATAGCCAAAGCTGTGGTTATGCAGTACACCAGGCGAGTCTGTTCTCACCCTTGGCAGCCCCGTAGTGCACTGCTGGTGCAGTGACAGTTTGGCAAACGCTGAAATTGCCCAAGTCATTCACTGTGAGGGCTCGGAAGGGGAACACTGTTCCTGGGGGCTAGCAGGTGACACAGAATAGACATGGCAAATGCAAGAAATTCCTCCCCAGTATGTTGCAAACTCAAATCTGAAATCAATCGCAGAAAGACAAACTTGGGATTGATCTAAGCAAGGTGACATTTCAGTGCTATGTCTGGGGTGCGATTAAGATTTCCCTTCAAGAATATGGGGAGATTTGACAGAGGCTTTGGCCTCGGCCTCCCAAATCACAGACCTCAAACATTTGAGACAAAAATGTAAATCCATTAGCAGCAGCAGCAGTAGACCACTAGCCCTGGTACATCAGGCCTAACTTATTGAGCCAGAATGTATTATTTTCATGATCCTGTGCAAAGCAAAACCCATCACATTTGGCACAGTTCTGGCTGTTAACTTTTAAGATTTATTACATAGTGCCATGGGGCCTCTGCTCTGCAGCTTTTTGTGAGTCCAAAATTTCCGTGAAGCCCAAGGGGACTTCTGCATGAGCAGGAAAGGCAGGAGTAGAATTCTTCGGTTTGGCAGTTTTTGTTATTTCTAGGGGAGGAAGATCATAATATGTAACATATTTAATTGCATCATACTTGTTTTTTTGATTTGAGGAGGTCTTTGTGTGCCTGTCCTCTGAGGGGCTGATAGGGCTGCCTTCTGCTTTGCTGTATCAGCTGGTTTAGCCCATTGTTTCCTTGTTTCTAACCCTCGCAGCAGCAGGTTTCTACAGCACATCCCAGCCAGAGACGTGGGAGCGGGAGCCCTAACTACTTAATATACCATGGTGCCTGCAATAATAGGGCAGGGGTTTCAAAGGTTGCCCATCCTTTCCACTCCTAGTACAGGAACACGTGAACCACTCTGAGGCTCAGATATCCCTTTCATAAATGTATAAACATATTCGGCTAGAAATGGAGGAAAAAACCCAGCCCACCTGGTGCTTCAGATAGTCCAAAGGACTGGGCTGTGAGGAATCCCCCTTCCCCAAGGAAAATCATTCCTAATACTGTACAGAAGTGATATTTACCCCTTCCTGATTTTTAGGAATAGTAGCACTCTCATTTTAGATGGCAACTAGCCATCAGAGCAGAGATCCAAAAGTTATACGAGCCCCTTCCTCTACCCCCCTGTGAAATCTGTTTTAGGCAGAGATGCTAGAAATGGTGTAGTAACTTGGCCGGCACTTACATAAGTTGTCATGCTAATATAGTTCTTGAAAATTGCAATTAAAGCATGAAACAACATTTGGCTGAAAAAAAAATAAAGGCTTGCTTGTAGTCGAGCACTGTTTTGTCCGCCCAGCATTTTGGCTGTTCAGCCAGCAGAAGAGTTTTCTGCTGATGCTGACATGTGAGGTAACGTCTCTGCAGCAACCTGCTGTAATAGGACATTTCACGCGCACCTCCCAAAATCCTTCCTACTGGCTAATGTGGTTGAGCTTGGTCTTTTGGCAATGTGCAGGAGGACACGGGATGGGTTTGGTAAGGGTTCTGCAATGACACAACTCCTTTGGACGGGGTCTTCCCTAGCAAGCTGATACACATCCTTCCCCGGGGCTGGACGGCTGCTGGGCTGGAGTTAGGGCAAAACGGCTCAGCCAAATCTTTGTAAATGCAGCTCCCATCTGCTCTGGGATGAGCGCAGCACATGCTCAGGAACAATGGGGCTGGGCTGATGGATAGCGCTCAGGGGACCACTGCGTTTCCATCCTCGGGGCTGCTGCCTGCCACGGAGGAAGAAATGTCACCCAGGAATTCCCCCACACTCGTGAACTCCAGTTCCTCCACGGGTGTCTGGGGCTGTGCCTCCGCTCCCCTTCCCGAGCAGTGGCTGCTCTCCAGTGGCTCCCTGCACACCGGCTTGCTGGGCATGGACATCTTAGATTATTTTTTAGTTATGATTACCAGAAGGGACTGGAAGGAGCGAAGAAGGAGGGTGGGGGGAGGAATTGCTCTTTAAAACATTCCACAGTGGGTTTTTTCAGCTGCTTTTGTTTGATGAAGAGCCCACAGCAGAGGCCTGTCATTCTGAGCTGGGAGCGCATTTGACACTCCTGTCTCCGCCGTGTACCTGGTGTGTATTTGCTGCAGTGCTGATTACATTAACTTCTGTGTTTATAAACATTTTGAATCAGTGCAGAAGGCTGTGCTGAACAGAATTTTAAAGCCGGCATCAGTTTTATTTTTTGCTTTTTCATCTGTAAACACACATAATGCGTCTGCAGTGCAGTCAACAATGAGGGATCAGAGGTGCAAAGGGCTTCCTGAGCCGATTCTCTGCTTGGCTTCACTTCTGAGCTCTCCTGATACAGCCTCCTACATGCTTACATGAACACACATACATACGCACACATATACACCGTACAGACAGCAGACACTCCTTCAGATCTGAAAGCACCATCCTTTTAAAAAGCAATTCGGTGCTGATAGTCACTCCTGTCCTGCTGTTCTCTGGATAGGGCCAGCAGTTGGAGAAGAAATTAAATCTGAACTGGTGAGAAAATTGCCTCCCAGTTAATGGAAGCTGATGCAAGTTGTAAGCAGTCTGCAAACAGCAGTGGTTTTTTTCTGTCCCCCTCTGTTGAAGGGTTTGTAATAGCCTCGCTGCAATGCTATCTGAGTGCCTTAACCCTCTCAATCCCCACAGCACCCCCTTGTGAGGCAGGAATTAAACCATAATCCTTATTATACATGGAGAAAAGAAGCGTGGGGAGATTAGGAATCCCAGCCTTGCAAAATGCAGCATGAGTTCTGCTACAGGCTTTCAGTGGGAAGCGGCTGGAAGTACAAGGCTGGTGAGCTTGGGAGGACCCACGTTTTGGAGATGCCCAACAACAGCTAGTGCCTTTCAATCCACCCATCCACAATTTGGGGGTGAATTTGGGCTGGAGCGCTCTTGCATGGGTAAGACTGCTGCAAGCAGCATCCATGTCTCGCTCAAACCACTGCACCGTGCAGCCCTTTGCTCCACTCTTCTTCTTGGCCTTCTGTGCCAACACACACCTTCCACTCCAGCCATCGGCCATAGGTGTTTTTAATTTGTGGTCCTCTCAGAGCTCGGCAGAGGAAGGGATGGAGGCTCCAAAAAGGAGCCAAAATCCTATCCTATCCAAAAAGGATAGGCTGGGAAAAGGGCGCCAAGACTGCTCTTGGCAGCCAAGGGCTGCTCTTGAGGCGTCTCCTGGCCGACGGTTGTGGGAAGGGGGTCCGCTCTCCCCATGCCGGCAGCGCCGGAGCAGGAGGGGGGGATGCCGCTGATCCCACCCTTCCCGGGACGGGCACCCCTGGGAGCATTTCTGGTGGAGCCGTCGGGCCGAACACCTCGCACGGGAAAAGGCCGGGCGATACCGGCCGGTGCCTCGGTGCGGTTCCCGCCGGGGGAGCCCGAGAGGCGGCCCCGGGCGCCGCGGCACCAAGCGCAACCGCCGAGCACCACCTAGTGTCAGCGGGGCCGCCTCCGCCGCCCTGCCCCGCGGCACGGCCCGGCCCCCAGCCCCGGGGGAGGGCACGGCTGCGAGCCCGGAGGAGGGCACGGCTCCCAGCCCCGTGGAGCCGTCGCCCCTGCCCAGCCCGGGCTGCGGCAGCGCCCAGGAGCTGCCGGGCAGAGGGCATCTGCTCCCCGGAGGCGTCGAGGGGTACGTGAGCGTGTTCCGCGTCAGCACAGAGCAATGGCTTCGGCAAAGCGGCTTAGGCGCTTCGTAGAAGGAGCTATGGTGGCGGAGCCGGCATCTAAGAAGGAATTAAAAGGTCTGCCTTACATGCACACAAACATGCGGGCTTACACTTGGGACTGCGTGTGTGCGCGCACACGCAGAAAGGGCCGGTGGTAGGCAGAAGATTAAACACAGCATCCACAGAGAAACTGCGGCATAGAGAAAGAAAATACAGAGGAGAAATACAAAATGAAACCAACAGAAATATTTCAAAGGCCATGTGTTCCCAGCACTGCTAATGAGGTCCGGCAAGGGGAATGCTCTCTCTCTTCTCTTCAAGACTTGTCTCTCAGCTCCAACATCTGAACCGACACGCTCTCCAGCACCGGCACAGCTCATTCAGAGTGCGCACAAGCCTCAACGGTTATTGTATTAGAAAATAGCATGCATTATTGAACAGCACTGTAGCCTTGCTGAGTGCCTTGGCATTGCCCATGCATGGCAAGGAAGGCAGGACACAGAGTCCCAAACCAATACCCAGAATAGCCTTCTGACTGAGGGCTTTAGAAGCTGCTGTGCAGCCATCCATGAGGCAAAAGCCACAGAGAGGATTTCTTCTGAACTGGAAATTCACTGACATGCCCTGCTTCGGATTTGAATCAGGATCAGAACTTGCTGTAAATTTACAAGTGGAAATAAGCCCTTTGCTTTTAGTAGTTGGACAAATAGGCTTCTTTTCTTGCATAAGCTCTTCTGGGACCTGAGCTCTGGATCACAGGGCGAGAAGTCAAGAGGTTTGCAGGCCTGTCTCATTTGCAGGCTGTCAAGTCAATAGTACGAGAGTGTAAATTTGACTCTATGGCAGCAGAGCTGCTGCTGTGAACGGGGAGCAATGCCCCTGGAGCCACCACAGTGACTCTGGAGGGGCACACTGCCATCGGCAGGGCAACTCCACTGTCACCCCACTGGAATCCCTGGAGTTGGACCAGGTCAACTGCCTTCTGTCAAGGTGTTCCTCTGGAGCAGCTCCAACGCATTAGTTTTAGCAAATCTGCAGTAAATCCAGCCCAAGCGTGGGACTTTGTGCTGTAAATCTGGAGTGTATTGAGCACAATTTTTGCCATGAACATGGAGCAGCCCCACGTGCGGGGCAGTGCATCAGCCCCTTCCCTGTCCGTGCTGGCGTGGCTGGACACAGAAGGCAGCCGCAGACCCGTTCCCGGCTGGCACAGCTACGCAGGTGCGAGCTTTGTTAAAATCCGCATCCAGGTGGGGAAAGGTTTCTGCTGCACGAGCAGCTTCCCCATTCAATCCTTGGCATTTGCTTCTGAGGCACATCCAGCAAAGACTGTCCTCTCTCTCTCTCCTCCTCTTCCAGCCAGGCCGTTAATTTCCGTCTGTCACAAACGAGCTGTTTCTCTGCGAGCAGGGCCCTCTGCCCCCCTCCGCCAGGCGAGGCAGGCATCAGCCTTGTCAGCATCAGAATCGGCCACAGGAATCAACACATCCCGGTGATGCTGATTTATCGCCCTCTAGGTTGTCAGCATAAATACTTGATAAATACAGATATGAATAATACAGCCTGAGTTTACCTTGTCGGCATTAATGAATCTCCTGTTGGCGAGCAGGGGGAGACTATTATGAGGCTGTGTATGCAGTGGAGGTCTCTTGTGCACGCTCCGCTGTCCCAGGGAAGGTGAGGGGTTTTACTCCAAACAGTGCTTTCGTGAACCTAGAGTAACCTCCCTTGCAGCCTGTTTTGTAAATGCCAACTGGGCCTGGCTGATGTCTATTCAGAGGAATTTTGCTGCAGTCTGAGGAGTTAGCGATGTGAATTTGGAGGGACTCCAAGGGAAATGTTTCTGTCAGCCTGGAGTAACTGCAGAGGGGCCGGTGAAATGACGTTACTGTTCTCTCTCAGAGGACAAACCTCTCCTCATGGGCCAGTTCCCTCCTCCTGTCTAATTGTGGAAGCAATTGTTCTCCGTCCATGAGCTTCTGCTTTCTTCTGCAGAGGCTGGAAGGAGGAGGTCACCTTCCTTATGTTGAGCTCCCAGGAGATCATGAGACCTTTCCAAAGACACTGGATAGGGAGGCTTTGCCCATCTCCCCAGGAGAGCTGCTGTCCTGGCACTGAGGATAAGCATTCGTCCCCATGGCAAGTCGACCCAAACTTTCACTCAACCAGCCAAACAGCCAGGCTCTGCCTGCTAATTACTACTAGCTCTTTGGTTAGGTTGTTGTGGTTTTTTTGTAACAGAAAAAGATACTAGGAAGAATTCAGTGGATCTATCGTGCTTTACAGCCTTCCCATGAGGAGAAAGATTCAGGCAGGCCTGGGACTTGGAGTGAGATATATTTACCCTGTGTCCTAATGTTTGGGGATAATGTGACTATACTTCAAAGTGCTGTGAGACCCTGCTGTCCTGGGCACCCAATAAGAGTTGTAGACTGACTTAATGAGTCATCTCTTTCCAAGCGGGGAGAAAAATGTCACATTAAATTTTTGTTTGCAAATTTTTTGAATGTGTAGCTTGAGTTCTTGACATAAATGAGCTTACAATGGAAACTGTCTGCAGGGCTGAATTTTCCATAGCTATGTTTTTGGTGGAGATTCAGTGGTGTTTCTAGGTTCCAAACCCCCTCTCATGGAGTGACAGTTAAGCCAGCATCTACATGGAGTTTCATGGTAGTAAAATTCAGCATGTCTTCTAGAGATTTGTGGCAGGAAGACAGAAATCTTTTAGCAGCAGAAATAGACTCCTGAGTTCAGCCTGTATTTCTGACACATATTTCCCATGCAATCTTCTGTGTGGTGTTCAAGGCCAGATAGGGCTCAGTTACGGGGTTTTCTGCCCTGATAGAAACAATTGGGATGAGAGTTCACTTTGCAGCAGAGCTACCAATGCCTGTCTGTGGTATCTATTCTGCTACTGTATGTGAGCATCCAGATCTGGGGCTGAGTCTTCATCATTTCATGCCTCAGTTTACCACCAGACAATGTGTCACAGCTAACAGGAAAGCTTGGAGGCCAAAAGTCCTTAGTGGCTGGAACATGCTCTGCCAGAGCGTGTAAAAATTAATAGATGGTTCCCTTCTGGAGCATTATGGGAAATTGGACCTCTTTACAGGTGATGTTTTGTGCGATGGATAATAGCAGGAACAAGCTGTTAAGGGCTTTCTGTCCTTCTGCAGGCAGCAAAGGTTTCTTTTATCTTTTAAGATAACCTGAGAGGAGTACGACTATGGGCTCACTCCATTTGTCAAGTGATTTTTTTTAATGTATTTAAATACTTTTACAGTGTCTGTTAATGAAACTTCGGTGACCCTGGGGCTCCTGAGGGAATCCATCTGCATCTAAGTGATGGAAAATGAACTCGTTAATGGCTGGGCCCTGCTCAGTCAATATAGGAAATCGATCCCTAGTGATGAAGGGCTGTATGGGAAGGGGCTTGGCTAAGTGGGTTTTATCCTCAGGATGAGAAGGGATGGGTGGGTGGGTGGGCAGCGCAGAGCAGTGACTGATGAAGAGGATCAGATGGTGGCTGGGAAAATGCCTCATTTTTACTGCTAACTGCAGAGATTTAGAAGGGCTTGCCAAACTGAGGTACTTGTGCCTGAAGGACATGTGGAAAGCCTGTGTAAGAACTGATTGCAATCTCTCTATTTCTCTTTTCCGTGCTTGTACACCAGCTAGCACCATAGGGGTTCTTCTTTCCCTTCCTTCCCAGTTTCCCTCTGGGAAAGGAGAGATGTCTCTCCAAACCCACCCATCCCTGCTCCCATCAAACCTAATTTCCTCCTGTCACAAATGATTCAGCATGGGGAGGGAGACTAGAGCTCCTGGAAGTGCTCATGCTATGGATAATAACAGAGGGTAAAGGCTGACACTAACAGAAAGCCATTGGAAAGCCATGCACCAGGTGCCTGGGTTCTCTGGGAAGTGCTCTGGAGCACTTTGGAACATCTGTCCTGCATCTAACAGGACTTATTTTGGGGAAGGGCTTGTCCTGATCTTGCCTTCACTTGGGCTAGGAAACTTCCATGAACTCCATTTTCAGTGACTTTGGGACGCTTGCCTCTCTGCCCGTTGCTAAGGCTCTTCACCTCCAGCTCATTCCATTCCTCTGTGGCCCTTCTGCACTGCAACAGGGGCACAGGTTCCCCTGCCTCGTGCTGAACCTGGATATGAGCAGGGGCTCGCAATTCCAAGGGTACTTGGAGTGGTTGAGGGAAAGATGTAAAGGGCAGAAGATCATACTTGGATATTTGGCAATCTGCTGCAGGAAATGGGAATTATCTCTGTGGCTGTGGAGACCCGCTGCTTCTGCTTGAGGGGAAAGGTATGAAGATGGGGAGGAGGATGACAAATTAGAAGAGGGAAGAAGGGAACAGGAAGCATATTTTTCTGCATTTGGGGATGTTGTGCGTGCAATCCTCCTGTACACACCATCTGTGCACTGGTAAAACCGTGTTGGGTCTTTTAAGAGTTCTGATCCACCCTTTCATCTCTCACACAGGGCAAAACACGTACGGTAGAGCTGGGAACAGAGCCCCAGACAGAGTAAATTGGTCATGTTCCACTGGTATCCACAGGGTGATGCTGATTTTCATTACAGAGGCGGATGGCCCGGCGAGATCAGAACAGCAGGGCTGACTATGCTTTTACTCAGGTTCCCTTTACACCCCCCTCCTCTGCTTCGAGGGGATCGCCCTGATTTAAAGCAGCTGAACCTTCGGGCAGCGTATGAAAAAGGCAAGTTTGGAAATGCGAGCAGAACCTTTATGGCTCTGAAGCAGCTTTGGCCGTCTGCAAAATGCTTTGAGATCTGCAGCAGCCAGTTGCCAAAGATGAGCAGTCTTATTATGACGTGATTGGTGCTATGCCCTTCGATGATTCGCACATCCCATGGGTCAGATCCTCAGCTGATAAAAGCTGGGAGAACTGAACTGATTTATGTCCACCAAAGATCAGCCGCAGCAAGCCCACGTTATACCATTTGATGAAGAGTCTGCTCGCTCTCTTCTCTCTCCACTTGCCGTTAGTCACTAAAATCTGCTTCATTAACAAACTCTCCCTAATCACCGCTCCTGAGCAGCGGAGCACTTTGCCCAGTGGGGCTCTGCATGAAGCTTCTGCCCAAGGATTGTTCCAGCGAGTATCACGCACACTTTAATGATTTCGCTTCTCCTTAGCCAGTTGTTGGAGGATATGGAGCAGTGATTCTGCAAAGCTCGCTGTGCCGGGAGTCTCTCATGGGTGGCTGGATGTTAGCTGTGAATCTGCTCACGTCCTGAACGATGAAATGTTTTCCTTCTCTAAAGAGGGGACGGTCTTTAGCTAAAGGCATTTTTGCAGAGTCAGAAAGTGAAGGCTAGAGGGAAGGTGCAGGTGATACTTCAGGGTTTAGGCATGTCGTAGGAAGAGTTTAGGGGTCTTTAGGGATTTCATTTTTGTGCCAGGATTTGGCTGGAGGATTTTGGCAAACAAACAAACAAACGGAAAAAAAAAGCTTCCAGGAAATACAGTTTCCTGATCTGGAAACAATTCGATTTTGGCAACGCCATGAGGAAGGGAAGGATGGGTATTGAAAAGAGCAGGGTCAGACCTGGAAGCATGATCAAGATATGTGCTCAGCAGTGGCTGTTGATGTTCACCGCCCCGTGGGCTGTGCTTGCAGCCCCGCTTTCGGCATGGCTGACGGAGCCCCACGCCCAGCCCCACCATGCCACATGAAGAGTATAATTTAAGCTGTTCTATTCCTATCCTGGCGTGGAGCCATTTGTTCGAGACGTAAGAGTCTCCCCCACACAACCCCTCGCAGCAGCGTTTTTGCCGTGGGGAGCCAGGCGCTCCGCTGAGGTGCTGGGGGAGCAGCAAAGCTGCGAGGAGCAGCCCAGCCAGCATTATCCTGTGGGCGGCTTGTTTTTTCATCCTTCCCACCCTCTCAGTGATGATGAGGCCTATTTTTCTCCCCTTCCATGTGCAGAAATAGCTTGCATTTGTCGTAAATCACCTCGGCTGCAGATGGTGAGTCACTGGTTGATCAAAGGCAAGACCCTTTTCTAGGTCTGAGGGGAAGACTAGATGCTTCAATAAATCATTAGGAATCGGCAGGAAAGAGAGTTTCCCTTAGGTTTAATGAGAAAACCTCACCACCGCCCTCCTTTGTCCCCCATGCCCCCTGGCTTGTGTAGTGTAAATTGCAGATTTTAGTGACATGAATGGGGAAATCTGATTTAGGATCCCTGTTACAGCTATTCCTGGGCATTGGGCAGTAGTTTTCTGCCCTAATCAACAAGTCTGGACAGCAGCAAGGGAAAAAGTGCTATAGCTGAGGGGGATAGATGTGAGTGAGTGCATGTGCAGGGAATGAGAAGGGACACAGAATGTCGGCATGTGCCATTCACCAGCAGGCAATGAGACAAGAGATGCAGAGTCCAACGGGATCAGCATCAGCCGGGCTTGAGCTTGACATGAGCTAGCGTAGCGGTGACAGGAGCTGGGATGCAGGGTGAGATAAACCACAGGCCCGTGACATAACTGCAGGAGGATCCAAGACACCACACTGTGTACCTATTACAAGGTGGGATGAGGTGGCACTGAACAGGACCGCTCGCTCGGAGGAGACAAGGAGCAGTAATAGGGCAGTGAGGAGAGGAGGAGGGACTGAAGCCATGAATCTGCCAGTGTCCTGCTCAGGAGAGAGTACTGGGTTACACAGGAGCAGAGGATGGTGTGAGAGCTGTCAGGAGAACAGGGAAAGACCTGGAATTGTTCCTGTACACTACACACTCCTTTCTTCCCCGCACCCCTTGCATGTCTCAGGCCAGCCTCTCTGGGAAAAAAGGGATCAATGGCTCTTGAGTCAGAGACTCTGCTGAAAGCTGAGCAGATGAAGGGTTTGCCATCTGTGAACAAGTTGTTCTGATTGAATTAGGGAACATTTAACATTTACAGATAATTAGAAACAGCCACCCATTACAAAGGGAGCAAGCGGCAGCATAGAGCAGGGAAGCTTTTGAAAGGCGATTGGAAGCTCCTTGACACATCAGCCAGGGGAGCTTTTCAGACACAACTTCTGAGCATTTCCGAACGCTTTGTGCTTGTTTCATCCCCAGATCTTGGGAGCCAAGTACCTATCTCTGTCTCTCTCTTTTGGCCTCTTCATTATTTTTTAACTGCCTTTTGCCTTTTTCTCCCAGCCAGCGCTCAGCCAGCTGCCTTTCTGGGAGATTTTAACAGTGTCCCCTTTGGTCCCATACCGGGCTGTCAGCTGGAAAGCAAAAGGGGAGGAAATTTGCTTTTCTTCTCCATGACTGTCACAATCTCCTTGGCCTGGAGCTCAGCGGAGCAGTCATGGGGAGGGACAGCTCTGAATGCAGAGGCTCCTATACTACTCTGACCTCTACAGGGTAGACCTGGATATAAAGATGGTTAATATTTTTTTCAAGCTAACATAAAATATGTGTACCCGTGGAATAGAAAAATAAAAATTTTTGGTTACCGATTTCAAAAAGAAAGTAAAATATGTAAAATGCTCTCTTTTCCACTCAACAATAGCTTCCCTCTTACAAATTTCTCTTTTTTTTTTCTTGTTTCCTTAATATGTTTTTACATCAACAGTATTTAAAAAAGCATGTTTCTCATACTTTTCTTTTGAGAGAAAAAGAAGCTAGTGGAAATTTAAAATTCCCCAAAACACAATAAGAGATGATTTCCTTCCCAAATTTCCTCTGAAAAATAACTGGCATTTCTCAAGCAGCTCGAGCAGTAATTGCGCTTACATCAGTGACGGTAATTGCATTGCATCTGCTGCAGAGAGTTACCCAAGAGGTGAAATCACAAAGCTGCAGCTGGCCTTTTGCTGGAAGAAGCCTCAGCGATGACTCTTGGGCAGTGGCTCCACGACTTGCCCTCTGCTCCCAGGGCGACTCCAGGGGCAGGGGCGGCTGCATCACTGCCCTATCCATGTGGGGCAGCGGCACCATGCAGCTCCCGCTCCCAGGCTGGCACCGCCTCGGCGGTCCCCACAGGCGGGAAAGAGAACCTGACTGGGAAATAAATAGGCCCATGTGTTTGTGTGAAGGTGGCTGTCCCCTCTTTCCAGAAAGGCTGCCGCCTTCCCAAGCCTGCTGTCCCTCCCAGCAGCGTCCAGGCTTTATGGTAAATGGCAGAGGAACCACTGAGGGCTCCTGTCACTGTGGTTCATGTTCTGGAGCATTAACAGAGGGAGGCCAGATTCATCTCTCCTGTTGATATGGAGGGACGTGGTCCCAGCAGGGCCAGGACACGTCCCCCAGGCCTGCACAGGCCAGGGCAAGAGGAAGGTGAGAAGTGCAGGGTTAAAAGGAGATTGGAGGGGTGAGAGAGGGATGAGCTCAGGGTTGTCTTCAGGAGGTCAGCTCAGCTCTGATGGGTTCAGGACAGGACACATTCCTTTGAGATGGGGATGACAAAAAAGTGATGTCGCCTATGCAAGGTATCCTCAGCTCTTCAAAGAACTTGAGCTGAGTAAATGTTTTGTCATTGTCGGATCGATTTGGGGTGACCAGTCCTGCTACAAGGAAAGGCTTATTCAATGGTTGCACAGCTGATTTTGCTCTTGGCTGATACAGGAACAGCATGTTCTTGGTAGGGTACAGGTGAGGAACTTTCTAAGCAGCTCTAACAGAGGTACCTACCTAGAGGTCATGTCCTGAGGGGAAAACTTTTCAAAACTTGTCTAAAAACAGCTGCAATGAAACTGGAGAAGAGCTTATGGTACACAGAGATAATGTTCAGCTTCCCTACATTTCTTAGAAGGAAATAAATGGAAAATGGAGATTTTTTCTCAGGTCCAAAAATATCAGAAATCCTGACTGGCATAATGAAGTGAGAAACAGACATAGCGTTCTGCACAGCTTGCACCCCAGCCTTGTCTCCCTTGTTTACCAGGGATATTCATAGCAGGCAATGTGTAGGACCCTGACAGACATCTAGTGGCATTTTACTATAACTACAAGCACATATGCCCAAGAAGGAGGTGCCCGGGGAAGTGGTGGGGCACGGTGGTAAGGAGATGGTTCTGCTCTCCAAATAAATAACAGACTTTGGCCATGGGGAAAGGTAAGCCCCTGTCCCTTGCACTGGCATCCAACTTATGGAAGAAGAAAGGGAGATATCTGTGATCTAACAGCGTTATTTCTTGGAGAGTCAGACTAAATGCAAAGGAATTGCTGCAGGCAGCTCACCCTACACAACCCCATCCCACTGCCACTAAAATCTCTTCTGCTGGTGGTGGGGAAGGAGAGGGTAAGGAGGGCAGCCCCATTAGAGGCAGTGCACACTGGGGGGATCTGCACGTGCCCACATCTTGGCTGGGAGCATGAGAAAATGCCTCGAAGGGGGTGTCAGACACAGTTACAGTGAAACATGATATTTATAACAAAGTGTGGGGGAAGGTGTCACATCACATTACGCTGATGCTCCAGCACCAGAGACACAGGGACAATGCTGCAGAGTGGGATGTGGTGAGGGCCAGCAGGCAGTAAGATGACTTTGCTCTGCAAATATTGACTCTTCTCTGGAGCCCTGGCAGCATGGCACACTGAAGCAGGGTTTTCCTGGAGGCAGGGGGGACAAGCCTCTCATGGGTGCTGGCATCAGCTAGTGGCTCTTGCATTCCTGTGCCTGGCCCCGCTCTGCTTTCCAAGGGACAGTACAGCTAGTGTGCATGGTGGTAAAATGGGGGAAATAAAATCCAGATATCTCCAATGTCCTTAAACACTGCTCTATTTTTTCTTTTCTGATGGACATATCCCACTTGCTTTTGCATCAGTGCAAGGACGTGGGTCTGGGAACTTAACCGTGCTGATAGACCTTCTCTTACCAAGTTAACATTAAATGCTGCAATCTTTTGAATAACTGGTTCTTCGGAGAAAGCTAGGCTGTGTCACTGCAAGCATCTGGGATTGCCCAACTCCCTCCCCCAAAAATGAATCTCTGAAAGTACCAAGCTCTTTCTAGTCGCTGCAACGAGTGGGCCAAGACGTAGAAAGCTGAGGCCAAGGGGCACATCTCAGAGCTGCAGTTTCCCTGTGCAGCAGGAGGACGCCTGGATCCCCATGCAGAAATACCCTCATGCGTTGTAATGAGAACAGTGGGAGCTCCTACACATGCACAAGTGTATTTCTGTGCATTCAGCTCCTGCTCCTTCCCTCTGCCCTGGCAATGGTACAGTAAAATGTGGATGCAATGTAGCACAGCATTTGCAGCCTTCACCGGCCTCTTGGGGCTAATTGCCTGGGAATAACTTTTGTCAGCTGCCGTTTCTCCCTCACTGCAAACATGAGAGCATCTCTTGAGAGAGCAGCCGGCACATGGGCAGACAGAACCGGAGCCTGCTGCTTCTGCCCCTCTCTCTGGTGAAGGTATTTGGTGCAGTTCTAATGGCAGGTAAATCCTCTCCCCGCGGTGGTGAATGGAGCCTGGTTGCCACACGTCCAGGCTCAGGGGAGCATGGCGGTGGGCTTCGCACACCCTGCAGTGGGCTGGGAGCCCACCCTTCCCTCATTGCTCTGCCCTGTAGTCCTCTGTGACTCACCCAACAGAGGATTCAGCCGCACTGCCCCGTAGTCCTTCATGGGCTGGTTCAGCCTCTGCCCACCCTGTGCTAGCCCTGCTTTTCTCCCCGCTTCTCCCCCCATGCAGCCAGCCCCGCCGTTTCCTTTTTGGGGATTCAGCTGCTCAGTGCCTGCAGGGATTGATGTTCTTTCCCAGGGTGATTTGAGGCCAGTTTGAGCATCGCAGCTCTGTCCAGAAGTGGAGACCTCATCACTACTGGCATGTCGGTGCCAGCTTTTATTCTCACGGGAGTGCCGCGCTGACTGCTCTCACTTGAGTGCAAGCGTGGGTACGGGTGACCTTGGCCCCTTTGCCTGCCCTTATGAGGCTGCTTCCAAGCGCCTGCAGCACTGAAGCTGCAGTCCCTGAGTGGAAATGGCAGCAGCGGCTGCAGACAGGGAGGCGGGCTCTCCCGCAGCTGCCTGCGGGGCAGCGTTCCCTGGGAAAGGCACTGGCTCCTGCCCCCTTTGCAGAGCGGGCTGGCACGTGCCTGCTATGGGAGAAAGCAGCTATTAATTGTCCTAGGGAAATGAACACTCGTGACCTCAGCCCTAGCCCAAGCCAGCCCTGAACTCCCGCAGGCTCCGCTCGCCAGCCATCGTGTGTGGCAATAATCAGCAGGTGGATGTGAGATGCCCTCATTAGGCTATTGCTCAGGCCTGGGCTCATTGAGGCATGAAAATCTCCACGAGGAAAGAGCCGGGAGAAAGGAGGGGCAAGAGCACAGGCTGGTGTGTAACGCCAGCAGGGCACAGGGCTGGAGCACCTTAACAGGTATGGTCCTTCGTTAGCGTTGCCCTCGGGCCGTTGGTAGATCTTGGCTGCTTTTGGGAGGAAAAGGGCTATTGGAGGTGCTGGAAACATGTAGGTTGCTGTGAGAGCCATTAAGTAGGTTGTAGAGTGCCTGTGTGGGATAGGGGTGTGCTGGGTGCGTATGTATTGTACTATATGCATCTATATGGTCTGAATAACGCCCACCTGTGATTTTCCTTCATGCAGCTGTGTTGCATACTTACTGTGAGACAGGCCAGCACATGTAACCGGACTGATGCTCCAGTGCGACTATACGGGAAATACATTTGCACAGACTACACCTCTTCTGTGCTACGTTTGCAGAGGGATCAGAGGGGGACACAATGGCCGTATGAGTACAGAAAATGGCTGGGTCCCTGCACACCACCTCCATGCATGGGGCATACATGTAAGCATTCTGCCTTGGACATGTTTATGCCCCTGTCTGAAGGCAGACGTCACGTCCACGTGGTGTGATGGGCTGAGGAGGGATGGCATGTGTGTGGCTATAAGGCATTATGTCTCTCTGCATCTTGGTCAGCAGACGTGTTTTTCTGCAGATCTCTAATGTGTCACGTGTGAGCCAGTGTTTGCATGAAAACGAAGCATTTGGTTAGGATGTCCCTGCCTGTGTGTGTGGGTTACCCTGCTGTCTGTGCCTAACACGTGTTCTGTAAGGCACGTTCTGCCGTGTGCATGTTCCCCTGTGCCTGTTCGCTGTCGGCCCAGCCCTGCCTGAGGTCCCGCCGGCTGTGTGCCCACAGCGGTGGCACAATGCCACGGTGCAGCCAGCCCTCTAATGTGGCTACTGTTCCTCTCTCTACACAGGCAGTTTAACGGAGGTCGTCCTTCTCCCGCTACAGCCAGTGACTAAGGCAGCCTGGCATTTACCCAGGATTTATTTGGACACCCTAGAGCCAGCTGCACACATTTTTTTTCTTTGTTTTTTTGTCTGACTTCATGCCCTCTTGGTGATTGCTTATAACCCCAGTGCAGAGAAGGGAGAAATCCTCTCTTCTTTCAGGGAAGCAGAACCGTTCAGCATCCACCAGATGCAGACAGACCAAAAGGGAAGCAAGCAAAAAAGAAGAAAAAAAAAAAGGCTCATGCATTATCTGTCCTGGAAATGGCATGCTCTTTGTATAATTCCCATTGACTTTTTAGGGAAAGATTTATTCTCTTCTTCCTCATGACAGCCGAGTTTGCAGTGTTCCCGTAAGTTTGGACCAGCCCAAATTAGCTGTGCATCCTCGGTGTCTGATTAGCTCTATTTGCTTTGTTTTTATTGACCTATGCAAGAGAAAAACTAGGTCAAGCCAGGCTGATGAGGCTAGATCTGGCTCTGTAATATAAATCAGTACAAACGAGGCCATCCATTTGCTGAGCCATCAAATCATGCTCAGGGGTGGGTCGCCTCCAAAGTGTCCAGGGGACATAATTAGGAACTTTCCCAAGCTGTCAATCAGAAGAGAAGCATGGTTTGGATGTAGAGGGCGGGTAGATTTTTTTAGAAGCGGCTCTTTGTTTCTGTGGTGAGGGGCATTTTATCAGCAAGAGGATGAAGCACAGGCATCGGGAGAGCTGCAAATAGAAACGGCCCCTGCCTGTCCATGACTCCTGCGCAGTCTCTCCACAGAGAAGGGGTGGAGGCAGCTAAAAGAAGCCTGCGGGGCTGAGATGAGTTTTTTTCCTACAGAAGCAGGAGGGGAGGACAGAAACTTTTACCCAGCTTCCTTGCTAGCAGACCTTATTGATGGCTTTTGCCATGCAGAGCCAAGGGCGATAAAGCCAGCCTCCGGTACGGAGAAGCCATTGAGACTGTCTGCTCCTGGCAGTCCTGAATCTCCTCCGACGTTGCCTCTCCTGGTTTGGTTGGATCAGAGTAGGAATCAGCCTGTGACCCAATCTGCTGCTGCTGAGTTAGTCACCCTGCTCTGGGGAGAAAGGAGGTGGCAAACTCTGTAACAGGCTGGTTTCAGATGCATTAAAACCCCCCTCCATCACCCTGGAAAAGCTCTTTGCAGGGAGACTTAGGTGTCTGGTGCTGGAAGTTTCCAGGACAGGAAGCAGGGAGCAGCCCCAGCTGGTCTCGTCTTCGCTGTGCGATGTGCTGGGAGTGAGATGTCACACAGCATTAGCTTCACTTTCGGTGGGGCGGAGGCGGCCGGCAGTCGCACTGTGACAGCTCAGGGGCTCACAAAGCCACCCTGCGAGGGGAGAACAGGGGAGCAACACGGCAAAGCAGAGGGGGCCAAATCCCAAATAGGTTGTGCTGGTGTAGCAGGGGACTCAACGAGGGGGTACCGGGAGGGGGGGCGGTGGTGGAGGCTGGAGTGCTGTACGCACAGAGGGCATGGCAGGCTCTCCCTGCTCCTCGTGATTACCCGCGGGGCTGTCAGCAAGCCGCTGCTGGATTGGCCTCTGCTTTGCGGAGCAGCAGCCTGTGCGGGAGGGAAGCTCAGGTCAGCGTCACGTTGGGCTGCTGAGGGCCACCCATGTGATGGGCAGGCAGCGGGGTGGCGAGGGGGAAGCGTCCCTGAAGAAGGTCACCTGGACGTGGAAGCCAGTTGGGACCTGCTTTTGAAGTAGCAAAGGGTTTGGGCAGAGCTGTGCAGCCATGATAACAAATAGGGATGTTCTCAGTGCACAGGGGAAGGCAGAGCTCTCTGCGTCTTCTAAAGTCTTTGGGTATCTTGCATAGACGTCAGGCCACAAATGCCTCATTCTTCACCCCTGAGAGTATCTGCAGTTCCTTCCCACTTAGGGGAATCTGAAGGGATTTTATGTGTTGCAATATACAGGGCAGAAGCACCTTCAGTGGGAGCGTCAGGATGCTGCTGGAGGCAGAAACTCACCTGTTCTGAACGGGAACAATCCACCATCTTTTATACAGCTATGTCCCCAGCTCTGTACCGCAGGTGTCAAACATGCAGTAAATGCTGTTCCTCTGGGGAAAATTTGGTCAGTAAAACGATGAATATCAGCTTTTATGGAGAGAGACAGAGCTGATGAGACCCGGCTGCTAAAAGCCTGCTGGAGATGCAAAGTATCCTCCACTGAACCCAAAGGTCCATTCAGCTGGGCCAGCTTCCAAGGAGACACTTCCCATCTCCTTCTGCAAGATGCTGCCTTTGCTGGGAGAAGCCAGCAGCTGTTGGGAATGCAGGGAGCTGCCACTCTCGCAGGGCAGGAGCCGGCACAGGCATCTCCGCCTGTGCAGCTTCCAGACCTGCCTCTCCCGGCTGAGCTCAGCAGCAACCCAGTGTGAGTGATGGCCCCGGCTTCCCGGATGCATTTACATTCCCTTTGCATGCTGCTGTTGCCTCCCCTTCTTTATGGCTGTGATTTACTGACGTCACAGGCGCAGCATCACGGAATTGAATTTACGGGAGGCTGAATTTATGATTAGAGAAACGAACCCTTCACCACTTCATGCTGCCCCCCCCCCCCCCCGTACACGCATACACACACGCGCATGCACCTCGCTCTGCTCCGCAGCTCCACAGTACAGTGCCAGAGGGGGAAGAGAGGCCATGGAAGACCCTAGTTCATGGAGGATATCTGCTCCCCTGGTTGCAGGCAGAAATGAAGGCATCGGAGAAAGGGCTTATCTGGGGCCTGGACATCCAAAGCTCCTGGGTTCTGCCCATAGATCTGCAAGCTGGCACTACAGCCACTCTTGTAAGGTGGGCTCCTGGGTTTTGCATGTGTGTCCGAGAGCATGTTGCAGCCCATGAGGCAGGGCTCCTGACTGCTTTGGTTCATATTAACCGTCCTCTTAACAATGATGTGTTCCTACTTTTGGGTGATTTCCAAAGCATTCCCAGGAGGCATTTCTCAGCCTCGCCATCTCCTGTCCCTCCCCTCCAAATTTTGCCCTCTCTCCAGCTGAACTTCTGGATAAACTGCAACATCAGCAAGCCAAACCAAGAAGGAAGGGGATCAGAAATGAGAGAGAGTTTACAGGTCGTAAGCCAAACTCATAATAGGATGCAGCTCCGTGCAGCTTGAAGCATGGCTTAGTTTGTGTCTGGGTGTGTTGGAATGACTCCATCCTTGGGAGCTAATTTAGGACGTCCTCTGCTCTCTGCCTGGGGAGGAAACGGCTTCTGTACAGAAGGCACTTGTCTGTGACAGATCTCTTGTAAACAGCACGATAGCTTGATGTCAGAGGGGCTGAAGACATCTTTATCAGGTACTTTGCCAAAGCCCCCAGGGGGAAGCTGTAGGACAGACTTTGGTCAGCAGAGATTTTTCAGGCACAGACTGGCTGAGACTCAGAGTCAGGCTGCATGGAGCCCTTGCTAACCCAAAGGCTTGGGTAGACTGCTAGCTATTAATAAAAAAGGAGGTCTGTGTTATACCACGCTGCATCACAGCCCCAGCTGTCTCTCAGCAGAGGAGCTTTGCAGAGATATTCTAGGCAGAGGCACTAAAGAAAAGATTATATAAAAAATGGGGCAGGTTAGAAGAGCAGGATGGACAGAGGATTTCCTGCTCTGGGGGAAGGTTAAAGCCTTTTTTTCCAAAATGAAAATCCTGGTGGTTTTCATCAATCATGAAAACCCATTTTTGTCAGGGCTTAATCACAATGACTCATGTAGGCCTTTTATATTTTTTTCCCTACTCCTGTATGTGTATTAACTACCTTTCCAATGAAATGTCCCTTCATACCAACAGTCCCCGAAATCTTGGTTTAAAAACTGAAGAAAAAAATGGCTATGTTTCTTTTTCTCTGAGATTGTTATTAAGTGAAGGGAATCAGTCTTGCTTTTGCATGAACAATTTTGGGTTTTGTTGTTTGTAGGAAGCTGAAAGCAGAACAATTTTAGTGGGCATCAGTGTTTCTCTAGTGATGTGCCTGCTTCTTTCCAGCCTCTGGAAACCAACACCTCTGTGCCTGCCACCAGTCCATCCATTCATTCATCCATTGCCATCTCTTCCCGCATACCAGAGTACCCTCTGGCTATGCTGAAACATACCAAACTGCAGAAATCATGCTTGAGGTGGAGAAATTGCAGAAGCAGAAGGAGCCTTTACAGCAAACAGTCTATTTATTGATATTTTATTATGCTGTTTAGCAGGACCCTGGTGCCTGTAATAAAGCATTAAGGAAGTGTAGCAGCACATTCTCATTGATCCCATTCAGTACTGTGATATTAGTGTGAGGGCCAGCGACAAAGAAAAGAAATAATTTTGTTCCCCTCCCCTGTGCTGAATTGCTGATGGCAAAATGCTCTATAAGCCTGAAGATTAGTTAGTTGTACTGTGACCTCCAACTGAATGATCAGAAACCACATGTAAAAATGGAAAGGCAAGCTTTTTTTTTGGATCTATAGAACTACACAGTGAGGGATCTGGAGAAATCCGTGATGATTCAGGAGAGTGTAGATCTATCAAGCCTGGTATTTCATGACTGAAGATGGACATGGTCTGGGCTGGTCCTGAAGAGCAGCCAGGGAAGGGCATGAGCTGAAAGTGCCTCTGTGCGGCAGAAGTATTTGCAGCTTTGTCTGCTCTGGGTTTTCTAGTTGCAGGACACAGCAGCTAGTCTGGATTGCAGCACAGGGAAGAAACCACTTCAGCTCTCAGGTCTGTAATCTCCTGGCTCTGTAATCTTCCTTCTGCCCCTCACAGTGACTCCACAGCCAGATACGGTATCAGCAGAGAGAGAGACATGCGGGCCCATCAGTAACAGAGCACAGTGAGGGTGCTACACATAGCCCTAATGGGAGACATCCCCTACCTTCAAGAGTTTATACCATAAACACAAAACAGGTGAGAACAGTAGCAAAGCGGTGAAACGGTCCCCAGTGTGCCAGTGGCAGAACGATGCAAACTCTGCCCGCTCACTAATCAACAAGCCAGACACCCCAAACGCTGCCCACCGAGCGAGGGAAGACCCATTGCTTCTTCCTCCCTGGTCCTTCCCAGGTGTTTAGTGGCAAGGCCGTGGCCAGGCTGGGGCAGCCTCCTGCCCCCGGCCCCACAGAGAGCCCCGTGCCCCAGAGCCTGCCCCGCGCCCGGCAGGGTGCGTGCCTCGGCGCCCCGCAAGCAGAGCAGCTGTACCGTCAGTGCCAGGAGCTGGGAGTCTCTCCGCTGGGGTCTTTGCTGCTCCCCGTGCTGCCAGGACCCGGGGACCGGGGGATCTGTGCTCCTGCTTTCTCCTTTATTCCTCCAGAGAGGTCTCGGCAGGGCCCGCAAGCGCAGCTCCTGGGTGAATCGCAGCTCCCGCGCCCCGTTCTCCATCTGCGCAGCCCTTGCCCCGGAGGGGGTGGCTCTGCGTCAGCCTGCTCCAGATTAACATGTGCAAACATTGCATTAGCCAAATGGCCTTTCCAGAGGGAGGAGGCGCCTGGATGTTTGAAGAAGGATTTAGCTCTATTATCACCTGGACAGCTGGTGTTCCGGACCCAGCGTGGCTAAATATTTACAGTCAAGCGGAGCGGCTGGGGAACATGGCGTGCGGAGTGCCCTCTCCCCAGCCAGACCTCAGCCAACAGGTTCAGCTGCACTCACACCGTGTCTCTGCTGCTCAGTGGGGCGCTGCTGCTGCTCACCAGCAGAGGAATGACCCCCGAGGACTGCTTTCTAACCCTGCTCCTCTACCAAATTCCTACCTGGGCTCTTCATCTTCTGATGCTCCTTTCTCTCCTCCCTGTGAAAATTAGGGTAATAATAATAGTAGCCCTTAGGATCACTGGAAGGGGATGAATCATTAGCTCCAGTAATGTTCCCAGGGGCCTAAACCTCTCATTTTGTGCATCGTGGGGTTCGCATCAGCATGAACGTGCTTCCTCCTATTTTAGCAATCTCCGCACTCCCCCACTGTGACTGTGGGGACAATTAGTAGCTGTAATCTTCTGAGCGTTGTGTACGGAGGGGAAGAATCTGGTAATACCTGGCTGGGATTTTGTGTGGATTAATTAGCTACCGTTTGCACAGCTCTTTGAAGCTTCAAACCTATTCAAGTGCTAAGTATTATTATTAAATAGTGGTCCATTAGTTCTGATCATTGGCTACAGCCTCTCCGTAGACTCTCTGGTGTCATTTTCTACAGCATCATATATTTGTCTTTGCTATTCCAAATATATTTATTAAGACGATGTGGCAGCAAAAGAGTCCATCTGCAATTTTGCTTTAAGTGTGGTTTTGGTAATCATACTTGTGGTGGCTGGGTTATAACTGCGCTTAGCAGTACCAGGTGTACTAAAACCTGTACTTTCCTGGTTCTGGGTCACCTGCTCCTGGGCAGCGGAGTACCAGGTGAGCTAAGCACAAAACTTTCATCAGCGGGCTGTGTCCTTCACAGTGGCAATACAACACCTTAAGCCCCCTTTCCAGTTTGGCATTTTATCTGGCACCACAATTGGGAAAGAAATGTGTTAGCCCAGAGCTTGATGAAGGCTCTAATGCATCCAGCCTCACATTTGAGACGCGTCCAGCTGGTTGCCGTGTTTCGGTTGGGCTGTGGTAACTCATGAAGTGGTAAGGATTCGAGTCCTGCTCTGAATCCCTTTTCTGTGCCTGTAGAGCTATGGTGGTGTTGGTACACGGCACCAGAGCACACCTCTGGGATCAGGACCTACTCATGCTGCAAGAACGTTGCCGCTGTGCCATCCTACTCCTCCTGGGCCACGTTGTAAGGGATACCTCACTCCCAGCTGAGCTGCGAAGGGCGGCTCGCATCCCTCCTAGGGCTACTGGCTTGCCTCGTTCCAGCACCGCTGCCTTCACGTGGGCTGAGCTGGCCTGGGCTGGCCTGGGCTGGCCTGTCACCTTGCAGACCAGCTATGCCAGGCGCCAGGGCCCAGACCAGGGGACAGGCAGCTGCGCGATGCTGCCACTAGCCCAAGTGTCACCTCATAGGACCCGTCTTTCAAGGAGCGCTGTGACAAGTGGCACGAGCCAGCTGTTGGCCTCCCAGGCGTGCGACCCTTGTGTGCAGTGCAGTGCCCGTGACTTGACAGAGCCCTCGGGAAAGCAGGAGCCTCCCTCCTTCTCACACAGGTCTTGCGCAGTATCACTCTGCTGGGGTGAGCCGTAGCAGGGACAGGTCCGTGCAGCTCCCTGCGAGCCAAGAGCAGCTGTTTAAAGCAGCTGAGGATTGTGTGCATCTGTGAGTTTATTCCTGGTACTTACCAATGGGAAGAGATCGGAGCCTCCGGCACTGACATATATATGCGGGTGCATATTTCTATCTGGAATTGAGGTTTTATTCTTGTAAACATTGTATTTATTATTTAAAAAAAGCTATACAGGCTGCCGAATTAATATTGCACAAAAAAGCCATAAACCTCCCACTAAAGAGCCAGAAGAATGCTATGAGGAGAACAAAGCAGGCATATATCACTGTATTTGGCCAATCTTAAACCCAGTCACGGCATTGCAAATAAAATACACAGTGCTCCTTTCATCACAAATGTATTCTCAATCAGGAAAAAATATATATAATTCGAGATTTGATACACTCTAAATCAAGATGTGACATGTTCAGGAATCAAAAAGATAAAAAATCTGGGCAATTTCTAAATCATTCACGTCTCCAAATGGTAGTTCTTCAAACTGATGTTTAAGGGAGAAGCTTTGGGAACAAGCAAAGACTGTTAAGTGGGGTAAGTAATTCAGAATGCCTCAAACTCTAAGACTGAACCCCAGCTTTCTTAAATTCCAGTATATGCACACCAGTGGAGGTAGTCAATATTGCTCATCACTTTTGAACAGTTTTAAGCTGTTCCCCACACAGAGAATTTTATCTTTGTGGGATGATTTAACTCTTGATCTGCCTGATACAGGCTGAAATTTCAAGTATGGGTGTAAGCCAAGAATTTCATGCCTGAGGTCTGGGATATCGGTTCTTTTACCCCTTATTCCAAGTTAGTATGTGGATTGGGCTGCAGTTTGCAACATGGAGCAGAGCAGAGGTTTACTGACAAAACGACCATTTTCCAACAAAAAGAATGTTTATCCTAAACATCAAAACTTAATCTAACAATAATACCTCCTTTCTTATGTATGAAATCCGCCTCATTTTTTTAATCTGCTGGTTTAAAACTGTTCTGCAAGTCTAGGCAGTACTTGGGCTACTTTTAAAGGATCTACCAAAGTGATGAGGGAAAATAAAGCCCGCTATTACCAGGTTTAAATTTGCTGCGCTGCGTCCACACTTCCACTGGTAAATTTGTAGGGGTCTGCAAGTGGAAGATGAAAGCTACAAAGACACTAAAGTCACTATGGCAGTGACTGCTTCTCAGTAGAGGTCTGGACAGCATGTAGAATAACAGGGACCTGTCTGGCTTGGGGAGTTTAAGCCCTATCTTAATGTATAGACAAGCATCGTGACAGAACCTGGACCTCTTTGCCAGAACCTCCAAACGGTGCTGCAATGCAGAACTATTTTGTGCTTGAATGTATCTGATACTGCTTTAGAGCTATTTAAGTCTAGCTTAATTTGATCTTGATCCCTTAATTATATCATTTGGATAATTTCCAAACCAATTCTCTAAAATATCTGACTCCTGAGTCGAAAGAGATCTGTTATCCAACTCTTGATCCATTTTCCTGATAAAGCTTATGATATGGCTTTTAGTGTGATATTACTTTGTCTGGATGCTGAAGAGGCCAGATTTACAAGCAAGAGAGTCTGTGCATTTGGGTGATGGCTGCTTGAAATTACATTCTTGTGGTGGTCCATGGTGAGCATTGTGAATGCTATACTGATATTTTTATGGCTCTACCATTGTGGTGGATCTAACTCAGAATGTGGCTGCTCTGTATAACATTGGCGTTTTTTGCCAAAATTGCAACCCAGCCCTCATTGTGCAGGGTATGTACAGGCACCCAGGGGTGACTTGGGGAACCTCAGAGAGGGAGGGAGGCAAAAGATGTGCAGAAAGGGGTGTTATTCCCCCTGTTGTACAGCTGGGGGCTCTGAGGCACAGCAGGATTAAGTGCTCTGCCCGCGGTCCTGCTGTGCAGTGCTTTAGTCCCTTTCCAGTCTGGGAGCGCTGCAGGGCCCTGTGGGTTTTCCTCGTCCCAGTCAGATAGGGATTAGGTCTTTAGCAGGTATAAAGCTGCACAGCACCAATGGGCAATGCTTGCTCGCACCTGCTGTCTCTGTGGTCCTTTGTTTCTTACCATGGATTAGTGTTTATCTGTTAACACGTATGGGAACTTTGCCTTCACAGGTTCGTCTGTGCTTCTGGTTGGAGGGTCGTTTGTTAAACACACAGTTGGAAATGAGGTTGCATCTTCTCTCCTCGGACTTGGAGACCCTGCCTGCACACATGTGCTTTCAATATAAATACAGAGCGCCAAGAAGCTCTTTTCTTATTTGAGGAGAAGGTGTAAACCTTTGTAGGATAAACATACCTCCATCAGTAAGGGAGAATGACTTCACTTCTGCCTCACAAGCATTGCTTATGTGAGCTTTAATCATTCTGCTCTTTGTACTAAGCGAAGCCCTTATGATCAATCAGAACTTTGAAGTTTTGTTACAAAAATGTAAATGAAATGCATTTCTAAATGAAGCTTTTTTCTGCCTTGCGCGCCTTTCCATTCTTCCACACGCACTCACAGAAAGCACAAAGGCGCTGATAACAGCACGATCGCTTCGCTGGGCCATTTCAGCACTGAGGTGCACGTTTGCCTCCTTCCTCCCACTCTCTTCACCGCTTCCACTCTTCCACTTATAAAAAAAGAAAAGAAAAGAGGAGCAGAGCTGCCCCCTGTACATTTCCAGACATCCTGATCCGATTGGGAGACAAAATGTTCTTCTGATTACAGGTCTAAAAATAAAGATAGGGCTTCTAAGGAAAATATTGTGCTGCTGGTGGCTTCTTTTTAAAAAGTTAAGCCTGACTCCCGAGGGAAGCAAGGTGTATGCAACCTGCTGTCTGTCTGTGTGTGTCTGGTATGCTCCACTAATAACTTCTGCTGTCATTGGCCTCTTTCCTCTGACTCTCACAGAAAGAGAGATGGCTCTGAGGTATGAAGTTCCTGTAAGTTTCAGAGAATCATGTCTGTCCAAGCACGCTGGTTTTGTTCCAGTACCTGAGATGCAGCAAATTAAATCAGCATCTCAAACTAGTTCTTCCTAAGCCTGGCCCTGGTGGTGCGCAGCTATCAGCCATCTGGCCACAGTCCTCAGAGCAGCACTTCCCGAGGGTTTTGGCCGGGATCTGATCACAGAAAGGAACAGTGCTGGTGGATCTGTGATGGCTAGGTGGAAGGTGGAGAAGAAAACTCCAGCACTTAATTTCAAGCTGTTTCATCAAATTCCACTTTCACTGCCACCCTTAGCAACTTCCGGGGAAGCAGAGCCAGCCAAGTCTGGCAGACGCCTGGCAAAAAGCTCTGTCATGCCCTAAACACTTGTTCTGGGCATGTGGGGGGATTTTTTGTTTCCAGTATTTTTCTGCATACAGAGTTTTGCTGGTGATTTGGTGAAACCTCACAGTGTCCATAAGCTCCTGATTCTCTAGAGATCTCTGCAAACCCCTCACTCGGGGCATCAGTCTGCTGCCATTCACCTCCGCGGAGCCAGGGAAAGCTCACTGGGACGCCTGCAAGGCTGCGGAAAGCTCAGTCTTGGGAGCAAGGGTCACACACCTGGGATGTGCCCAGCTGGCATTGGAGCAAGTTTCCTATCGTCTCCTGAAGTCTTGGGAGAAGGATGCAGAAAGAAACATCATTCTCGCAGCAGGTGGATAAAGATGTCCTTACTCTCTGCAGTCCCCTGGGGACTTAATGAGCAGGAGACAGATGGGAGGAGATGGTGCTCAACGGTTGGAGGAATTCCTCCTGATAACTGCCGTTGTGAAGCGATACGAGCACGCTCATGCACAAGCCCTAAGAGCTGAGTCCACCTATTTTCACCTGCAAGCCATCCCAGTCACAAGTGCTCACCAGCTTGCGCACACTCTCACGCAGTGGCGATGCGAGCCGGGCTGTTCCTTTTTGTGGTTCCCTTTCCAGCGGCCCTCTCTCAAGCCAAGCCAGAGTGCCTTCAAAGAGCCAAGAGTGATTGCAGTTGTTGCGGGAACCCAGAGGCAAGGGGAAGAGCAATGCCAATGTCTTTTCTCCAGTTTTCCCTTGCTGTAGCACTTTTCCGAGGAGCTAATGTGATTTTGAGCAGCCACTTGGCTCCGTGAATGGCTGGAGCCCAGAGCAAGGTCCAGCCTTTTCGTAATG
Source organism: Anarhynchus alexandrinus (assembly GCA_008711295.1). Lineage (NCBI taxonomy): Eukaryota > Metazoa > Chordata > Aves > Charadriiformes > Charadriidae > Anarhynchus > Anarhynchus alexandrinus. The sequence goes on from VUYV01000128.1 coordinate 246,356, forward strand.
CGCACAGTGTCCCTCTCCTATCGCCGAGAGCAGCAGGCTGCCTCACCTATCCACAAGACAGTTAGGGAGACTAATTGCACACGTAAAATGCTGATGGGGCAAACCTCTGTCCCTTCACTTGTAATTGGTATTGACATGGTACTCCCTGGCCCTGGGGTGCTCCAGAGCCAAACATAGGTTACAGGGTTTCAATCTGGGAAGTCTGCTTAGTAGAGACTTTCTTGAATATAAGGGAGGACCACAGTTTTTATAGAAATGCATATGGTTATTTGTTATGTGTTCTATTTGTTTTTACTACAGTCGAACTCGGCAGCATTTTTTAGCCCAACTCCCTCTACCTCTGTCTCTCTCTCTGTGTCTGTCTGCCAGTCCTGTTCTTAATCAGTTTGAACTATTGGCTGATTTCAGCAGATTCCTGGTGAAGTTCTGATGGGTTTTGCTAGCTGGAAGAATGAGACCAAAATTACTTCCCCAGCTAAAGGAAGAGCTGCAGTGTGAGCACAGCAGCAGCAATAGGCAGCAGAGAATCCACGCAGGCCAGGGACGTGCTGATTGCTTAGCCCTGAGAAAAGCTTCAGTCAGAACTTGCAACTCATTTGTTACAGGAAATCTATGTGGCACTGAGCCTCAGAAAACAGCCAAAGCTTTGTTAGCTGCACAGCTCACAAGAGTACCTCTTTTTTGCCAACTGGATATCTTAAATCTGGGCTCATGTTTTTAAAACTTTAGCGGTCCCAGCACCATTTTGAAAATGATATTTAGACAGGCTCCCAAGTCACTGGCCACTTGGAAAAAATTCTGGTTTGATCCTGTATTCCAAATCCAGCAGTGCCTTTTATTCCTGAGCAAGGAGCTTTGGTCTCTTCTGAGCATTTCCACAGGACTGGCGGGTCAGCAGGTACACCAGCAGATGAGTGGCCATGTCTTACATCGGTTTAGATCTGTGCTGACTTTCAAGCTGCAGTCCATGGATTCCAGGGAGCCCACTGACTGTTTCTGATTGTTTGGGGAAAACAAACGCATCAACAGTAGATGTAAATTTGCTATACAAGGATTTGCGATGCCAGGATAAAATCCTAAGGATTCAGCAAACAGGGGAAAAAAAAAAAAGGAAAAGTGCCCTTCCATGCTGATCCATTTTGTTATCTAGGTCAGACAATAATTGTTAGAGTGGGTTGTGATTTTAGTTTGGATCCAGTGTAGATCTGTTGATTCTAATGTCCACAGATAATAAACTCCAGGCTGGAAAGAGTCTCTAGATGCTAGTTGGTAGACTGCACAAATTGATAGCACAGCATCCTTTCTCTGAAAGAGTATTTTACTGAGTTTTAGATTTATACCATTTACTACTTTATAGATAAAACGGTCACTATGTTCTAAACTGGTGATGTAGTTAGAATGGGGAACGGACTGGTTTAATGGTTTCTGAATTTGATTGCTTAGAGGGCAGTTTACTTCTAGATTGGAGAGATTGTGTTCTAAATTATAGAGCTAGTGCTTTTATGAATTGAGCAGGGTATGGATTAAGCAGGTGAGGAGGCTGTCTGTGTTGACTAGTGGCTTCACATCTTTCAGGATGAGTGGCTGAGGTCAATTCAAGTTCATTACACTGCAAGGAGTTTATGATTTCTTTGTTACAGAGGTTCAATATGAATTGATTTTAAAATAAACTTTTTTGACCAATTTAATAAATTCACTTTATTGTTCAGGCTTTGATGTTATTTTCCATGTGATCAGCATAAAGCATTTCCCTTGCTACCCCTATCACTCTGAATGTTAGACCTTGCGGCTCTTCTTTCCTTCCCTCCAAAGCTTGATCAAAAGACAGGCGTGAACAGAAGCTCATTTGAGGCTTGGGTGTAGATGCCAATTTTGCAGCCGTAGTTCAGGAATTCAGCCAGTACAACACAGTGTGGGAGAGAGACTTTTTGCTCAAGCCAATATTTTCCCAGGTACTTTTGTTGGAATGAAGGAATTTCAGGTCTTTTCCATAAGTATTAATAGATAGAAAATTTCAAACACACATTCATCATTTGCATCATGGTGCAATTTTGATAATAATTGCAGCTATTCCCTAGGGATGTCTGAGAATCAGCTTGGTATGGGGAGATCTTTTCCACTCATCCAAGCAACGAGTAAGAGCAAGGAAACCTTATCCACTGTGCAAACCTAAATGCATTTTTAAATAAGTCCTTGCACTGGGGAACCTACGGACTTGTAGTTCCAAAGGGTGAACATTTGCATAGCTTCTTCAGTGTCTAATGGACAGTGCTAGGAACAGTTTCTCCCCCCAGCCCTAAGATGCAGAAATCTGTCAGAACTTCACTCTCACACACTTTCCTGTCTCCTGTAAATGGAATGAAACTGGACAGGGATTTCACAAATTCTGTAGGACAAACAGCAAACCAGCAGAAATACAGACACCATGATTGTCGCATGGAGTATCAGCTGAAAGTGATATGAGCCTCACTTGGGCACGCAGCTGATTCAGTTAATTGGGACAATAAAGTTTTCTCCTCAGAGTTCTCCTTGGGAAAATATTTTCTCCCATATTCATGTATCAGTTTCTTCAGTCCATTAAAAATCACCTAAAGATGCCACCTGCCATCTCAGACATATGCATGGCATTGGAGTGAGCTGTTATGATTGTAAACAAACCATGTTCTAGGCATTCTTTACCCAGCTGGTTCTGTTAAGGCCATGATGGCTCAACCAGCACCAGCACCTGGGGGCACCAGCTTTGCAGGAAAAGTATTTATTGAGCAGCACAACCCCCTGTTAGGCTTTTGTATTGCAAACGGAGTGCTGCTTTTTTTTTGCTGTCCCGCTTAAGCTAGAACTTTTAGCTGATTTTTTTTATTTTGTAGTTACACCTCACTGTGGCTGTAGGTGCAAGGTCATTTGCCTCCTACTCTGCCTCGGAGCTGCATTAATAAGGTAGGAAAACTTTCTGTTACTTCTGTTTTTCAGTTGCGTTTGCCTTCCTCCAGCCTGGAGTGCTACTGGAGGTAGTGGAAAAATGCAGCAGATCTGTCAGAGAGATAAGTGCGTTTTAAAGAGCAGTGATATCTGTCAATGAGACAGCGGCTGCACAGCAATTCATTTCCATCTCTGCCTCCTCATCTGCCCCAGAAATGTCGACACAGCACTTTTCTCTCTCGGGTTGTTCCTTGAGTTTTGGTTGTGTGTTTTTTTTTGGTTTGGTTTTTTTTTTTTTTTTATTACTGCTTTTAGTGTATCTAGGGGCTGTAACGAGGAAAGGACAAAGCTAGAGAAAGCCCTGCTGCCTGTGCAGCCCAGCCCCAAAGCCCTTCCAGACCCTTTTCCTCAGTGTGCAGGGGTGGATGAGGGGAAGTTTACCAAGGCTGTGCCCCGGGAGGGCTTGCATTGCTCTAAAGAGCATCAAGTGGAACAGCTAAAAATTCATCCCCAAATGCCCATGTGTTGGCTCTGCATTTCCAATCTTTTCCCCCCTCTCTGCCCCTCCGTAAGGTCGGCTGGAGTGCAGAGCCCTGAGTGTGCCCGGGGACAAGCGTGCCCTTTGGGATGTGGGGGCTGCAGGCTGCAGCCGGGCTGCTCACAGGGCAGGGCTGCGTGAGGTGGGGAATGCGTCAGTGGCTTTCCTTGGATGCAGAATACAAAAGGGGAATTTTGGTATTTGCTGAGACTGCCAAATATACCTCTGAGCCACCCTACTGGACCCGATAGCATTCCTAATGCTTTACCTGAATCCCAGTGTCCGGCTGGCCTCTGAGCTTGCCTGTGCCAGAGGTCTCCACTAGCACCTCCTGCTCCCCGAGCTACCCAGCTGCCTTCACATTGGCGTGGGGCACTGGCAGAGGAACTTGGGCAGTGGCCCTAGTTCCCTGTGAAAACCCACATCCCACTCTCAAGTCAGGACAGTTTTAGTGAAAACAGGCACTTTTTCTTCATGTGAGGCCATTAGCGATCCCATTCAGCAAAGATTAGTAAAGGGACCCCTGGCTTTGGTAGGCAGATGTGAGCTGGCAGGTAGCCCGTTCCACCTCTAGATACCCGTGGTTGCCCGAGTGGGTACAGATTTGCCTCTGTAAGGCTTGGTGTTTCTGCCCCCTTGCTCTAGGGTTGCCCCAGCCTCTTCCACCCATCTGCTCCCTTGGGCTGCAGAGAAACCTGCAGTGTTTCATAGCTCCGGGCACCCTGGGTTATGCTGATTGAAGAGAAATTGGTAAAAGTTATTTACAAACTCTTTACAAAGAAAGAGGGGGAAACTGCAGCACGCATAGCTAATGCAGGCAGCAGTGATGAAAAGCAGCAGTATGAATACCTACTTTGAGGTGGCATGCTTTCCTCAGCTCCCGACCCTTTCCTACTGCTGCTTGTTGCCAAGATTGAAGGTTGGTTGTTTCCCATCTTTGCTAAAGAAGATTTAAAAAGCATTTTTTTGCTGGCCCTGACCGCGTGTTGGGGGGGAAATATCTTCTGAATATGTGTACTGGAAATTCACTCGGTGTCTCTGCTCTTGTTAGAGAGGCTTTTCTTCAAGCACCTGTCCTTTAGTCTGTGCTGCTGTCTGCAGTCACTCACCGTGGTGCTGCTCTCTGCAATGCAAACAGCATCCCTCATGTGACAGAGGAAGTTACCGGAACGCTTTGTTACCTGTTCCCAGTCATTTGCAATGCGCAGGAATAGCTGCGATGCTGATGAATATGCTTAAGGGTTTAAGTGTAAGCAGTGTCGGTTTACCCAGGTGTTCTGCTGGGATGATTAAAAATATGGTCCTTGCTTTAAGTTAGCAATGTGTCACTTGTAATGGCTTCTTTTGTTTCTGCGGGGGTGGGGGGGGAGGGATGACACATGGATATTAGAGGGCCAAATGATTACCTGGTGTAAGTCAGGATAGCTTCTCTGGAGTTGCATTATGCACATTTGGGCTTCGAAGTGTATTGTTTCAGTGGTGGAACTAGGCTGATTTATGTCAGCTGAAGATCTGTTTCTAAAACTGTTTAAAGCTTAGTGTTCCTCTCTCAGCATCCCTGTGAGATAAGGATTTACTGCAGCTGTTTGAAAAATGCAAATTTTTTCTGGAAATATGTTTTTTCATAAAAATGCTCCTTCGGTGAGTGAAAATATTTCATGAGCATCTTTAAGGTTTTGATGGGAGATAGAATCCCAGAAAGCAAAACATTTTGAGCTTTCCTTCTTAGAAAACTGGGTTTGCTCATGGTCTCAATTATTTACATTTTCTTTATGATAAAAACTGTGATAAAAGAAAACAGGCAAGTTTCTCATGCACATAGAAAGTGGGATTTTGGGGGAGCCTCTTTTCAGTGAAAGAATTGTATTGTATTATAGTGTTCCTGCCAGCCCTGTAAAGTGACAAGCTTAAGCTTAAAATAAGAAAATCCTGGGTTCAATTTTTATTTGGCAGGTCTTTTTTTTCTTTTATCAGCTTCTGCAAAGCAGTCCATGCTTCCCCTCCTAGTTAAAAAGCAGAATCAATACCCAAGAAGGGTCAACCAGCTTACAATTCATTACATGTATGCATTTCTAACTGACAATGCAATTTGTGTTTCTCATTTTTCATGTCAACTGTTTCTTGGAAAAACAATAAAAGAAAGAAAGAAAAGCAGAAAAAGACAAAGAGACAGAGAGATTTACCCAAGTCATCAAGTGAAATGAGAGCTGACAGGTTCTCTAATGTTACATGCCCAGAACAAAAAGGATTCCTCACTCTGCTCCTCTGTAAATGTTTGAGAATCCTTTGTGTGTAACTCTGCTATTCACTGGGAACCTTAGCTCCAGGATTCCCCAGTAATTCCTTTAGAAATGTGCCCAAGATGCTCCTTGCCCTTGCAAGAATTATTCAGCAGATCAAAGGCAACAGGCAATGAATTGTTTGGATCTCTTCCCATCTGAGTCACTGAATATGTCCGAGTTCTCCCAGGCACAGCAATTCTTTTTTTGCCCCAGTTTCTTTCCCTGTTGCATGGCAAGAATAGAGGCAACTTTGGGTGGGAATGGTCAAGATTCAAAACTTTGGGAAAAATCCCTGTTGGGGCGACGCTCCTCTGCTGATCAAAGTAGGCTAATGAAGCCACCCTAATGAAGTTTTAATCTAATTCAAAATTTTCTCAAGTTCAGATATGCTTGCAAGTGCGTTTGAAGGTCATGGCCAGCTCCACTCAGGCATGTATAGTTAGGAGCTGTAAATACAGGGGCAAAATCTTGGTTTGGGCTTCACACTTTATTCAGCAGATGGAGTCAGTTTTCCTGGCGATGAGAATTGTAGAGATTGCCAGAGGCTGGTGGGGATGTCGCTTCAGCCCTGGGGCAACATGTTTAAGGGGAAGTTGCAAACCAAGACTGAAATATAACAGGAGAGCCATGGAGGTCCTGGGTTGTCTCCCTGCTGTAGTGCCAGCTCTGCTTCCATTGACAAAGCTTCCACAGATATGTAGGTTGAAATCTCCCAAAGAAAAGCTCATTGATTAGAGATAGAGGTTGGGTCTGGGTCTGTTCCAGAGATGGTCTTGGAACTGCTTGATCAGAGCAAGTGTCTGGGAAGGCTTGGTCTCAAAAGCTTCAACCTTTTTGTAAAGGGCAGAGAGAGACATTTTTTGCACAATATCGTTGTGAAGGTTGTTTTGAGCCAAACCTAATTTATCTGCACAGGCCAGAGGAAAAAAACTTGACAAAGATGTTCCAGTTTGGGCTGATTTTTGTAACTATTTGATGTGGTAGTGTGGTAGGTCCCTTTGTATTTCTTTCTTCCTCATCTGCTCCAGTTGACTTTGACCTGGGAGCTCAAGCAGCCAGGGGTTGAGAGGAGCACAATGACTGACAAAGAGCCTCTTTAGTCTTTTCTACCCTTGAGACATACACACAATGCCAACCTAGATAAACTGCAACACTTTCCTGTCCCCATAAGGTAAATCCATCACTCCCAGAACAGACTTTTTGCTAGAAAGTGAACTGAAACCTCTTTTCTTCCCTGTCTTTCCCCCTCCATCTCCTGTATGACAATATTCCCTCCAGTCCTTACATGGTGCAATGCATCTGGAGAATCATACTGCAAGTCAGCACTGTCTGGGGACTCAGAGCCTGCCTGTCATGGGGGAAAGGAGGCAAGAAATGAATTCCTGTCCCCAGAGGTGGCTTGCTGGGGGAGTGGGGGTTGGAGGGAAATGTTGCTCCTCAGAGTTGATTACTCTTCATTTCTGTCCTGAAAGTAAGAACTCATTGAAAGAAAATCCTTCTTAATTCTTATAACCTAAATGCAAAGTAGAATTGCTGGGCTGTGCATGTTTTAAGGCAATGCTGAACTGGGGTATTGTGAGCTGCTTTGGCGAGGAATAGAGAATGGGAGATGTTTTGCAGTGCAAATTGATGGAGGAGGCTTTGCATCATCTAGGTGGGGGAGGGAAGACCAAAAATGAATTAATTTGGCTCGATCTTGCACTGTACTAAATGAATCCCCTCTTCAGGGCTTCTGGTACTGGTCTGCAGGGGGCAGGAAGAACCTGCACCATCAGTCTTCCTACTATTCTCTCTTTAACTTCTGGATTGGTGCTTTTGCCATCTTCTGGATTATCAGCGATTGGTCCCAGATAGAGACAGGACACCAAATGGGACGTACAGGTTTTCCCAGGGACACTGAGAAACTCCTCTGCAGTCTGGTGACTCTTGCTCAAGCACTCGAGGACAGATTGACCACTAGCAATGAGGTCAGGAAGGAATAGGCCCTGCCCTGAACAGGAGCTGCTAGAGGTTTTTCTTCTGTAACACAAGGCATAGTCCTGCCCTAAGATCATATGTTGCATTTCATGTAATGTGTTCCTTAGAACATGGATAGACCCCTCAATTTCTCCTTCAGAGTTCATTCTTTGCAACACATTCAACTCCTGGCACTTCTGTGTATGCAAAAGAAGTATAGCCATAGAAATACGGGGCTGGTAGGACTTGGAGGTTATCTAATCCATCCCCTTATTCTCTGACTATATCACACCAACCCTGACAGATGTCCTTAAAATCCTCCTCTGACAAGGATTCAATGTACTGACTAGTTTGTTCCATGCTTATTTATCCTCAGCATTAAAAAGTTTTTACTAACAAGAAACCTAAATTTACCTTTTTCTATTTCCTGTCCTACAGATTCACCCAATTTTCCCCTGTTCTGCCTCTAGTGGCCTGAAGGATAATTGCTCACCTCCCTTTTCAGAACAACCTTTTACGTATCACAAGTCTGTTGTATCCCCGCTTCAGAAAACTCTTATCTGGGCTGAGCAAGCCTATTTCATTTGACCTCTCTTTGAGGCTTGTATTTCTGAAGCCTCCCATCAGTCTCCTGGGTGAGCTTGATGTGCGAGTTGTTGAGATGGAGCCTGATGCGAGCTTCTGCCCACCAGAATTTGACTAAGCCACTTACAGCCCCTGGGGCAGGATGGTAAAAATCACAAGTATTGACAACCCTTAGCTAAAAGTTGTGATAGCCCATTCCCCTGTCACTGAGCCACAAAACTCACTGGGTCTCACTGCCCTGCTGAGCAGCTTGCTTTGGCAGGGGCCCGGACCAGCCAGTGCAGGCGGCCTTTTCCCCGTCTGGCTTTTGACACAAAATGTGTTTCCCGGTTTGACTCAAGCTGTGGGGGTGGGATCTGCTCACACCGCCTGGCCAGCGCATGGCCCTCTGTGTTGAAGCTGGCACCTGCAGGACCAGTGCAATTTAGTCTCCTTGCCAGTCAAAGCTTGATTGAAGACCGTGGAAATCAATAGTGTCCCTTGTTCCAAGAAACTCCCTTTCCCCAAGTCTTTCTCCAGTAAGATAAACCCCATCACTGCTGGCAGCTACAGCTTTCTGTATTAGCTGAAAAAAATATGCAGAAATAAACTACTCATGCATCTCTTCCTCTGACTAGCATGACTTTCCTGTCATGTTTTCCATGTTTTCTCCTAGTACTTGATGTTTGCAAGTCCTTTGCTTTAAGCCATGTCGGCTACAGACCCAGAACATGCAATAGCTACAATTTTCTTTGACTCTCTGCCTCTCTCTCTCTCCCCTCAGCTTGAGTGTTTAATTTGCTCCAGACTCTGCTTGAGCAATTTTTGGAGAGTACAGTTTATATTTGTGTATGCAAATAAGCTGAGCAAATATGCTAAGGAGCTCCAAAGATAGATCGGTACACTTAAAGTACATGCCAGCCCACAGTAAAATCATCCCAGGCCATTCTGGTCTCAATTAACCCTTCTGCCTTCTTTGGTTTAGAGTCTGTTTGGCAAGCAGACAGTGCTGGGAGATACTCTCCCACCTCCCGTATTGCTGTAAATAGATGAACACTGCTGGCGTCAGCAGTGCTGTTCTGCACCTTGAGCCAGGCAACAGGGCACAGCACTTCGCCCATGGTTACACATAGTTATGTATTCAAATATTAGTTGTCTTTCACATCCTTTTTATTGTTGAACAAGCAGTTGCAGGAGCTGCGAAAGTAACACAGCCAGCTTTCCTTCAGACCTGTGATTCACGTTGGAGTCTCTGGTGTCTAATAAAACGTGTACTTCTAAAGCTTTGTGCATGGTTGGAGAGTTCATAAAACCGCTCTTCCCAGTAGATGCTCTGATAGCTAATAACAAAGCTGAGTGTAGTTGTTGCCTTTTCTTTAGGGGCAGGGAATGCATTTGACCTTGCTCCTCTAATTTCTGCTAGTGGTTATACAAATTAAAAAAAAATGAACAAACAAACTAAAAATCCACCAAAACAAACCACACATTAATTTCCCTTGGAATTGGTGGATTTGTCAAATTGTTTTAAACATCTCCTGAGGAACACTTGCTTTCCTAATCTGGTTTCCCTCCCTATAGGAGGGGAAATGAGAGATCATTGTCATTCGCTGGGTTTGCCGACACTGAGGGATTGACTGGAATAGCTATTGCAGAATAAGCTGTTCAGCCGGAAGCCTTCCAGAATAGTTGCCAGCATGGACACGCTCTTCTGGAACATAAGTGACTTTACTGTAGCATAATTACTTCACTTTTGAAGGATGCTAATTACTTTGGAGTGTTTTTTATTCTGGAATAAAAACCTGCTGTCATAACGTCCTTTGGGAGGCATGATGGAATAGTTTCTCCAGCAGTCACTACTCCAGACGTTTTCCTCTTGTAGATGGGGGAAATGGTCTGAAAAGACAGCTGACTATTCTGGTGCTGAACCTGCACAAGACTTGAGGAAAAAGGGTCTAAGCAGTTTTCTGTGATGCTTATTAATGCAGGGATTATTTAACCTTAGAATATGTGGCAGACGATATAGCTTTTCATTACCATTTTTCAGCTTAAAGAAATGACGTTTACATAATTGGTGGCTGTATACATGCTTCCCATAACTTCTGCGCCATTACCTCATTTCAGCCACATTTAGCAGAGGACAGGAGGTTTCAAGTGTTATATTCCTACAAGTTTAGGGCTCAGCAAGAGAGAGAACCTACGGCATCTGCACTGAGGGAGAGGCTGCAGTGTACCACTGTCCTGATAAAACATCAAAGCAACTGTGTACCGGAATGGCCAAACCTTTTCCCCATCAGAAGGAAAGCTCTCTACTGGAGGCTAACACCTTCCCGAATGGCAAAGCCCATCAGTGCCAGACCCACAGAACTGATTTCTTGTGTTCATAAAGGCTTTTATTCTGGGAGTTAGGTGGTTTAAATCTTCAGCTTCTCTCTAAGCTTCGCAAACTGTTCTCTGTAATGCTGAAATGTAGCCAGATCTGGGGAGGAAGAGGTGTTGCCCATTTTCTAGTCTCTGTTCTTTCTGTTTTGCTGTCCCAGCCTGACTGACGACCCAGGGTCACTTGTGAGAGCCAGAACATTTTCCTTGCAGCCCTCCCACTTTGGACTGTTTTCTCGTATATATGCAAAAGGGGAACTCTGCAGCAAACCTCCCTAAATGGAGTCAGATGGCATCTCAGGGTGGTGTAGTGGCTTTGCAAATGTATTACTGTGCTTGCAGCCAAAAGCAATCTCACTAGAAGGCCTTGCTAGACACTGTAATCTAAATCCTTCCCCCTCAGGTCTGTACAGCTGCAGTGCAGAATGAAAGGCGGGGGAAGTCCTTGTTTGCAGGGCCCTGCTTCTCATTGCCAAAACAAACATTTTGGTTGAGATTAATTTTGCTTACACTGCTGCACTGAGAAAGGCAGCACCTATGACTACATCTGATCTGTTCATCTGTGTCTTACTCAGTAAAGAGAAAGAGGAAAGATGAGGTAGGTTCTCCTGCCTGATAATAGGAGTCTACTTTGGGACATAGATGAGGATGCATTGCTCCTTAGAGGCATCTACTTCTCTTGGTTAACGGTCTGAGGGGTCAGTCCAGATAACATGCTCAAATGAAGACCTTCTCCTGGTCAGTGTCTATATCCAGACAAATAGATCCCTCTTTCTGCAGCCTGTTCAACCACACTAGGTCCCCAGTGAGGTGAGGTGATCTCAACAATGAGTAACAACTGTCAAAATGCAACTTATCTGGTGTAGATGGAGCTGGTGATCAACTGAAAAAGGTGAAATGCTCCAGGGAAATGAGTTTTAGAACATTAAAAAAAAAAAGATAAATGCTGCTCAAAATTACCACTCTAGGTAGGTGCCTGTAACTGCACCTGCTGAGGGGGAATATGGTCTCCAGATAGAGCCCTCAAATAGGACAGGCTGGAGACTGATACATCCCTGGATTTTGAACACTCTGGAACTTCCTAGTGAGTTATCTCTGAGCAGAATACGGATCCTTGTGCAGTGACTGCAGAATAACATAATGGGGTGAGGGAGCACTTGATTACCCGGGACACAGGAAAACAGACCATGCCAAGAGGATGCCACAGCCATGTGCTAACTGATACAGCAGGCGGGATATAATCTGGTAAATTGCTAGGGCACGGGGGCCAGTTCTCTGCATCGTGTGGTCCCAGAGTGGAGTGGTTTTGGATAAGGACCTACTTTTTCCATCCCATTGTGCTCCTTTGGATCCTCTGAGCAGCGATGAGAAACCATCACAGCTTGGGCAGTGCTGGGAGAGGTTATGGCTGGGGTGCAGCAATGAAGGCAGGCAAGAGGTCTGCTTTCTTGCCAGGTGCCTGTCCTCCTGGTGAGGGGAGAGCAACTCTTCTGCTCTAGAGTTGTGCTACAGCAGAGCCAAACTCAGTGCAGAGGACCTGGTTCCCCAAGGTCCCAGGGAGGTAGCTCTGACTCCAGCAAGGGCAGGTGACCCTGCCAGGCAGGCTGTGGGAAAGGGCTGTTTCAGATGCTCAAAGTGGAGCTGCATGCGACCCTGCAGAGCCCGCTGCCTTGTCCCCACCATGTGCCCTGCTTTCTGCTGGTGAATGGTGACAGGCGAGTGCCTGCTGGAAGGGCTGGCACCTTCCATGGGCTCTGGGATGTGTTCCCAGATCTGGGCACAGCAGGGATTTTTTGCATGTGTCAACATTAGAAAGCAAAAGCCAGAGACGGGGAAATATTGAAGAATCCCTTGCCCAGCCCAGCTCTTTTGTTTTTATTTGTCAACACTTATTTTTGTTTCTTGACACAAAGTGGAAACATTTGGTCAGTGTTTTGGCTAGTGTTCTTACTCAGACTGCAGTGTCACTTGCAATGATGTTCTTGGCTTTTCTAGTCTTTTGTGTCTGCGGGCACCGACACCTAATGAAGTTGTAAAATGTTTGTTGCAGCCCCTACTCTGAGTGGGGGGTAACAGCATTCTACCTACAGGAGCTGTTTTGCTAGCTCAAGCAGCAAAAGGTTGCCCTTTGGTGGATCGAATGTTATAAAAACCTTCTGGAGAGTTGCTAAACTTCTGATGGTTTAGCTCAGTAAATGAGAGGATAGTGCACAGAGCTGAACAGAAGTAAAAATAATTTGGCTAAGCTTATGCTTAATGGTCCAAGTCTTAGTTTGAGTCTTAATAATTTTAATGCAATTACCCTCGGTATTATGGTCTGATAAATCAATGCTCAAAGCAGAGATCAGGGAAGACTTGGATATGTTTGCTCTGTTCTTTTTTCCTGTCTGCATCTGGCCACTGTATAAAACAGGATAGTGGATTAGAGGGAACATGGGTCTGACCCAGCACAGCCTCTTAAGCCTGCAATTAAGACATTGAATTCACCCTTTCTATCGCTTATTGGATTGATAGGAAGAAATGCCTTGTTTTTCCTTAATAGAGTAATCGAACCTAGTTTTCTGTGACTTCCCACCATTGCTATAATGCTTACTTTAAGTGCTTTATTCTCAGCAGTGTACGAGAGGTCAGAGTTGCTTTCTTGCTATGTTAAGCAGTACCTCTCAGTAACCAGAAGCACAGTTGGTGTTTGAACTTCATTTCCCAGATGCTTTGCTAGCTTTATTTTGTGTCAAATGTTCTGCTGCTGTTATGTCACTTTTTGCATCCTTGTGGTCTGTCAGTAACAAGACAAAGGCTGGTTTGTAAAGACAAGGGTAATGCTGTGGGAGAAATCAAGCACCTACTGCCTTTGCTCTATAGACATGCAGTGACTTGTTCCAGCTTATAGCACCAAAGATTTCTCCCATATATTGGGAGTCATGCCATCTCTTCTATCTCTACTTTCAGCACAGACATCTTTTGACCTTGAGCAAACACTTACCTCCCTGAACTTCAGTTTCTCCATCCCTGAGTGGGACGTCTGTATCCCTCTACACCTGTCAAAGCATAGGGTTCAGCCTAATTCATTAAAGTTCACAGCATGCTTTGGGAGCCTTGATAGCAGTTGAAGCAAATAAACATAAACTGTGTAACATTACACCCGCTTTTCTGAGAGAAGAACGTTGAGGCAACACCCAGACCTCCAAGAGGCTGGGAACATCAGAACAGAGATTGCTTTAAATAACTTGAGTTCTTCCTGCTTATGTCTGTATCTCATATCTTTAAGCACCTACAATTTGCTCTGCAAGACCTGTGCCTCTCTCCGTGTGCAAGAACTGATGGTGGTAACAGCACTGCTATTAAGCACGTTTTTGCTCTCATCACAAACTGCCTGCACGCATTATTTATGATGCTGTCTCTAATGCCTGCACTGACTACAACACAACACTGAATTTCCACAAGAGCTTCACCCTGACACAGCTGTCAAAACATCTGAGTCCTCTGCAAACTTTAATGAAATTATATTTGCAGAGCCCTATATCTATTATTTAATAATTTTTCTTTAATGGATTCCAATTTTCTGATGAGTTTGTACATATCAGTATAGAGACATTGCAAAAATTCAGCCAAAATATTGTTTATTTCTTACTATAGGTAAGGTACATGGTTTTTCCTCTAAAAAGCCTACCTTCTCAGAAGCTGCAAACTTACTCTGAAAGAAACTTCCTCTGTCAGAAATTTTGGCTAGCACAGGCCCCTGGCATGGAGACTTTTAGCTGAACTGATTAGCATGTGACAAAGTCACAAAGTGAAGACAGGGTCATAAAACGGAGTGCTGGGCAGCCCACTGCATGCCTCACCTGCATTGCCTGTAGTAAATCTCACAGTGGAAGCTGGGAACCAGGTCTGGCCTGAAACCAAAATAAGAAATGAAGATTGGAGGTGAAGCCTCTCTCAGGTCTGTGGTCAATAGCTAGAACGTACCAAAGCAATGGAGTACGTGATTATACATCAACATATGTTTAAAGAATTGATTCCTTCTGGCAGACTCTTGTAAAAGGCAGGCAGCACATGTGAGCTGAAGCTGTCAAGGGAAATTGGAAGCTCACTGGTGTTTGACAGGTATATTATTCCAGCTGCCCTCAACTTATTTACAAAACAAGGAGCTAAGATCCAGTGTGATGCAAGTCAGCACTCGGAGCTGCAAGAAGCCTGGGTTTTGGGTTGGTTTTTTTTTTTTTTTAGCCCTTCAGAGCTGGCCTCAATTTGCTTGACATTTGAAATGGATGAAGGAGGAAGGAAAAAAAATGTTTGCTTCACAGCCTGTTCTCTCAAGAAGACAGACTTGAATTTAAAATGCTAGGAGTGAAAGAATTGAGGTTTATTTTTCCTGGCTGTGCCAGCAGGGATGGGACTGTGACAGTCTCTTGCATCTTCCACACCTCCACGCTCCTCCGTCCAGATTCACTGTGGCACTGATGCGCTAGTATGAGTGCTCTGGGCAGAACGGGTGTGGAGGCGTATGGCAGGGAAAGCCTTGCTCCCTGTCTTGGCCTCACAGCTGCCAGCTGGGGGAGGTGGGACACAAGGATCTGCAGGGCCTCAGCTCCTTCAGGGGGCTGAGCAGGGCTGGGAGCAACGTAGGCAGTGCAGCCACAGTCACTGGTGTCCTGCCGGGCCCTGAGCCCATGGACTGCACCGCTGGCAAATCCTTTGGTGGAAACCTGGCTTGATGGATTTAGTTTCATCCTTGTCAGATTCAAGGGCCTTCGTTTCCCTTTTCAAGCTCTCCAATTTTTGTTCCTAATCTCACTTATTTGCTTTATGCCCCTTATATCTGGTCCTCCTTCATCCATCTGATGGGTTTTGTAAATCACCCTTGATAGAGTTTCTCTTCCCTGACCACCAACAAGGGAAGCTAGAACCACTAGTCTGCAATGTCTGATTGGGTGATGTGAATACCTCTATTTGTTCCTGCTTCATAGCTGTTCTTCCGTGCTTGTTTTCAGATGGTTGAAGCTTAAGAATTGGTTTTGAACAGTGGCTTGGAGCCTGCCTGCTTGAGGGAACTTCACTGTACCCTTGAAGAATTACCTAATGTAGTGAGAGAGTTGTCTGGTTATCTAAGTGTTTCTTCCTTGCATTTCCAGAGAAGAATTGCTGACTTGTATCAATGTTTGACATGAAATCCTGTTTCCTAAAAGCTACACCTCTCCACCTTGTCTTACCAAAGGCCAGAACTCCACTAGAGCAGAGAGTAAAGATGCCCCTCACTTAATACTTTCAGCTACACTGAGATGATAAAAATCCCATCCCTGCCACAAGACTTCCTGTATGATGTCTGTATCGTTCCCTTGTATATACGAAGCAAATGCAATTATCCTTGTCTGTCTGCTTAGTAACACGGCTGCTTTGAAGTGTTTTCTATCTGGATATTTACTCCATCCAGTGCAGCCAGGCTTCAGTTACAGGTAGGCAGTGTAGGTCCTACAACAACACAAATACTGAGGCTCTTCACTTTGTTTATTTTCTGGCAGGGGTGCATATCCGTGTTCCCACTCTTTCCTGAAAGATAAAGAGCAGAACCTTAATACTCTAAGTGTTTGGGTTTTTTTTTTACCCAGAAAGCTCCCTGCAGGGCCAAGTGTTTGGATTCACCAAGCTGTGTGTAGTGGAATTGTCTCCTGGGGTAAGGATCTTGAGGATGCTGCAGCAGAAAGTCATTCTGTCTGTACAAACTTGACATGAGACTCCAGGGGGTTTCCCTCTTGTTCAGGATGCTTTGAACCTGGTTGTTCATGATGTGAATGGGGCTCTGTGCACTGTACCTATATGGCAGTGTCTTTGTGATAGGAGACATGCTCTGGCATATATTTACCTGTGTGCTCTTACTGAAGGTGATTTTCCTATATAAAGTGTGTTTGCATGCACAGGAACCCTCCTCAGACAGTGGTGAGAGAGGCAGAGTCCTCAGAGAATATGGGATGATTAAATGAAACATTCACTTTTATGTTCCTGGAGAACTGAAATGGGAATCAGCTCTGACTTTGTAGCATATTCAGCTCATGTCTTCTGTCTTCAAACTCCAATGCAAAATTCAACAGGCGCCAGGCTGTAGAAAACTACTGAGACTTCCTGGGAAGCGCAGAGATTGTCCTGTCCTGGGAGGTGAGGCACAAATAGACCTGGCAAGAATGTCTAAAAATGAGCTCTCGTTTTGTGGTGTCAGTTGGCAGGGCTAGCATTGCAGGTATGCTTTGTTACAGGTACGCTTCTCTATCCATCTACATCTTGCAAGCATGGGAGCATTTCTCAAGCTCTCTAGCTGTGCCTCAAAAGCAGACTTTTTCCCATGGGGTTTTGGGTTTTTTTCAGGGCTTATGATGCCCTTGGGATGGAGGCAGCCTGTCCTGGGATGAAGCTGTTATCAGTAGTCTACTGATAACAGGTAGGTACTCCAGAATTCTGGCTGTAGCCCATGTCGGTGGACTTCCCTGCCCTTGAAAGCAAGGGGAGATGAAGAGATAGTGTGTGGCTGGCCAACACAATAAGTTGTTTCATTAAAGTCTGTGAAAAGCTTTGCTGGCTTTCAACAGCGATTAGATGAATATATACATACACACAGAGACCTGTTCTCAACCCTGTAGGCAACACAGTCTAAGATGAGAAACTGAAGAAATAAAAAATTGTCACTGATGTTATGAATTCACTGTGCCCCTAGGTTTGAGGGTTTTCCTTTTTGATGACAATTTTTTAATGTAGTGTATTGAAATCACTTTGAAGACAAGAATACAGGCAGTATCTGGCAAAAGAGGGGATTTGTCACACAGAAGCCTCTTCAGGTTCATGCATTCTTGTCTTCTGTGGTATCTTCTGAAAGCTGGCATCTCGTGATATCAGGAGAAATACCTCTCCGAAGAGCCCTGTGGCTCCAGATTTGAAAGCTGCTAAAATGAAGCGTTTACATGCTTCATGTTCAACCCTGCTGGTCTTTCTGAGGAAACCCTGGTTTAGTTTTGTGTCCAAAAGTAAATATTTATGCTGTCAGATGATGAGAGCATCTCTGGAAGGAGGGTACCATGAACCTCTGCCTCTTATCTGGAGTCAATGGGTGTACCAATTGTTCATTACTCCTCAGGGTCAGGTTCTATGGGAACATATGTTTGTGCTGTGGATTTGAAGCAAATATTGGGAAGCAAGCTCATGCTTTTTTTGTCTGACAAAATGGAGGTATTTTTTTCAGTCAAGTAAAAAAAGTAGGCTGAGGGTAACCTGAAAGTGGGAGCCAGGACTTCTGGGTTCTTCTGCTTTCTGGTGTTGAGCACACCTCACCACACTGACCAAAATGTCTCGGGGTGGGTATGGGTTAGAGACAGGCACTCAGCTCTGGATTCATGGCTCCTGAGGATTGGGAAGGCTGCTGAGACTCGAAGCTTTTCATGGCAGCATAACACTAGAAGTGGCTCCTTACAGCTGGAGATGTTACAGCCTCAACAGCTTTGCTGCCCTCTGCATGTGAATCCAAGATGCCCAACAGATGCCTCCTGAGATATTATCCCAAAAGAATTCACTGGCACCTCATCAAACTGACAATACATGCCATTCCCCAGGGAAGAAGGGTCTCAGTCTGTCCTCATCACTGATAATTATTGGAGCTTTTTAGGCCAACACATACTTCTGGATACTAACTTGGGATCTGAAATCATGCCTTTCTCCCTTCCCCCCTCCCCACCCCTTCTCCCTGTTTTATAGCTCACCTTTAAATTCTCCTTAGAGAACAGAACAGGCACAAAGGCAGCACAGAAGGGCAAGAGATTATAGCATCCTTGGTGTCAAAAATAGCTGCCTGAGAAATTCTTCCTCCTACTGCTTTAAGCTAAATTATGATCGTGAGTTGCTGTCCTCTAATTTTACAATGCAGTGTCCCTCCCTCCACAGCCTCTCCCAACCCTTGCTACCTTCAGGGCCTGATCCCTTCCTCGTGTCAGGTATCACAGGCGGCAAGTGCTAAGGCTGCAGAGTCCAGGGCTGACAGATCAAACATCCCCTAATGAATGTGAAAACAGTGGCTTTGTTAGTCACAGCCATAAAATTCATTAAAAAAAGCTGCTGTACAGTGGGAGAGGAGGGAGTATAGGGGTCACTGCTGATAAAGGAAAGGGGAGAGGTTGGTTTGAGGTGTACAGCTGCCCAGCTCAGCCTCTCACTAGTGAAGCTGAGGAGTTCCTGCTGCAAATGAGTTTTGTCGGCTTTATTTGGTCACTGGATTGTTTTAAAGCATAGCTGGTGGTTGCCTTTAAGCTAGGGCTGAGTGCATCCCTCCCTTGCTTTCCCTTCTTGCATGCCTCTCTAAATCTTCAGGGTAAGTTCTGCACAAACTTGATCATGCTAGATCCCCTGCTCACAGAGTTTGAATCAAGATCCGGATTTGCAGAGAGACTCAGGTGCTGAAGGAGACAGACCTCTACTTCCTTTTGCTGCCTTCACAAGTCTGTTCGTGCTGACTTTCACAGAGAGTGCCCCAGGTCCTGCAATAGCATAGGTATGTGTCTGGCCATGCAATGGGGAGATGATGCAGGGCAAGGTTCCTTGGCTTATCCTCTTGTGTGCTTTTGGTGAACACTTGCCATTAATCCCAATTCTCAAAGCAGGATTTTGAGCCAGAGGATTTCTTTGCTTCACTAACCTCCTGAGTAGCTCGTGCAAACAGTGTGGGTGCCCTGTGGCAGACCCTGATACTACTTTGTGCCCTTGGCATCACACAGACAGCATGTGAGCATCTGTCAGCAAACAGAGCGGCTGTACTGCACTGTCTCTACAAACCGATCCGCTCTTCCCTCTGCTTCAAGCTCTGGCATGGGAGTCAGAGCTCTGCAAACGCATGAGGGATTCTGCAGCTGGGGAAGCCTCCACTCTGGCTGACTACCCTGAGTAGGCAGCCCCAGGAAAAACCAAGGCGGGAATGTGCCGAGGAGACTTTATTCCTTTGCTCGGTGCTGGCTGAAGGCCTGTTGGCCAGGAGGCAACTGCTGTGAGGGCTCTGAGCATTAGGAAGGGATTACAGGCTGTTGAAGCACATCTTTCTGCACATGCTGCATTTTGAAAGCAACAAAGAGGGCTGGCGTGTCCAGAAGGGCCAGGCTGCGAGAGCCTACAAGCATTATAAGGCTCCTTGTGGTGTGTGCCTGAGCACCAAGTGGAGTTGTGCCTCTGTCTTTGCAGGTAGAGCAACACTGTCAGGCAGACCAAAGCGTGTCTGCAGCTGGGACGCGGTGGGGTGTAGTGGGGACTGACTAGCATTGACTCTTCCAGTTTGAGATGGAGAATGCTGTAGGCTGATCAATACTTTAATTGACATTGCACTGCATTGCTGTGGCTTTGTCACTCACCTTAACTGGGAAGAAAAGAATGCTAGAGATTAACTGGAGTTACCAGAGCTCCACTTTATGAGTAATTAAATCAATGGGCAAGGGAGGGGCTTAGAGTGCAAGTGAGAATCACTGGTAGAGAAGGGGGAAGGAGTGGGGAATGGGACCAAGTCTTTCAAGTTCAAAAGAAGAACCCTAGCACCAGCTTTCATGTTGGAGTGTGTGATGTAGCTGCTTCTGATCTGAGGAAGGGAGCTGGGAAACAGACTTCAGCTGATTGGTGCAAGTTGTGACCACTGGATTATTTATGGCCGCCCCCCCTTTGGCTGAGCTTCCTTTTAACTGGTGTCAGAGACTTGCTCAGAATGCCGGCCATGCTGCTGACAGCCGTTGCAGGGAGCTTTTCCTTTGAATTGTAATGAAAGTCCTGGGAGTGCTGTGGCTTTCTATGTGCTTTTACTTTTCTCTTTATTTAAAGAGAACTTATCTCGGTCCACAATGTTCCAGACAGATGAGATCTAACAGGGAATGTGAGGTTCATATGGTCCCAGGGCTTCTGGAAATCAGTCTGACAAACTCTAGATGCCCAACAGCAAGACTTTCTGAAGTGTGGACAGACTTCCATACACACATCCACAAAAGAAATCTCTTTGAGCCTGTGAACTTCATGGAAGGAAAGGGAACTTTTGGGTTCGGGTATTGGCAAGGCAATGTGACTTTGAGACAGAATTACATGAGTGAGTACCCTGTGGGCCTGTATGGGAGGAGAAAGTGTTCTTCTGGAGTGATTCAGGAATTTTCATACAAAATCTGAAAATTAAGGGCGGAGGAGGTCTGCCAGTGTTAAGATTTTAATCAATTGAGACAACAGGGTTAAAAGCTTATAGGCAAGGTTGTTTGAAATTACCCCCTAAGCCTTAATGTACTGCATCAATGGAGAGGGCTGAACAGGGCAGAAAGTCTGTCTGTAGAAAACCTACTAGGTAACGTGCAATAAATGCACCCAAGTTCTCCACGTGCAGAAGAACAAGCAATAGGTTTCATTGCTGTCTGGAAGGAACCTATTTGGACTTTACTTAAAAGGGCAAGATTGTTTGTGATGGGGGGATGAGATCTTTTTCTGCTTGTAGTAAAGAAATTATACTGGCAATAAAAATTCTTCAGCTGCTTCTAGACTGTTTTGCTGGTCTGTCTTTGTGGGACCGCATTATTTGATTCATTTTCTAGATTCTCTGTATTTTTCCTGATGAATTTGAAATTGCTTGTACCATTGCTGCTGTTATAGGGAGACTACCTGTATACTGACACAAAAAGAAGTGAGATCATCGAAGTCACTTGAATTGCTCACGCACCTAGTGTAATCTTGCATTTCCCTGTCAACGTGAGTTAGATTCAATCTGGCAGCTTAGAGCTGAGAGGACCATACTACATACTCCAAACCTGTAAACTATCAAAATCCCTTCTTCAAAGCATGTTCAGCTCAATTTGTCTCCAATTTTACATCTCATTTCTATGTAGCCCTTGATCAATATGTTTTCCTCTGCCCCCAAAATAAATTGGTCTCCAATTAAGTTCTTATGCCTTGGAGAGCATCCAGATAAAATTGCTCTACTTCCTGTTTTACTCATCAGAGAGAGAAGATGAAGATTTCTTTTTAAAAGCCTCATGCAAATGTTCAGCTTTTTCTGCTGTTCGATAAAGTTGATCATTTTACTCAGGAAGTATCAATGCAATTTTCCACACCACTAACTTAAAGATTGTATCCCAGTAAATGCATCTATTCCTTTTCTCTCATTTGTGCTGTGAACAAACAAAAGGAAAAGAAAATGTCTGATGTTGTCTCCCTGACAAATGTATTAGTATCTTATATAAATTGCTGAAAGTCTGTCCAGAATAGACACCACAAATGCATTTCTGCAAGTCCCTATTCCATCTGTGTCTCAGCTAGAATAGTGATTGCAGAGCTAGGGAATGTCTTTCCACCCCATTACATTTCCCAGCGAAATATGTGAGAATTACCTCTGATGTTAGTCGGAAGCCATCAGGACATAAAACACAGAAAATGAAATATTAACTTTCTTATCCAACCCAGTAATGGCTGTGATGTTTTGTATTATAACACATTAAGGTGAAGTTCCTGAATAAGAAATAAATAAATAAAAATCCCAGGCTCCCATCCAGGCAGTATTGCACATAAATGACATGCTGACAGTAGATGATAAAATTGGAAAGTTGGGCAGAAAATATAATATATTCACAGTTTAGATGACAGTGAATATAAAGACAGACTGAGCTTAAGTAGAAGTTGCAAAATATCCCTGAGAAGTCTTATTCCTTCCAGATTGCTACAAGTTATACTGATAAGTATAGATTTGGAACAGAACAAAAGTAAAACCTTATGGATCCATGAACTAAAAGCACCTCTGTGTAATGCTATTTAGTTGACTGAGTTTACAGAAAGGCTCAATATTTGTCTTTATTCTTAGTAGTCTCCTCTTGCTGTGTTTAATCTTGAACTCGTCCCTAACTCAATAGGGTGGCTGAGCACACAGATATCTCCAAACACATGGAGCTTGGGAGGGTGTAGTCCCCAGATGAACAGTGGTATGGCCATGGCAGGACACTTGGTTTTCCTTTACTTTCGTGACAATAATTTCGTTTTAGGGGCAGATTGCTTCTTACCATGCCTATTGTGGTAGGATCTGCTCTGACCTGGACCCTGCAGACAATAAAAGCATCTTGAGAGACCAAGAATCCAGACTTAGGGCAGGATGGATAAATAATGCTTTCATTCACTGATTTTCCTTCACTATCTCCTCACTTCTTTATTACTGTGTCTCCACCAAAGAAGTCCTTTCAGTACTTAAGAGGAAATTAATTGGGAAATAACCATCCAATCCCTTTCCTGCTCTGCCCCCCTCCCAAAGCTAAATATACCTCCAACATAATGCTGCTCATTTCAATGAGCTTCAGTGAAAAGGATAAATGCTGGGTCATTATCTCTAATTGCCTCATTTTGTTGCCTAGTCTTAGGTTATTTGTTTTGATAGCAAGGACCTAGTCTCTATTTGGGGTTCTTCTGTATTACAGCAATTTCCTTAGTAGAGAACTTCTCCATTTCTGTCTCTGAAACACAAGGTTTGAGTCCAGATTTGAAAAGATATTGTGGTTACCTGTTTTCAACAGGAATTGTATGCTCCAGTGCCTTTAAGTAAATGGTTTTCACTGTGGGTCTGCTAATTAAACAGTCCAGAGATTTCAAGGGACAGGGAGAGAAAGAGGTGATAAACACAATGCAGCTCATAATGTTTAGGATTCAAAATTATCTTCAATTATAGTGGGTTACAAGGTGTTCTAAACTAGCTAAATGAAAAATATGTACAAATGAATGGCAATTGATAACATCAGAAGTCATATTTTTCTTGCTTTCTAGAATTGGAGCTTTGTCTTAAAGCTGGAGCTTTGTCTTAAAGCACATCTCTAGCAGGGAGCTAGAAACTAGTTTGGCTGCTTCAGTGGAAGTATTCTTAGCGAGGATTTCTTTTTGAATGCAGCAGACCCAGTATTTATTCCTGTTTTAGTTACTGTATAGTAACTTAATCTCTGAAAAGGTTGCATTTCACACACCCCCAGGTGACAGAAGACACTATCCTACATTTTGTTTTTGGAAGGAAAGATTTGCTGTAGATTTCAACAAGATACTTAGAATTGCCTTCTATGGGACTTGTCTTCTAATATGGTTCTTAGAATTTGGTAGCTTTGCAGAAGTTACAGATCGTATGTGGGACTTGACTTCAGATGTAGAAATCCTGTGTCACAGAACTATCACCTACCACTGTCCTGTCTCCTGGGAGTCAAATTACTCCCATCTTCTGCTTTCAGTAGTGGAGGGGCTTGCTAGAAGTTCATGGTGTAGGTGAAGAGAGAAGGGGGGGAAACACCTCAAGTCATTCATTCTATTTTCTTGTGAATTCGTCTGGCTCACAGCATGATCTCTGGAGCCATGACCGTTGTCTCTGGTCTCCCTGCTGGAAGAAGGGGTGAACATAGCTGGTAAATGACAGGGCTCTGTGCTGGAGCACTGGAATGCATTTGTTGCTACCAGTTGTTGTGCTTGTCTCTGGCCAGACAGTAAACAAATCTCAGATCATGGCATTAAGGGGATGATATGCAGCTCTTTCTCCACTGGAATTATGGAAACTTGCTGCTTTGGCCTTTCATCTAAGTGCTCTTGACAGACAGTGCTTGAAAAATTGTGGGTGCCTCCTGCTGCAAGGGAGTCCAGGAGCCATCTGCCTTGTAGGCTGGTGGGAGGGAAGGAGACCTAGTCTCTGCTTTATATATAGAATGAGGGATCCTGCTCTCCTGGGGCCGCAAACAGAAAATAATGCAAGTAGGTCCTGGTAAACAGTTGCATGAGAGAATGGGGACATGAGAGACAGCAGCAGACAGACAAGTAGAAAGGAAAAGGTTTTTCTGAAAGTGAGTAACAGGCACCTTGCTGGCTTTTTGTGCTTTAACAGGGCAACCTGTTCTGCTGGCGTACCCTGCTTTGTACAAGTATCCTGCCTCCACGGGGATCTAATCTGAAAAGAAATTATGTAAAAGTGTCACTCACCTTGTTCTCTTGCTGTATTTCAACCTGCCTGAATACTCATCCTGCCTCTGTCTCAGATGATACACATAAAGCATGCTGAGATTTGCCATCTAGCACACAGGCGTCACGACTGTATTCAGCCGTGCATACAGCCCAGTGAGCCTGTGGTCCCTGGTGTGCTCTTTTGATGGCAGTCCTCAGGGGACCTTTCTGTGTACAAGACTGCCCAACACAGCAGCAAGATGTGCCTTCCCTTCAGTCATGCCTTCTTGCGGAGAAACTGTGCTTACCTTGTTGAGCTGGGTTCCTGGGTTACAGAGTCATTAACAACACTAAGTGGAGGAAGGGCAAATACAAGAATTTCTCTCTATCTACTGTTTCTGTTTCTAGGGGTCAGTATTTTTATTCTCTCCTTAATATCCCAGTGTGTAAACACTGGCAGGGAAAGGATCTTAGTGCTATTATATGGGAGCAGTAATAAAACAGTTGGATCGTTCCAGCCGTCTTCTAAATCCCAGTCCCTACAGGCCCACAACAATTTGATGTTCCGATTAAAGAGAAAGTGTGGAACTTCAAATTCAAGGATGGCTCTTTTCCTAGATACAGCCCACCTCTGTTTTCCTCCTCACAGATACTTCACTTCAATTATCCCTTTCTCAACAACCTAATCTTACTGTGATGTGTCATATGGGCATCGGAACAACTGCTGAGTGCTCCTTAGCCCATGGCAGGACAAAGCAAGAAGCAAGCAGGGCTACAATTTACACGTCAGTCGGAATATACTTACGTACAGGGCACAGTGACCCATTCAGCATTTATATTGCCAAGTATCTGCTTCTGCAATCATAGAACACCAGGTTGGAAGGGACTCCAAGGATTATCTGGTCCAACATTTCTTGGCAAAAGCATGGTCTAGACAAGATGACCCAGCACCCTGTCCAGCTGAATCTTAAAAGTGTCCAATGATGGGGAATCCACCGCTTCCCTGGGGAGATTATTCCAATGGTTGACTGTTCTCATTGTGAAAAACTTTCCTTTTGTGTCCAATTGGAATCTCCACTGGAGTAACTTGTACCTGTTACCCCTTGTCTGTTCTGTATGACTCCTTGTAAAAAGGCAGTCTCTGTCCCTTAATCAGAACACAGAAGGACTGTCTAACCAATGAACTATGCATTCCTCTTCCATCCAAGGAGGCTGTTGAAATGATGGACTCTTCTTTTAGTGTGCTATGTGACTTCCTGCTGTCTGTCTCTCATAGCTGTTGAGGGCTGTGGTGGGTTGACGGTGGCCAGCTGCCCACCCAGCTGCTCTCTCCCTCCCCAAGGAGGGGTGCTATGGTGGTGGGTGCTATGGTGCTGGGCGCCTGGTGGATGCCAGTGGGTGGATCTGTCTGCGCCTCAGTGTGCAGCTGAGCAATGGGATGGTCTCTGCCCTCACCGTGAAGACTAACTAGTGTGGGTGACTTGTTTCTGAGAGTAAGGTGTGAAGATTTTGTGGGGGGAGCAGACAGTTAATCTTGGGAAAGCTTGGAGTAATGAAGAGTTGGGTCTGTGACCTCTCTCCCTTTCAGAGCAGTGTTCTGTAGTACCCAGCCAGCTGCCAAGAAATCAGTCTGTTAAAAGCAGCCATGAAGATGCTGTTTAAACTAAAAGCATCATCTGTAATTTCATTTGAGGCCTTTCTAGGGCATGCTTTGTTTGCATTATGCTATGAAATTCATTCCTATTTGGAGGCTTTTAGGGGGAGAAGTGTAAGAAAAAAATAGAGCTATAGAAAGGTGCAGACAAAAGCTATATTAGAAACCTTCATTCTAGGCAGTGCAGGGTCTACCAGATTTGTCAATGACCAAAGCCTTCTGGGTAATGAGTCCCATACAGTGATAGCTCTTAGAAACAGTATCTTTCGGAAGAAAGCAATCAGTATATAATGAATAGGAAAGTATTTTACAGGCATTTTATCTGCTGTTAAGGACACAAGGCAGAGGAGGAGATAACTGTCCTTATTAATAATGATTAGTCCACTCTAGATCTGAAAAAATACTATAACTTGTGGTGCTCTTTTCCCCAAAGGAGAGAATTCTGTCCTGAAATCATTGCATCTGTAGTACCAGGTTGCATTTGGCAAGTGGTAATTTATAATAAAACTTGGAGGTCTGTCTGAAAACAAATTGCAAAGGTATGCCTGGGATGGAGTTTGGCCAATAATCTCTAAATTTAAGTCTTTGGTGTTCTTCCCATTCTTGTGATGTATCTGCATTATTTCTGGCTGGGATTCTTTACAGGAGGGTGACTTGGTGAACCAGTGGCTGTAACTTTGCTGGGACTCAAGGCATTCACAAAGGGTCACGAGCTCAAAAGACGCTCCTCTGATGCTCCTAGAAATTAGTTTAATTCCTGGGTCATGGAGTCTCTGGAAATATCTGGGATATTTTAAGGATGAGAAACTTAAAAATGTATTAGGGGCTTTTAGACACAGGCATGTACTGGTGTTCTTTTAGGTATTTTTTGCTAACATGCGTCATTCTTGCATCTTCCTCATCCCATCTATATCCTGGAATGAGGCAAGGGTTGCTGGGGAAGGGGCCTGTCCTGTCTCACTCTTCTCACTTGCCTTTGGACTGCAAACCTGAATAGTATTGGCATGTGGCCAGCAGCCTGTGGGGAGATGCTGAGGAATCCCAGTCTGTTTGGATCTTGTTTTCCAGCTGCAAACAGCAAGTTTATCAGCAATGTTTTCTGATCATCTCATTAGCTTTGAATCCCAGAAGTGGAGCTAGTCTGCTGTTTGCTTCCATTAATGTTACCTTGAAATCCCCCAAATGCTATTGCAGATGTAGTAGGACACATGCTTGATAGTAGCATCATGAGGGAGGTGGTGGGCGGTGGTGTCTGCAGCCCAACAGAAACAGAAGGTGACGCAGTTAAGGACCAAAACCAAGTGAAGCACAGATGAGTAAGGGACACTTCTCACTGTATCTGGAGTGATTAATGTATCAGGCACAACTAACGGTAACGGAGACAGCCAAGATCCACCTGGGAGGTGGTGTGATGCAGAGGGTGCCAGATAGTCTTGGGGGGAGGAAGAACAGCTTTCCTCCTTCCCCTGAATTACCCAGTCAGGTTAGATAATGGGGAGGGAAAGGAAGGGGAGCACTGGAGGCAGAGCTCTGGCAAGGCTAAAGGGGAGAACAGATTCCCTCGTGTGGAAGACATGCTGGAAACAAGGCCCAGAGCTGTCAGAAAAAGTTTAGGCAGGTGTTGTTTTGGGCAGAGCGCCCTGTTTACAGTGATGACAGGCAAAACTAAGTTAAACTCACAAGCATTCTCCTGTGTTCTAGACATGCTGGTTCCCTGTGGGCGGGGGGGTGGGGCGGGCAAGGATGGGGGGGCAGGACAGGGCAGCAGATTGTCATGCTGCTGTGTCCCTCGCCTGGCAGGACGCACCCTGAGGACATCAGTCAGATCTGGGGTGCTCCAGATGGAGATGGCAGAGGTGCAGCTGGCAGAAAAGCAGTGTTATGCAGGATAAACTGTACCATCAGATTTTCGAAAGTGCAACTGTTGTTCTTTACCTACCACGGCTCCTCTGCCCCCATGCATTCTGGGGTCAGATAAATGGCTCATGTTAGGCAGCCATATCCTTGAACTCCTGCTTAAACCAGGCACTGGATGTGTACCTCTCCCATTCAGAATTTAACAGCTTTTAGTACTTAGCACCATTATTTTGTTGCTCTGTCTTTGCTTTGACAAATATTACCGGTATCTTTTCATTGCTTCAGGAGTGCTTCTCCTCCATAGTTTCCTACTCAGTTGCGGAATTACAGATTAAAACATGTAGTTCTTGGCAGGAGCTGGCCAGGTGCCGGATCAGAGGTTGAGCAAGTTGCTTGATAGATTTGCTGTATGACTGCCTGCTTGCTGCAGCTTCATCTTTCCTGCCCTTGAGTAAATTGCACATGTAGCAAACTGTGAGTGGGGAATGAGGGGAGCAAGCATTTTTTCACTTCAGTTAACAGATGGAAAAAGCCAGGAAAAACAGTTATCAGCTGATAATCAATTAAAGAATTAAAAAAAATGTTTATTGGGGGTGTATCTGAATGTATCTGGACTTAAGTGGTCCACTCTGAGTGTTGCACTGCTGTATCCCAAAGGACACGAAAGGAAGAGAGGCTTGTCCTATAGAAAGTTATTGTTCTTTTTTATGGGCATCCTACAAGAGACTTGGCAAAACTTTTCCTCCTCTTTTCTTGTCACTCTGAAGACTTCCCATGAGAGGCGGCATGTAAGATAGCACTATGTGGCCTTTAAATCAAAATCTCCTGCTTGTTTTTAGATGAGAATCCAAAATGTGTCTGGATCACTGGCAATTCAGTGTTTAACTGGTCAACCACTGCAGTGATGAGTTGAGTGCAAACACCCACAGAGATGAGTTAGATGGGCAGGATTCAAATCCACACTTTTACTGGTTTCTCGAGCCCTTGGGCACATCCTCCTTAAAATCCACTCTCATCTGGCTTGAATAGAGTAAGAAAATAGTTACAAAGGAAAGTGCAAAGAATAACTTCCCATTGGTTTCCAGCATTTTCTCCTCACTTGGATTTATCACTTGTCCCCAAAACTGTTTGAGAAAAGGTATACAGGGGAAGGAGGAGTGGAAGGAAAGCCAGGTGCTCATGTGTTTCACATGATCTGAAAGTGAAGGTGCCTTAAAACTTGTGCAATTTGCAGGCAGCCCCAGAAGTGCTGTTAGCCTGAGTGAGGCGGCGCAGCGGCAGGGAGGCAGCACTGCCATGTTCTGTTCTAGAAAGCAAACTATTAGCGGAGGCCTCTTAATCTCTGCAGTAAGTGGAACACACTCTGACTGATTGCTTCCTCAGAGGAAACTTAACTTCTGCTCAGAGGCGAGAGTCTATTGTCTGTATTGGGATTCTGGGGGCATCCAGGAGTTTGTCAGAAAAATGAGCTGCTAATCCACCAAGAGTTGTAAGGGAGAAGCGAAAACAATGAACTGTCCTGTGTCTCAAAGCAAGCCTGTCTCTGGCTGGGGGTGGGGGGGAAGGAGCAAGAAGGGACCATTAGCACTGCAGTGTGCTTTGCTGCTTGGAGTGCACAGGTGTGGAGAAACGGGAAAAGCGGGTTAGGGAAGGAAAAGGTTAGGAAGAAGCAGAAATCCCCAGCGGTGAGGGTAGCTGGCTCTGTCCCCCTTAGGTCCATTCCAGAGAAGCCGCTGCGTTAACTAATCTGGCCTCCAGATTGCTTGTAGCTTCTGAAAAATCTCTATCTGTTTACACTGCCTTCAGATGCTTTTAGCTTTTGAAACCTCATCCTTGGTTGCTGGGGACCGGGTTCTAAGCTTTGCTTTTGCTGAGAGGTGCCGCATTTCACACAACATTCTGTTTGCTTCAAAGCGACTCTCTAAAGTGCACCAAGCAAAGGTTTGCTAGCTGGCTGTGTGATGATAAGGTAAAAAGAAGGGTTTTGCTAAAATGAGTTTGAGGGGGGAAATGCTCATGACTCCTTAAGGCATAGTGGAACTGCACAGTTTCTGGACTGTAATTAGGGATCTTCTTGCTCTTCTGGGTCTGAGTCTTCCTTGACAAAAATGTCCCTGGGCATCTAATAATTATTTATAGAGAAGACTCAAAGACAAACAAGGCAACACATTTGGAAGCAGATCTGATACAAGGCTGCCTTCTAAAAATGGCCATACACTTATTGCCTCTTTGGGTCTAAAATTACTATGTAAATACC
Organism: Anarhynchus alexandrinus; assembly: GCA_008711295.1. Taxonomy (NCBI): domain Eukaryota; kingdom Metazoa; phylum Chordata; class Aves; order Charadriiformes; family Charadriidae; genus Anarhynchus; species Anarhynchus alexandrinus. The sequence goes on from VUYV01000128.1 coordinate 276,688, forward strand.
TTTTCCCTACCCGCAGAGCCTGCCTGCTACATCTCTGAAATGTGATTCAGAAGTGACAGAGATGAAGATCTATAGTTTTATCAGCAGCAGTGCAGTGAGAAGAGATCCAAAGGAAACAGCTCTAGTTCTCAGCCCAGAATCCTTGAAATAGCAAGAAATCATTGATTTGTGAAAGGCTGCTGCTAGAGTCAGGGCACGGGAGCCAGGGCGAGCACAGCAGCGGGGACTGGAATGCTGCTGATTATGTGCTAACATGTTATCAGCTCTGAATTTTGAGTAGGCTTGCGGTGCACTTAACAAGAGTTTGACTTCACTCCTTTTTTTTTTTTTCCTAGTAATGCTTTATGTGGAATATATTGATTCCATTTGCTGGAGTATTCCTTCCTTAAATATTTTTTACATAATGTGTATTGTACACATTTAGAATGGCTTTTGCAATCCTTGTCTTTCACTGGCACCAATAAAGCAATTTGGTTTAAATTGAGTTGAACTCAGTGAAACAGAGGATTGACATTGAGAAAGGGAAAAGAGAAGAGTAGACTTCTACTGGGGGGGAAGGGAAGGAAAGCAAAGGAGAAAATGTGCAAGCTAGGGAGATTTTTCTGAAGGAGACATGAAACAAGCAAGGAGAGGAGATAAATCCCAAAGTGGAGAAAGACTAGTGAAGACTCACAGCTACTGAGAATCCAGTGTGCTGGGATCGGTGGTTAGTATAGGATACACAGGTGTGATGATGCTGTTGGGAACACAAAAGTCCTGTCTGTTTCCCTCGAAGACAATGGCAGTTTTGATTTTTTTAATTTCACAGTAAGATTATGTGGGGAATTTCCCAGTTCACCAGTATGGACGTGGAGCACCAACTTGCTGATTTTCAGCCTTTGAGAGAAGGGGCATGGCAACAGGTGACAGCTCTCATGTCCTGAGCAAACAGGGAAATGAGAGCACCCATTCTATCCAGATATTGCATGGTGTGTCTCCAGGTATTTAGGCACCTCTCTTGACCTGCTAAACATGCATCCTCTTTCATGTGTGATATACTTCCTACAGGCTCCTCTGTGAGGTGCATAAGGTCTATGGGACCACAGAAGTGATTCCAAGCCAGAGGAAACTGATGGCTATGTTCCCATTGCTATCTAAAAGGTTCATGTTTATCCTTTCTCACAGTAGGATACAACTCAGTCTCGGGATAGGTCAGGCCAAGCCCTCTGTACAATTTCTTTGCTTTCATTGTCTGTTCCTTTTATTTTTTTTATATTTTTACAGGGATCTTACTGTAGGTTTGATCAGATTTTTCTAATTGACAGGGATTCAATTATCCCCTGAATAAAACTGTCACTTACTCAGCAACAGAAATTGTCAGGTGTCTTTTCAGGGAGGGGGAAATGAATGTCAGGTTTCCATCCTCCCCTTCCCCCTCCCCCACTGCCTTTGGTTTGTTTCCACTCTCAGGTTTGTTTTATTGTGGATTCAATTTGAAAACAGTAAAATAAAACAAGGAAACTTCAGATAATGAGACAGCAGGAAAGGCTGAGCTGCTGTGCGCCTTATTTTAATGGACTCCCTTTAGCAAGAGCTACTGCTGTCTGTCAGAGCTGTACCCTGAGCCCTCAGATTGGGGCTGTGTCATTCTTTTCTGGGTCTTTTCTGTAAGATCACTGGAAGACGCCATCACTACCAGGAAAGGATGTCCTTGAGATTCATGTTTTCAGTGCACCAGGAGCAGCTTAACCAGCCAGAAGCTATTTGTATCTTGGCCATAGCTAATGTGCAGCTTGCTGTGGGATGAAAAGCACATTGAGAAATATAATGGCGAGAAGGCATCCCTCATCCAGCCCTTCCTGGTCCAGCGTACCGTCCGGCGTACCTTGAAGCCTGTGCCTGCCTCCTTTACAGAGTGGGGGCTCTGGATAGCAGTGCCTTTCTCCCCATGGGCATCTGGAGAGGACAGAGATGAAAGATAGATGCGAAGGGCCCAGGAATTGCCATTGTTCTGTCCATTTACTTCCTAGAGGGCAATGAGCACAGCTAATGGCATCTTGATATTTAAAAACAGGCAGGAGTTGAAGGATCTCAATTTTTATTAGGTGTCTGACATTTCAGAGAGCTGTTGTTGAATAAATGCTCAGGCGATTAGCTGATGAGGTCTAAGTACCTCCAGCTATGCTGAGACCATTGCCTGAGCTAACTGGTCTAATGGCAGCTGGGACATGTCTGTCTGAGCTGCTTGTCTTAACAAGGCAGTGCTAGTGATCTTCTTGGGAGGGGGATCAGCTGTGGCCAGAAAAGCCTTGGTTCCTTGCCCTGTAGTAGTGGAAATGCAGATGTTTTGCGAGCTGCTGCTTCCACCATGCTGAATTCACACAAACTAAGAGCGGCTTCTCCAAGGCAGCAGCCCACTCCAGCAGGGCTCACAAAGGAGTCTCTTTGTTTGTGAATGCTGTTGAAAAAGCTCTGTTTTAGGACTTAGTTGAGTCTTTGAAAAGGAGAAGAGGGGTAGCTTGAAGGCGAAAGAATGAGCACTGAAGTCTGTGCAAGGGCTTTGGCTTCAGTGCTCTCGACATTTCCATATGCCTCATAATTAAATTGTAAGTAAAAGTAAGGAGCCGACCGCTTCACTAATAGCAGCGAAAGGAGGCAATCATGTAACTTCCATCTGTCTGCAAATATAGTTTATGGTGGAAATACATTAGCAACCTGGAGCTGTGTGCCAGGCTCAATTAGACTAAACAGGATCAAAGGGCACCCTGGGTAATAAATATCCTTGCAGAATCAAGCCACAGTCTTTCTATTTATTGCTAGAGGAGATAATAATAATTAGTGAGCTGAAGTGAAATCCAGTAACCAAAGAAAGCTCAGCTTGGGAAGGGGGTGACATTATATTAGAGGGTAAGAAAACATGACCCCTTTCCCTAGGATTATAGGTGGGCTGGTGTTATTGCCTAGATAGCTTTTTATATTCCACTGGAGTTTGGGAAAGGACTGTAGTCCATATATCGATTGTGGGACTATAATGGGAGAGAGGTGGCAAAGGTAATGGGGGAAGTGTTTAAAATGTACACTAGGTAATTGAAAGCTAATATCAAATCCCAGTTCAGGCACAGAAGAACCTCTCTTCTAATGAGGCATAAGGTGAAAGGAGATTGACTCTGATTTGTATTGCTACTCCCAGAGAATTGCTTTGCTCTATTGTTTTTAGGTGCCTCTGTGTGTGTGCGTACATGCTCACACTTGTATTAGCGTGCTCACGGATAACATTACTGAATCAGCAGCAAAGCTGTTGTGACACATTGCCTATAGAAACATATAATACCAATTGTGTCTGGTCATAGCCTTGTAAAAAAACCATTGAACTAAATCCTCTTCTATTTCAACAGCAAATAAAGAGGAAATAAAAATATTTTAGTATCAAGGCCTGCTTTCTGTCAAATTTTTGCCTGGTCTTAAAAAAAAATGAAACAACAAAAAAAAATACCTAAAGGAAAGAGTATTTTCTCAAGATAAGCCTGTTATGCTATCTGAATGTGGATTCAATGCTCCAGTTACTCAGGCAATGTTTTTTTGCTGTTGTAATAGTTACTAAAAGAAGCATGTTGCTGTGATATTTCACTGCCTATTCTAGCTTCATTCTTCCCTAGAACTGAATTTTTGGAAGAGCTCAGTGAAAGTCTTATGGCAGCTAATCAAATGACCCTATTTTCAGCAGCTTTTTCTCTCAAGTGCAGAGTGAGACTTCTCCAAGACTGCTTAGGTGATGACAGGGCACAATTTGTCTTGCCCCAAAAGGTCACATGGCAGTAAACCTATTGTATTTGGTCATACCTATGTTCATGAAGTGTTACGTTAATTATTTTAGACAACTCTGCTCTCTGTCCAGTGTCCTGCATTGCTTAACCGAAGCCACGCAGAATAGTGGCAAAATGCAGTGCCAGTACAGAAAAGTGCAGCGCTATGGAAAGTGCCCACTAAGTCGAAGGTGTCAGCATGACTTTCAGGGACCACCTGCTTATGTTGACCACAAGATATTTTCCACTGCTCCATTTTTTATTATTTTTTTTTTAAAGGCTCACTTTGGAGAAGTTACCCACCAAACTCCGCATGCCAGCCAGGAGACTTTGCCAGTTCCCTTCTTTCCTCTCCCTTTCTTACTTCTAAGGCCAATGATTAAAAAAGACAATAAACTAAACCACAAGCTTTGCAGTCTGTAAGTGAGCACCAAACTGTTCCTTCTTGATTTGCTTTTCTGCAGAATCTTCCCCCTCTGCCCATCTGTCTGCTTATGCCATTTGGCTGGAGATGAGCTCTTTGCTGTGTTAGCAATGTGCTGGGGACAACAACACCCAAACCTTGATTTAGTGCTTTTGGAAGTGACCGTAATATCATAAAGTGTTGATATATACAAACTTTTGCTAAAGGGCAAGCTGAAACTGCCTCTGAGTGCACTGAGCAGTACCATCGCATTGACTCCCCACACTTTGGTCTGACAGGCTGTTGTCTTGCAGCTTCCACATTTAACCTTTTTGTAGCGGGTAGCGTATTTCTTGTTTGCACAGTGCTTTTTTCCAAGACCCATTACATTCTGCTCAATGCAAATAATTGCATTGAGAATAACACCGAAAACACTTAAGATGTATACAGTTTACACTGTATAAAAACATTTACCTGCTGTTTCTGCTTTCTTGTAAATATTATTGTTCTTCTTGCTTCTTGAATTTTTCCATTGGTGTGATTACTGTATTGTAGCTCTGCCTGTCAAGTTTGATCACATTTGCATACCGATTTGCTAATTACCAGTTTTTAAGCTGCCAAGGAACAAGGAAGTAACTTTTTTCTCCCTGTGCAACCATGAGTATACTGTATTTTCTCTTATATATAGTTCAAAATATTGCTTGCAGTTTTAAAAATACAGTTCAATAATTCCTTTCCTTGGAGGTAAAAGATTGCTGGTTGTCCTGAAATAACTTATTTTCTAGTGAGATTCTGCAAAAGAAGTTGTATTTTCTCAGTCAGAAAACCTCTACCTGCTGCTTGCGCTGTCCTGTGTCCCTGGCATGTCCCATGTTTACAGGGAGGAAGAGATTACTCCATAAGGGCAGGGAAAGGGTTGCGGGTGGGTTCTGCTCCAGCTCCACACTGTGCAGAGAAACTAAATGGGACTCTAAATTGCTCCGGGTCTTCTCTTGTAGTGTGTTTCCGCCAAAACCATACCTAAAGAAGGGCCATCTACTTGTGCAGTATTTCTCTTCCTCTGTCTTCCACCTGTCTCCTGTGCCCAGGTCTGGGGGAGATGGCTCTGTATGTTATGGCCGGTAACGCATTTCTGGGAGGTTACATGGCTGGTGTCCGGCTGGATCCCAGCCAAGTAGCAGTCTCCCTGACCAGAAACGCAGATTTTATAAAAGGCTGGCAAGGCCAGGATACTCCCGTGCTCTTATCTCTGCTACAACTGCTCCGTGAGAGGAGGGGTGCCTTGCTGCCGGGGCACGCACCCCGAGGAGCAGTCGAGTTGGTCGTGCAGGTGTGCAAAGCTGAGCACAGTGACTGAGCCCAGCCAGGGCCTCAATGCACTTCTTCAGTAGGGATGACAATAACAAATAATAAATAAAGCTGGGGACAACCCATCCTGTCCTCTGCTCTCTGAAAGCAGAAGATTTGGAAAGTAAGTCGGGCTGTATGACCACCTGGCTAAGGGTTCTAATAAATGCAGAAAGGCTCAGCCATCTAAAAGCTCATTCATGGTTAGTTTAAAAGGAAACAAAAAATTAAATTTTAATTGTAAGCTTTGTTTATATGTCAGTGTAGAGGAAAAAAAAAATCACCTACCTGGTTAGATTTTTGTATTCTCTGATGGTTTGGTATTCAACTTTATTGGTGAGTGTGCTTTGTTGTTGTGAATGCATTGGGATAACAGACTTTGCAGACTTTTTTCCAAATGTCTGATGTGGATCTATGAAACTATTAATGCCAGATGTGATTTCATGTTTATGATCATTTAGAAATTGATTTGGGAAAGACAAAATAAATCAGCAGCACAATAGTGACTGTATATCTAATGGCTGTAAATTGTAATCACTTCCATATTTACATGTCACTGAGTTTTTTCCTCTTTATTTAATTGGAGTTTCCTTTTTAGCAGAAACAATGAGATAGGGTATCCTTGCTTTATGTCAATGGAAAACTTATTGAAAGGAATATAATTACAGGAAGACAGGAAAAATCTAGGAAAAAAACCCCAAAACAAACAAAACCAAAAAACCCAACCTGATTCAAATGATGGTGCAAGGCAGAATTTCTAGATAAAAACAAACTCTCGGTTTGGTCAAATGTTTTTCCTCCTTGTGATTTTATAGTTTCTCTGGGTCTTCTGCTGACTGGTGAATAATCTCAAAAATACTGCAAATACTACCTGCAGTTTTTGTATCTTTGCACAAAGGCTCCGAGCTGTAATGGTTTTAGGAAATGTTTAGTTCTTAGTCTGCTAGCAGGAGTGGAGTTTCCTTTTAGTTTTTATGTTAGCCTGCATGATTATTGTCCCAGCTGTGGAGGCAGATAGATGGTCAGGATTCTTGATTTTCTCCTGGGATCTCTAGACTGAAACACTTCTGCTTATTGGTTGCCTTATGCCTCTTTGTGAAGAGTTTGGAAATGTCTTGATTTCATTGTTAGCTAATTGTACATCATTGTTAAAGAACGGCAGCCAGAGTCAAGTTATACCAGATACTAAAAAGCCTAACAGTAAACCTCAGTCTTTGGTCAAAAATGGTGATGGTTCTAGTTTAATAGTGAGGTTTAGAGAGCAATGCTTTATCCTGTCAGCTAGTTCTCCTTCTTGCTGCCCTCAGTTAAGGCATTCCTATTCAGCAAGAGAGCCTCGAGTAGAATTATCTGAACTAGCTGTACATCATGGGATGCAGAAGAGTTACAAGACCTGCCAGACCTATAGGCATATAATCAAGGCAGAGGTGACGATGAACTCTTGTTGGCTAAGCTGCAGTTGCAATCTCCTCTAGTTTAAAGCTGGTGGGTATGGCTGCAGCAGCTGCAAATGCTCCTGTGGGCTCTTCAGCAGATAGTGGTGCATGTTGTGGTTGGAGAAAGTAAAGCTTTCTGTGTTCACGTTGGTGTTTTGGCTGTCCTGGCATTTAGAGATGGAGATGACTCCTTCACAGACTGCTGGAGAAAATGGGAGTGGTGTTGCTGGGAAGGGCAATCATTGTTTTACACCTGACCTTCAGAAAAGGGCATTAATAACTCTCCCTTGAGATGTTATGAAGCTAAATAGACCCCAAACATCTCCTTTGACTCCCTATTCAGGAAGACTTTTTGCTTTATTTCTGCCCGTTCTTTCTGTAACACTCGTTTTGCCATCTCTGAGGGCATCTCTGACTCTTCTACTCTCATAATTAGAACTGATTTAAGGAGTGGGGGAGGCTGAATATTTTCATCTGCTGGAAAATACAATTTGTGTTGACTGGAACTATTCATGAGCTCATGCCACATTGGACTAATACTTTTCAGCAGAAAGATAAACATTTTGCTCAACCCCAAATGATATGATTACATATACAGGGGTTGAAACATGAGGGGGAGGGGATTATTTCCATGAGAAACAATGATATATTTATTTTCTATAGGCATGAAAAGAATATTTTTTAGATGCTTCAGTTTTGGCTAGTATATTAGAAAGATTACTTTGCATGGAGCTCAAATTCTAGTGCTCTTTGTCCCTGTATAATAACCTATTTTAGCTTCTGTTTGGGGGAATTCAGACTTTAAACCGGCTGTGAAGTGAAGAGCAATCCTTGCAGTGACAGTCCTAGGCATCAGGATGGCAGATGAGCTCTGCCTATCTCTGGCCCCTGTTGGGAACGTCTTCTGTGTAACCTCTGTGGGATGATTCGGTGTGGTGCTGCCAGCCTCATAACACTGATGTTCCTGCTTCCCCTGCCGGGGAGGGGTGGTTGTGTGCCTGAAGCCTGAGCCTGGGAATCAGCTGGCAACTGACTCGACTGTAAACTCCCCGAGTGCCAACGGGCAAGTCCTGTCATCCTCCTGGGCTTCTCTCCCCTTTGTGAAGCAGCAGGTCACAACCCCTTTTTACCCTGCCCTATTGCCATCTATTTTTGGAGGCGCTCAGAGCAAATCCTTCCCCAGCACTTAGCACAAACAGGGCTTTTAGATTTTTGCCAGGGGCCTGCTGTGGCTACTATATAACAGTAATAATGCCAGAAAGGGGGGCACGGGGGAGAGGTGTGCAGGGGGAGGTAGTGGGGTGCAACGGGGAAGTACGGTTGGAGGACAGTTACCCTGTCTGACCCCGGAGGACTGTGCCTCCAGAGGCGGATCAGGGTAGGTGAGTATTGCTTGGCAGCTCTGTCAGCGAGCCCGAGCCACCGGGGTGCTCTTAGTGAAGTCTGATGTATGCTTGGGCTCCTCTGCTCAGTGAATTGCTGAGACACGGAGTCCTGACAGGCACACAGCAAAAGGGAAATTAGCAACGGATAAACTGAATTAAACATAATGAAAACAAAAGTCTCCAGCCAGGGCATTCATCTATTACACGAACGGCTTTTCAGCTTGGGGGGAAAATTTTAGGTGGAGAGATGTTACCTAATGCAAGAGGCAGGCCCCGGTTTGGAGAGCTCTTTGGGTTGTCTGTTAGCAGGCTGGTAGCATTGATGCCGAATAAATCGGGCCCGGTGGCAGCACAGAGATCACAGGGCCACTCTGGGCACCAGGCTCAAGTGTTCAACCCCTTGTTGCTTAATTTGGGAGGCCAAGATTGTCTTGGCAAGAAGAAAAGAGTAAGTTTGGGGTGGAACTGAGGAATGCTCCCCACAATGATGATATCAGACTGGATTCTGGCTCTCCATAAAGCCAAAGAGGAAAGTAGTGAGGAAGGCTGAGTACCTGTGATTATTCAGTAAGCTGAGGGGAGGGCTGGAAGAGAGGTGTGGCCTCATGGGAGGTACTGCAGGGGGGGAGACGGACTGAGTGGCTCAGGAAGCAGAGGGATGGAGCCTTGGCACATCCCTTTGCTGGGAAGCATGTGACAAAGCCCTTCAGGTTATTTCAGTGTTCCTTTCTCCTCTTGCTTTTGAGAAAGATAGCTCCTCTCTCACAAAGCTGTCCCCCTTGCAGAACATTGCTCTTCTGTGTAGTTGCCTTTCTCCTGGTTATGCCTAAACAGGATCTGCTTCAAATTCTCCCTGGTTTTCTTTGAATGGCACAGCACAGAAATTCTGGAGTCCCTGGATCTGTCCTGCTCCTGACTCATACACCACCCTTGACCAAGGCATCTCTGCTGTTTTGTGTTAAGTGGCAGTGTCCTCACCAGAGACATATACAGAGGACCAGAGACAGATACACAGAGGGGAGCTTGATCTTGTGAATGTTCTTTTAACAAAACATGACCTTTTGAGTTATGGATTTGAAGAGATGAGCCCTCTATAGCTTGATCACTTGAATAACATAAGCTACGGTTTTCCCTGGTGATGGTTGTTATGAAGGGAATCATTCTTCCCTCCTATGTAAGCACACACTCTCAAACCACCTACTTGTAGCCTATAATTTTGTACATATCTATCTTAGTTGTACTTTGACTGAGATTTATAGCACAATACAAGTTTATTTTGTATAGCATCTTTCATGCAAACACCATACTCTGAACACTTTTCAGAGGCAAATAAACCCAAGGCTATAGAGAGTACAAATTAGGGGAAGCAGTGGTTTTGAGATGTCGGCTAGTACATTTAGGACATTCAGTCATGAGACTAGCAAATGGAGGAGAGAGAAAATCTGAAGCATGGGAAAACTAATATTTAATTTTGAAGATGAGATTTTTAAAATGAGTAGGACAGTTGGAGGCATGATAGGATGTGAGAGCACTCTGAAGGAGCAGGTGAAGGAGTGTGCCTGTGTCTGGGTGGAAGGGCTTCAAGGATAGAAGAGGACAGCATTCCTCTAATAGGGACCAGTGAGAACTGGAATAGAAACATCATCTGAGTTGGTATAACTCAGTCTGCTGAAGAAGGGTAGACTTTTACTAGCTGCATGTCTGGTGCTTTCCTAGAGTGTGTTGGAGCACAGTGATGTTGAAGCTTGTCTAAGTGTGGTGCCTGTTTCTCAGTGACATCTCTGATTTGCAATTTCCTTCTAAAATGGACTGTGTATGCCACTCCTGTCTTAAAGAAGGACTGTTAGAATAACTGTCGTGTGCCTTGTACTGCTGGCAGTTGAAAAGTGAAAGAGACCTGGGCTTCAAGCACAGGAATTGTCACTGCTGTGACATGCTGAGCTGTCTCTCTTGTGCAAGGGCAAACTCAGGCTTGCTAAGATCTGACCTGACTCAGATATCTTTGAGCCCATCATTGTAAAGGTGTTTGAGTGAAGCCCCATCACATGCACTGTGAAACAACCTTTTTTACAGAGCAGGTGCTTTGCCTTCCAGGGCTGTTAGTAGCACTGTTCTGGCTGGGACCCAGGTGTCCTGGTGCCAGTGCTTTGATCTCTTGCAAACATGCTGTCTCAGTTGGAGAGATGTGGGGAAATGTGTGAAGGGCCATGCTGGATTCCTACTGAAGCCAGTGGCATTGCCCCAGGGATGAATCTGTCCTGAGATTGCTCTATGTATCTGAGCAAGGCACAGCCAAGTGGCAGTGTACAAATGTAAAATAATGAGGTAGCAGCTGAGAGTGTCTGGAGCAAGCGGAGAGGAATGAAGATGGATGACTGTAGCTAAGAGACAATTTGAAAAGGGATAAATACAGGCAACAAGTTATTCACCACAGCAATTTGTAAAGAGTGCTAAAAACCTTCAGACAAGATTGTTTCACATCACCTCTTTTTCCATTTGCAGCATGACAGTTCTTGTGTAAATGATACTGATGGATGGCTGCAAACCAGTCCCCTTAATCTGTTCCTCTGGTATTGATTAGCTTAACTCTTCTAACATCCAGTTCTGGTGGGGCCTGTTATGGCTGGCTGAGAGGCAGCAGCCCAATAGGCATAGAAAGCTGGGTGACCGAGCAGGAACCTGATCCTGGCTGCAGAGGGACAGTGGGAAGAGCCAGCAGTGCTGAGTAGGTCCCACGAGGCAGGGCAGAGTGTTACTGAAAGGGAAGTGACCAGCTGTGTTTAGGAATTAATGGCCTGAAACATGGAGAAATGTGAGTAGAAGATTGAGCGTTTTCGCATGAAGCAAAATGGGTATGTGCAGTTTCAATGGGACACTGGCTGCAGTTCACGGGAATACATCCCCAGCCTGAGAGGCCCTTAGAAACTAGGAAGAAGCGATAAGAAGCACAACTGTTTTGCAGGCTCTGCATGATTCAGTTTGCTGCCTCTCACCCAAAACCCGCAGCTGCCTTGGGAATGTAGGATGCCCTGGGTCTGACTCTTGGATCTGCATAAACTCTTACATCACTTGATCTTTTTGTGCCTTAATTTCTCTTGTGTTGGGTAAAGCATGGTAATGCATCCTGACATCCAGAATACATTTGTTCAAGTGTGTTAGACTTGGGTAATGAAAGGGAGGCAGGCAACCTTCAGAGCAGGGAAGTGAAGTGTGACAGTGGGAACAGAATGCAATTACCCATTCTGGGAGCTGGCTATAGCATCAAAGTTAATCTCTTGACAAATTACCTTTGGATCTTTAATTAATAGAAATGCACAAGGATCTTGGAGACTGCAAGGGAGGCTGTTTTCTATAAAAACAGCGTCTCTCCAGTAGCAAGCCCTTCTAGGTTTAGTCCACCATGTGGGACAGTCTTGATTCAAAGAGCAGAGCACTACCTGCTGAGCTGAGAGCTCTTCATCTTGGTAGCACTGCTCTTTCCTCATTGTGGCTATAGCCCGGACTGACCTTCCTGCATCCTATCCTAGGACTGAGAGGATCACAGTGAACACCAGTATAGCTGTAGCAGCTGGGGAAAAAAAGCTGTGCATGAAGATATAATTAATTTAATTCAGCTTTTTTTTTTTTCTCAAGGAAGGAGGGGAAATTGCTGCAAGCAGCAAGAATAGGCATGAGCTTTGCAAAAGAAAGATATACAGAAATTGAAATAGGTATTTTATTGGAAACCTTAGAGGCAGGCCAGGTTAGAAGAGGTATTACCATAATGCAGGGTTAACTGAGAAAAAAGGACAACTTGGGGGGGGGAGGAGGAGAGAGGAAACAATTGACGGAGACTCAGCTTCTGCCCTGTTGCTTTTCAAGTTATAGTGCTTAGAGGTGATCCAAATATGATAACTCTTTATATTACAAAAGTGGCATGGGCCATGCTTGTACATTCACCATCATGGGGTATGGATATTGGAAGCAGGCTTGCTGTGAGCCAGCCAGTACCGGATGTCCACCTTCCACTGGCATTTCTCTGAGTTCTTTGTGATCTGTATTGATTCAAAATAGAACATTCAGTGCATTTGGTATCTGTTCCCTGCAAAGTAAGAGCTGGTGCATTTTGCCAGACTGAAATCCCCCTAGCCCATCAGCATCTTTCAAACAGTGGCTAGGTATGAATAGGATTCTCCTAGACTGACTCTTGCTATGCATTACTCTCCCTATTTCAGCAGAGGTTGGCAATTATCTTTGTTAAAAGACTGGAGGCATGCATATTGGCCAAACAGAGGTTGACAACCTTCCTCCCTGTGTTTGGAGGCATAGCCACTTTCAATCCAGCCTCTACCAGCAACACTGAATTCACTTCAGCAGAAGAGGTTCTTTGGCTGGAAACAGTAAAACGGATTATACCATCTTCAGTGATATTGCAGAATTGTTTCCCAAGTGCTTAATTGACCTTGTTCCCTAGAATCATATACAGAATGGATTATTACACTGCCAAATGAGCAGATCCAGCCCCTGCTGTCCCAAGATTTGCTTTTAGTGTGTAAACTTGCAGATTTCCTTCTGCTGTCATTTCCAGCAAGATGAGATGATTTGGGATGTGAAAGTCGCTATCAGTTAGGTCAGCTTGCCCTTTGTCAGAAATGTGACTCACTACAGAAGCATCTGGTTGTGACTCAGCATTCCAGATATGACTATTCCCTCTCTCCTGCAACCAGCACGCAGCATCTGATACTTTGAGGAGAGCCAGCCAGGTACGCAGTTGTATACCAGGCTACTTCAGCAGATGCCCTCTCTTTTCCTTGAGAAGAAAATCAAAGCAGCTCTTGAACCTCTTTAAATATAGAGGCTATGTCATACTCTAAATCTCAGGGCTGATATTGGTGGCACGAGCTTCAATACAATGTAAGCTCCATACCAGTCTTCCACTTGAAAGATCATTTCTCTAGCAGGAACGGCTACAGTCCAAATAGCTAAGTCCAGCCTCTGAGGGGTCTCGACAAAATCAGCAGTGCTGCAGAATTTTCTGACTGAACACTGGTGCACGCCTGCACTAAAGAATTTCTTCAGAAACCTGCAGATTTGAAGTCCGTGTTACACCTCAAGATGAATTGGACGATGCATAATTCTAGAAAGTGCAGTCTTCTCAGCTCGGCTGATCTACTTGTGTGCATTGCAGACCTTACCTTGGCTATAAAATGATCCTTTGTAGAAAGGTCTTCATTCAAGTTCTAGGGGTTCAGGTCCTTACTTCAAATGAACTTTTCTTGTTCTTCAATTAATGCTGATCTGTACTCCCAATTCCACCTGGATTCTACCTTTTTCCCAGACAACAAGTGTTGAAACATCCTCTTCAAGTAGTATCAGGGCTTGGATTAGCATTCATGTGATACTGTACTGCACCGAGCACTTTGTCCCAGCACTATTTCCTGCCTATGGGCTGTGCAAGGAGGAGCCATGACGTTTGTGGGTCTGTGGGACTTATTCCTGGGAGATTTCTGGAATGTGGCATGGCACATAGAAACTGCAGTTCTGAAGGTCCTTCACTTCCACCAAATAACTTAAATAGGATTTTATCCAGCATTTTGATTTAGGAGTGGAAGATTTTTAGCTCCCCTGCTGGGACTGCTCATGAATATTAAATGAAATAAAGACTGAGTATGAATTGGCCCTCAAGTCATCTCTCTAGTTCCTATGTCTTTAGAGCCCGCTTCTGATGTTGTTACCCTGTGGGGGATGCCTATTGGAAACGGTAGTGTTGTACTGCGAAGAACCTCCTCCCCAAAATGCCTTGGCAGGAGGATGTGGCAGCACAAGCTGGAAGTGCACACAGCCTGCTGCAGGGCCAAGGGCATCCTTTCCTGCTCCTGCTCCAGCCAGGGGCATGGTGGTACCCAGAGACGGCATTCCTCTGAGTCTGGGGAGGAGACTCCGCTGGTGCTGTGAGCCTTGGAAGGTCATGCATTTTGGAAGCGAAAAGTCTGTGATCTCCTGGGGACTCAGTCAGTTTCTGTGTTTATAGAAATGTCTATAAATTGGGGGTTGTTTCTTTTCCCTTCTCCTGGAGATGTCCCAGAAATCCTAGCGCTTGTGAAGACTGCACGAACCAGAAGTACTGAGCATACGCGGAGGTAGATTTATTGCATGCAGGGAAATTGAGGTAGGGGAGGGACAAAATAGGTCGTAGCTGTTTGCTCCACTGTCAGGTCTCCTGCACTGCCAGGGCTTGGATTCTGCAGCCAGAGGCGGACATCCACTGCTTGCACAGTGAGTCTGGGGTGCTGCAGGACTTGAGGCATTGAAGTGTGGATCCAAAGCCTCCTTCAAAACAATAGGCTCATAGCAGCAGCTGGCAAACAGCAAGGCCCAGAAGGCCAAGGCTGTGCCTGGCACTGCCCCTTCCTCAAGTAGGGAATTCCCAGCACGGACAATAAATAGGGTAGATGAGGAAGCTGGGAGGAATAGCCTTCTCATCAGCAGGCAGCTGACTTGGGACATCATACTCCATGCCTCTTCCGCAACAATTTCAGATTGCAGATCACTCAGTATTTCATGTCCCTCCGGGCCTTTTGCAGTGAAAACTTAAAATTTGATCCACTTTCTCCAAATCACCATTTGGCTTCACCTATTTCATTGTTGGTCTTTGGATACTACGTTTTCCTTTTCTTATCTCTATGTTGTTTTAGCTGCACTGTTTGATCCTCTTCATATCACTCCTATCAATCGCATGATCTTATTAATAAACTGTTAGGCCCCAAGCAATGAAAGCTGTTTGTTCTTATGAGGACTCCTTAGTGTCAGATGACAGAAACCTTCATTGCTGCCCTTTGCTGGCATGTCTGTTACAAAGGTCCTTTCATATATCTGACATTCACGTGTTTGACTATCATTCCCCTTTCTCTTTCTGGTCTTTCCCTTCTAACCTTGTGTCCTAATTAAAAAAAAAAAATAAATGCTAGGACTGATGAAACTGTGCACTCTTTTGAGTCTGAAGTCAAAGACTTTCTCTGTGAAGTCCTGGCTTCTCCTGGAGAGGCATATTTTGATTACCTTTATGGAAAAGCTGCATGTTTCCCCCTTGTTTATGTTTTGGCTTTTGCCAGGAGTCTTTGCCTGCCTGTTACAGAAGGGGTAACAGCAGAGAGAGGAGCCGACACAGGGGAGAAAAGTTGTCTGTCTGGAAGGGAGCACAGTGTGGAAATAATCTTAGAGTGTTGCAGTCGATGTTACAGCAAGCAAATTGACCTTGTGTTCAAATGGTTATTGTGCTGACTGACTCTAAGGGGGATATTGGTTGCAAATAAATTACTGACATAATTACAATGTAGTGACTGCCTGTTTTTTCTGAGAGTGGAGCAGGTTTGCAGTAGAGTGGCAGGCACATAGCTGTGGAGTGGGAGGAAGCTTATAGCTTCTCCTTGTTCCAGTCTTTACCATTACTATTAATTTTCATTACGGAGGAAATGAAATTAAACCCAGGAGACCTCCTTTGGTTCCCATGGAGGAAACCATCTTGCTTTGTGGCAGGAAAATGCACTTTAAAATGTCTTTAGATTCCCTTGCAGACTGCTTTACAGTTCAAGTCGTAGCTTGTCAGCTGGTAGGTAGCTGCTGCTTCCCTTGGGCAGCCTTTTGTCTACCTTTGGTTTCTTCCTGTAGTGTTCATCTCCATGCTTCAGGGCATCAGGCACCTTCTAATTAATCAGGGTCAGGAAGAAAATTTCCCTGGGGAAGGGTTATTTTGTATCCACCTGCTGCAAGGCTTTCTGAGCCTTCTAGCAGAGCTGCTGGTACTAGCTTTGGGCAGAGAGAGTATACCAGAATAGATGGGGCTCATGTTGAAACCAGCCTGAAAATGTCAGGACTTGAATGCTTCCCAATATCTCATGGACATTTGTGGCTTTCACTGCTGCTTCTGAACTAACTACAAATGCATTAGAGTCAGCTCTGATCTTTGAAATATTAGTTTTTGGGAAAATAACTTGCTGGTGAAGCTCTGAGGGAGTCTCTGCTAAGGAGTAGCAGAATTTTATCCCATAGAGGGTGAGAGCTTGACAGTTGATCTGGTTTACTACTAAAGTCAGGTTAACTGCAGTCTTAACCTGTATTTTCCTATAATAGCACCTCAGATGCAAGGAGGATCAGGGAAGAAAACTCTCCGCGTCCTCACAGATGGGTCTGATTCTGATCTACACATTCGTGATGGTCACCAGCAGCATCTGAGGGCCATGGCATAAAGACAGCAGGCTTTGGTTTTATCCTGTACAGGGCAAGGGCTGAGCTAGTCTGCTGTTGCCTCCCACTTTGCAGGTGGCCCCGTGTTCAATTTGCACATGTCTTACAAGTGAAGTGTTGCTATACCACTCCATCTAGGGCACAGGTTGCTGGGCTGAGCACTGCGCAGCAGCTCAAGACCCTCAGCTGAGCAACTGTACTCCCATGGATCCAAAGTTAGCGCGCCCTTTGATACTAACAGCCTCCTAATTTCAGGTGCTGTCTGTACAGTGGCAGCAGATGGACATTTTCTGTGTTGAGAAATCTCAATGAGGTGGGCAAACAGAGTGAGAAGGGCTGTTCTGCCTGTTTTACAGAACAATGTCATGGTCACAGATGGAATTTGTGATAGAGACAAGAGCACAGATCTCCAGTGTCCCCATGCAGTGCTTTAGCCCTATAGTCATTTCTGTTAGTAGAGAAAATGAACATTACTCCTTAGCACCTGATGACAGATGGCTTCCATCAACCTGTCCTTTCTAATCTCAAGGGACAGTAAAAGTTTACTTTCTCAGATTCCTAAGGAGGGAGCTCAAGTTGTCAAAAAAGCTGCTCTCTTGCAGTTGACATGCCTGAGGGACAGGATGCCCTACAGAGGGACCTGGACGAGCTTGAGAAGTGGGCCTGTGTGAACCTCACTAGGTTCCACAAGGCCAAGTGCTGGATCTTTAAAGGTCCCTTCCAACCCAAACTTTTCTATGGTTCTGCGTCCTACACCCCCACAGTGCTGAGGACAGGGTGTTTCAAGGGCTCTTTCAGCTGTATGGAAATAATCCCGAGACAAATTTATCCTTTAAAGACTTTACCAAGGAGTGGCTTGTTTGGAGTTCGAGGCTGGCAGAAGCTTGAAAAGGAATTTTAATGGAAGCTGCTGGTTTCTCCTCAAATAGCAACTGCTATTTTGCGTTTTGCGCAACGCTTTGCGTTAGGGAAGTGTCAGATCGTTTTAGGACTCCAGCATGAAGCTGGCCTCCATCACACTCTCTGCCTGATCCACTGCTCTCCCTCCCTCCCCTTATGGATTCTAACAGCCAGAGCCAGCCACAGCAGCTTCAGCCAGCTGATACTGGTACTGTTGTTGACTTTGGGGGCAAGCATTATTTTTTTCTTTTTGTTCTCTTTCTCATTGGTGCACAATTTCAGATACAGCAATGTCTCCTGTTGGTTTTTTTTTTTTCACTTGGACAGATTCACATTGCGTTAGTGATGCAGCAGTAGTGAAGCTGCAGCAATTCCGAATTCAAAGGCAAGTGTATTCAGACTTTCTGAATAGCTGTGTGCAGAGCGCTTTCCAACAGAGAGTGGGCTAGGTCAGGATGGACAGAGATGATGGAGGGGATATTGGAGCCACAAGGTGAGGTGGATGAACAAGAAGAGAGCTACTGTTATAAAACATGAAGCACTTTATAAATATAGCAGTCAGCAAAGGCAGTGCAAGCTAACAACCTGAAATGAGCAGTTGCATCTGTCTTACATCCTTGAGTTAAGAGCATTTTCTGTGCCCGCTTGCTGGGGTCCTCTGCCAGCAGTTTTCCATCAGCTGCCAGTTCTTGCCTCGGTGTAAGCCAGGCTGTGGAGTGTGCCCTGTGTCCTGGAAAGGGAAAGGCCACCGAAGATTTCTTGTAAGAGCTTCCCTGGCCCAAGTTTGACTGACAGCTCCAGTGAGGTGAAATCTCATCTCCCTGATATTAAACTTAACCTTTATGGATTTTACTTTAAACAGCTATGGAATTATGCTGCTTGTCCTTTAATCATAGGAGGTTTTAAGGTAACATTTTTTTTGTTTAATGCTGCAGTCCACTCAGATTTACTGGTGATGGAAGGGAGGGGGCATGGGAGGTGGGTAAGGAAGAGAGAGCCCACCTCCTGCTCTGATGCAGCTCTTGGGAGAAAGTTGCTAGAGGCAGTACTTGGTGACAACTGCAGAGGGTTTCAGTAGCATCCTGGTGGATGTCTGTGTTGATTTGGGCTAGGAGAATATAGAACATTCCTTCTGGGCCTGGAATTTTTACCTGGTTCAGGAAAGGAATTTTCTGTTTCTTCACCACTCAGCTCCAGTCAATCTGCTTCTTTCCCTTCTGGTGAGGGGAGACTAAGGTGCCAGTCTGCTGCTCTAGGCATAGAAAATGCTGCAGGGAAGTAAAGCAGGCCTGATATAGGTCACTCCAGAATAATATGGCATAGTTGTGCATTCTGTCCTTCCTGTTCAGGCCCCAATATTAGCAAGTCTCCCTTCAAAGTCCTCTCTTGTGCCCTAGTGCATGAAACAGCCCCACAGCAACTTTGGCAAATCAGCAGCAGCACAACGCATGCACACGCACTAACAAGCATAGGTGAAGAATTGAGCAAATCCTCCCCCAACTTTACAACCTCAGAAAAATCCAACCCATGAGCATTATTTCCCTCTGAGCAGTATTGGAATGTCCCCACTTCCTGTGTTGGAGCCCATTATCTTTAATTAACACTCCCACATTCTTTCTCTAGTTTCCAGACTTGTTAATATTTCTTGGATCTCATTAATGTTTTTATTTTTCCTCAGCAAATTCACATTTTCTTTTCAAGTCAGACATTTTAACAGATAATGAGTCTAATTTATTCTTGCAAAAAAAGAGCTGACCTTCTAAGTCTTATATTGCAATTTAAAAAAAATAGGGAGGGGGAGAGGGATGCTGTAAAATGACTCAGGAAGTGGCTGTAGGAACTGAAGCATGAGGCACTCATCTCCCTCATCAGTTCTCAGCTTTTTGTGCAAAATGACTGATAAAGGAGCAATATGCTGGCCCTTCTGAAGTGGTAGCGAATTGTTTCCCTGCACCCACCAGTGAGTCTGAGCAGCATCTGCCCATGCATTCTAACCTGGCCATGTCCCCCACCCTGTGCTTTGAGAACAAGGTAGAAGCTGACAGGGTTAAGTGTGTATCCACTTGCAGCACAGAAATAAGTGATGTATTATTAGAGACTTAAAACATTAAATACCATGTCTATAAATAGCTGCAAGGTGAGCTGGTGGTAGGGCAGAGTGAGGGAGTTGGCCAGTTCCACCAGCTGCGTCCTGTCCTCAGCCAACCCTCAAGGTCTCTGAGGTGAGGGCTGAATCCTGAGAACTGGTGAGGGGGCTCTGCTGTGTGACTGTGCCTCTGACTGCAAATAGATGGTCGTGGAAAACATGCAGCTGAATGAGATGGAAGTGATTTTGTTGGAGATCATTTGCAGTGTACAGCAGTGCAGAGAACAAGCTGTCTGGGCTCAGTGCCTTCACCATAAGACTTGCCTTCTTGTGTGCTGGGGACATGAATTGGGAGGGGGAATATCCAGGAGGGGAGCACCTTGGCACTGGAGGGGGCACAAACCCACCTGGATACCTGGCTGGGTGGTGATGAACAAGCAGCTGACAAAAGAGGATTGTAAGAGCAGCAGTCCCACCACGAGGGACCTGATGCCAGTCAGGGCTCAGTGTATGGGAGCTCAGGCACTGGGGCCCACAAGTGCCACAGCTGCTGGTAGGGAAAAAGCCTGGAGTGAATGCCAGCTTCTGGTCAGATCTCTACTGAGAGCCTTTACCACCTGCAAAGAAGTGCTCCCATCCTGCTGCTTCCCTTTAGCCATCAGGGTGATGTTTATGGCTGCTGTTTGTTCCCTCTTTCAGCTTTAGACTTAGTGCTCCCAAGGGCAACGTCTGAAATTTATTGCCAGCTTCAGTTCTGCATCTGAGCAGATGCATCGGGCCACCAAGTCATCATCACGTGACTGAGATCAGAATTGGGCTCAGCTTTTCTGCAGCTATACCTTTGAAAGGCAAACAAACAAATGAAGCAATGAAAAGAAGGCTGCTGTTTGAGATGCTGGGAGAGAAGAGTCAGATAAAAGTTCATTTGAGGAGATTTTCAGAATCCGGAAAGGCTGATAGGTTCTATTGTTTAGTCTAGGGCTGCTGGAGAGAGGTTTTATCTCCAAAACAGGGATCTGTCATGGATGAGATTGAGATTTCACAAAAGAACAGTGCAGGGGAGGGGACCGGCCATAATGCAGGGAGCTCAGAGCGGGTATGCGTCTGCATAAGCTCCGTAGGCCTGGATTTAGGGATAATCAGTGACCTAGCGTTTCTTCCAATGGCTGCTATTTTTCCACTGAAATCCTCACATGCATGTGAGGTAATCGGGCAGTAGTCAGTCTGGTTTCACTGTCGTGATCAGCACCATGCTCAGTTTAACGGTAGGGCCTGTTGTTCCTGCTGTTTTCCTCAAGCTAACTTTACCTAAACTTCCAGTTCAGTTTCTGGAAGAGGAGCTGTGACTTCCAGAGCTAAAAGCATGAGCTGTTACGGTGTGAGCTAGAGGCAGGCCCTGCAGATGTCAACACAGCAACTTATCCCCTGGGGTCAGGCATAGCCAGGGAATTTCTAAGATGCACTCAGGCTATTGCACACCCACAGACAGCTACAGAAAGCCTTTCCTTTCAGCACTTCCCCCCACTGCTCCTTCCCGTGCCTGACCTCTCTCTACCTCTTAGCACCTCCACCTCGCACCTACAGGAGCCTGGGAGCAGTAGTGTGCAGCTCTCTCCCCTCAGTGCCCCATCACTAACGCAGATGCCACAGGCAGGAGCCACGTCAAGATGTTTCACAGTGCCTGCGGAGCTGCTGATGGCCTGCAGCATCACTTTGTCACTCGGGGCCCTCAGTGGTTTTGAAGCGGGGTGTCCTTGCCTTTCAGGTGTTGGTTTGCTAATGAAGTGAGGAGTCTGTGGGCTGCCCCGCCATGCTTAGTGCTGCAGTACAACAACGTTAAACTCTACCTGGGGAAAGTACCGCTCCTTCAATCTGTGACTTGGTGCATTCAGCTGGCAAGGAATGTGCTCTGTGCTCACCCTGAGAGCTGGTGGCTTGCAATGCATCACCCTGCAAGGTACAGCTCTAACAGTGGGAAAGTTCAGCTCTACCATGCTGGTGCATAAGCCTTTCCCAGTCTGCACTGCATACGTTTTATATGCAGCCCTTGTGATGCCAGTGCCCTTCAGCTCTGCTCCTGAAACACCTAAACCCTGCAGGCACTCTCCTGCTGTGAGTTGGAAGCCTACAGTTCAGTTTTGCGCAAATATGCCCTTGTACTGGTCAACAGGGAGCCTGAGCTGTGCAGCATAGATGAACCTCGGCATGATACCAGCTACAAACTGCAGGCAAGGAGCACTGCCCAAGGGAATTTGCAGCTGTGGTAGGTCTGTAGAGCAAAGGCACCCACTGTGCTCCACAGAGCAAAGAGCATAAAGAGAAGAAGAATTGAATGTCCTCCACGTTCCCACCCCAGCATCATCCCATTGCTGGCTGCTGCCAGGGACCTACTCTGGCATCCCAGAGTAGATTCCTGCAAAGGGATCCTGTCAGGGCGAGGCTGGTGAAGGAGCACCACTGGGTTGATAAAGTATGCCAGTATGTGGCAAAACTAAGTGAACACAGAATGAACACGAAAGAAAATCACAGACAAAAACCTGCCAGGCCAGATGAGGGGCAAACATCTGAGCTGACAGAAAACAAGCCAAGGTGTTAGGCTGAAATCAATAGCCATAGCAGCCCAGGGAGGAGGAGATGGGACTCATTATAGGAAGGATAAAACAGATATTACCCATCCTAGCCTATAGCGTGTGTAGGAGAATTAAAGGACTTCAACTTTCCAAGTGCTAACAACAGAAAGGAGGACTTGTAATAGATAAAGTCAATTTGCATAACTATGTAAAGGCTTAAAGAAAGGGGGAGAAAAAAAAAATTCTTTCACTGGGCAGCTTTCTCTGTAGTTTCTTTTCTGTTCCATCCTCTGTAATGTAGGCAACCATGTCGCTCAGTGCTGGGAAGTAGCTTAGCTTTTTTTCCTTGCCTTTTGGTACAGTATCTAACCAGACTTTCAGTTCTTGCTATGCTTCTGTCCTCCTGTGTTTGTCTCATAAGTGAATTATTTTGTCACCCAACAGTATGATCCATGCCTGATCCTGCTGTGACCCCTCTGCTGAGTTCTGGACAACAAAAATACTGCTTATGTCTGGAAATAGACTTTGCATTTGTAAGGTTTTACATCCTAGTTATTGCCCAGCACTTCAGGGTGTAGGAGTTGAATAGGTATGGAAGAATGGATCCCCATTCTTCCTTGGTGGCCTTCTTGCTGATGTCTTGCATGGGAAGACATTTTACTGCTTGTTATTGCATGCAAGGGTCGCTGGTGCAGAGAAAGAGCATTTTAGCTGTTGATGTTAGACTGACTACAGTATGAGAAACTGAAGCAGATAACTCTCCGCTGGGCTGAGTTCTTCTGCTAATCAGATGAGTAACTTTCTTTACCCCTGTTTACCCTTCTGTCCTAGGGTTGCTTCATCTGCTCAGCTTTGTGCACTCTCTATCTCAGAGGAATCACTTGTCCTTGGCTTTGTTTCTCTTGGCTCATTGACCCTGATCTCAACTATAAGCTCTTGGAATAATGTAGTGTAAAGAACAAAGTATGGAGTAGGTAGTCCAGGACGTACAAATCTAGAAGTGCTGAGGGTCAGCAAAATCGAGGAAGTTTTTAATGGCTCTAGTTTCAGGAACTGCTGAGTGGGACTGTCCCTTGTATTGGGAGCAAAGGTGCAGCATGTTTCTTGAGAATTTTTGTCCAAAATGTCAGTTAGTACATCCCATGCAAATGCTGTAACAACAAATCTTACCTACACACACACCAAATTCAAATTTAGTTGGCTTTAGTACTGGCCCCAGGAATCCGTGTGCTACAGAACAGCTAGTGCTGATGGCAGGGAGAGAGGAGGGGAGGGAGGGAGAGATAAGATAGGGAGGATGGAAATGAAAGAAGTCAAGAGTACTGAGCAGAGGAGGCAGGCACTGCAGGGACCCATCTGCTCTTGCTCTTGATTGCTACATGCAATGGAGAAGATTATTTTTTTTTTATGATTATTAGTAGGGTTGTCAGGAGTTGCAAAGCCCTCTGATGAGCTGCCCTCTCTGGCTACACCCGAAGGTTGGATTACGTGCAGAAAACATGCTGTAGTTTAGATAAAAGCTGACAGTTGAACAAAAGTAATTCAATCTTTGCACTGCTGTGTATGTATTCTGGTTGAAAACTGGGTTGATGTCAATTCCATGTGCATCTTGCATTGAACTGGCTGCGTGAGTGTGTTGTGATGTTGGCTGCCTTGGGCTGAGAGTGTGAATTTGTGTCCGCCCTTGGGCATCCTGTAGCACTGAGTTGATGGATATGTGGTTCCCTTGGCCTAAGGGGACTCCAGAGGGTGGAACTGGTTTTACTGGGGCACTGGATCACAGGTAGACTATGAAAACATGATGCTATTTTAGAAAGTGCATCCCTTTACCTCGTGGTCAGGTGAACCACCCTACACTTTCAGTTCCCAGTCAGAAGTGAATATGTTGCTCTGCTCAGTTGGTGGCACTTGTGTCTCTTGGAAGCAAGGAGTCTAGTCTTTGCTGAGCAGGAGTTTTTTTTCCATGTGCTCTGAGTTTTGCACCTAGTGGGGAAAAGGGCAACAGATGCCGAAATGGGACAATGAAGACACCTCTCCCAGCATAGGGAAAATGCTTTGCATAATTGTGGGTGGTTGTTGTTTGTTTTTTTTTTTTAACATCCATATGTTTTGCTTCCATGGGTAAATCTGCTAAGCAGTGTGAAGGCCTCTTTAGCATCTGCTGTGCTTAATCCCCAAATAGCCTCCCGTTTGGGTAAAAAAAAGCCATTTTTACAGCTGCTTATCTCCAAAGAGGTGTAAGAGCACAGGTGACAAAGGATTAGGTGGTGCAGAAGAGAGGTAATAAATGTGACAGTGTAGCTGGACAGGTAATAGAGTGCACTTTAAAAGACAGGAGGAAGAAAAGGAGACATAAATCTGCTTCTATCTGGGCTGAGATATCTGAACAAACTTATCAGTTGAAAGCAGAGCCTTCCTCTTGTCTAATCCCTGAAGCTCTATACGTACCCATCCCAAGGGGATGGAGGGAGTTCACTTCCCCTCTCTCCTCCTCCTCAAATAATGAATTAAGGAGAACAGGTCCCACTTTTTCCCTAAAGTGGTATATGTCCAGACCCCCCAGTCTGCAGAAGAGGGCAGCTCAGAGCAAGGAAGATGAATGGTGACTTTATACAGAGGGTCTAGCTAAGGGGTATGTCAGAATGATGAATATTCCCAAGACTTTTTTAACTGACTTGGAAGAAAGTAGTGGAGAAACTCCCCCAGGCATGGCCATGGGTCAAGAAGAGAAGAAGATAGTGTAGGAACACTTAGACAATGATTGACTTCACTGTGAGAGGGAGGGAGGGAACCAAAGAGAGGGAGATTCACTAAGAAGAGATTTTTTTTTTTTTTTCCGGTCTCCCCCTTCCAAAGGGGCATTTGTTACATGGGAGGGATGCCTGTGCAGCATGCTTTTAAAGTAGGGAGATGTGTTGCTGTGAGCCATCCTTGGACACAATTTTAACCATCTGGTAACAGAATCTTCCTTCTCCCACCCCACATTAGTGCTATAACTGGGAACAGCTGGAGCTAAAAACTTTTAGCTGACGATGGTAAAAAGGTGCTATCCTGAAGTTTAGCTTATTTTGCAGCTTGTTGGGTGAGTGCCAGCTTTCATTCTGGATGCTCACCTTTGTGGGCATCCCGGGTGTGACTTCAGGGTGGTGGATGCTCAGGCCCATGTCTGCCTGTGGCATGGCTGGTGTGTGTCTATGCACAGCAGGATGCTGCACTGTCCCACAGGCAGCACTGTTGCAGGAATAAAAATGCAAAGATGGTTCTGTTCCTTCCCTTGTCCCTGCATGGACGTTCACAACAGCATAAGCTCAACTCCAAAGTCCTTTGCTGCCTTGACTGGCTTGGCAAGAAAACTGGGAGATATTCTCAAAGGCTGTCCTCTTTTGGGCAGTTCAGGAGGTTCAGCAGGGACACAACTGGAGTGTTATGGGTAGGGGGAAATTAGGCTCTGGGCTCTGCTGCAAGAATGGATCCCAGCCAGGCAGAGGCAGACTAATGAGCTTTTGTACAGGGGAGCCATATTCTCTCAACTGAGCAGCACCTGGGATTTTTTTGCCCTGCCACATTATTGGTCCAATTTCCTCATCGCTCTTGTGTGGCAAGTGTTCCCGTTCCCAGGGACAGGGGTGATGTAGCAGTCTCAGCTAATCCCCTGATTAAATATTTCATGCTTCTGACTGAGCAGAGCAGAGGGGAACAGGGCACATGTGTCTTTGAGCAGAACACAGAAATCCTCCTATTTTCTTCTGAAGGAGGAGGAATGAATGGGTGAGCAGACAGGAGAATGCTGTAAGAGACTCATTGCTCCTGTGGGACAGATTATAGTAGTCCTCTTAGGGCAAAATCCTCTGCAAGCACAGGCAGCAACAACTCCCTTTGCTCATGTTGAGCCCCAGGCTTCTGAAATTCTCCTTTGGCCTTTTCATTTCACAGTGGCTGAGGATGACATTTCCAAAGCAGCCTATGGAAATCAGGTGGCCACATCGCAATGGGAGGTGGGCCTCTGCTCAGAGATAGCACTTTAATGAACTACTGGCTTTCTGTGCCTCTCACCATGTACAATTGCAATGGTCAAAAATCTGGCCTGACCTCCTCAGTGCTCTTCTACCCCATCCTTCCACCCTTTGATTGCACCATCACGGGGGCTTTTGGGATCTGTTGTCCTATGCCATGAGAATGCATGCCTCTGGAGCATTGACACCAGCATGGAAAGACAGCTGCCTGTGGTCTCATGTGGACAGCAGGACCCAGGGAATCTGAGCGGCAGATGAGTGAGAACCTTACCTGGTTTTGCTGTGTCTCCCGTCTCCCTGGACAGGGATGATGAATTTCTTTCTGCATTGATTTCTTTTGGATGTGTTAAGGTTTCTAGAGGAATTGCATCATGCAATAGTTAGCCACTGTGAGGCTGTAAGTGCATCAGGTTAGCAAGCACATGTTTTTTATAGGAGCGTTAAGCATCTAACACAAGGTTTGGGATCAGGATTTTGTACCCCTGTGATATAAATGCCAAACAGAATTAATAATGAACAAACCCAGTCCTGCTAGACACTGAGAAGGAAGCAGCTGTTGTTTGTTTGTTTTTTAATGGCTCACAGGAACAGGAGGCCATAAACAGTTAAATTTCTCTTGACAGCTGGGGAATGCTTTGGATGCTGAACAGCCAGTGCTGTGAGTTCTCCGGCACCTTTGCATATTTCCCCTGCAGAAGCCGATGTTTTGCTGTCCATTGCTTTCCTGCTTTGATCAGAGAAAGAATACAAATGACACCTTGATGATTACTCACATTTTCAAATGCTGTCTAACAGCAATAGCTGCCGCCTTTCATAACTCCACTTTGGGCTGCCATTGCATCGCTTGGTGGCTTGCCCATCTCTCCTCTAACAATTGAGCCCACGCTTGTGATTTCTTACAGCTTTGGCTCCTTCAGAGAAGTGGGAGAGGGGAGAGGATTTTTGTAGCTGGTCAAGTATTTTCTGATCTGCCAATGCAATCTTACAACAAAAATAAGAGCTGCTTTCTCAAGTTAGGAAAAAGCTTGGGATCAATGGCACGTGCAGCATCTTTTTCCCTCAGGGGTGTCAAGTGCTTCCATATGATGGTTATCAGTGAATAAATGAGTTGAGGAGGTCAGCTCAGTGTTGCTAGAAGAATGGCTTTTTCCAATTCATGCCATGATTTAATTAGGCCCCTGAAACTGGAACAAGGCAGTGTTTCTTAGTGGATGAATATTTGACAAGCAAATATTATGGAAGCCAGCTTCAGATTGACTGAAATGATTCATACAGTAGTGCTAAGTTTGGCAAATTGTTTGCTGGGGAAAAGACAGGGAGGGAATTTGATGGTGTGTGGATCCAGGCCTTTGCAACTAGTCAAGCAGTAGCAATACCCAGTATGTGAGGGGCTGACTTTCTGTTCCTTTATGCTGTGGTAAATTTAGGGTGCAGCAAAAGACAATCTTGAAAACGTGACTGTATTGCAGATCACAATCCAAAAGTGAGAACTGCTTAAAATAAGATGAAGTCATCTTCAAAATCACTGTTGTGATCACAGGTCACAACTGTTTTCAGAACAGAGCTAAGTGGCGGGTCAGGCACTGCTTGGAACATAATTCAACCTCACTCTGCAAGCATCTTCTCCAGCCAGTTGTCGTGCTGTCCACGTACCAGTGCACTGCAAATGAAATGCCTTGTCACTGGGAGTGGAAGCCACCCTGTGCCTTCTCCTGCCTTTGGAAATGCTGGGTAAAGTGGTTCAAGCTCCACAGTCACTTAACTTGCCAAAAAGAGAGGATTAGCCATGTGCTGCAATGTGGCTTTCATATGCAGTGGGAAATGGGGATTGCCGGCCTTCAAACCAAGGTTCTCATCTGCCCTCAGTCTCCAAGACAGTGTCTCTTGAGCAGGCTCCTCCTTGGACATTTCTATTCTGAAAAAGTCTGCTTCTCCTTCCATCACCTGTCTCTCCTTCCCTCTTTTGGTTTTCTGAGCATGGTCACCCAATTTCTCACTCCTGTGAGCAGCTGGGGCTTCTGGAAACAAATTGAAGTGTCTTCATTTTTGAGAAGTGATGCATTGCACCAGCCAGCTGCCCTTCCGCAGCTGCTCCCTTGTATTACATGCACATGCTCGCACACCCCCCCGGTGTACACACACACACACACACCCCTGTTGACAGACGGTGATGCTCTGAGGTACTGCTCTGAGGTACTGCTTCAGAGGAAAGGCTTTTCTATAATCCATGGCTAGAGTGCCCAATACTTTAAAGCTGCTGCTGCTCCATAGATCACCAAAGTGTTAAAGTCCAGTGCAGTTAATAACACTCTGGAAATGCTATCAATCAGCAGAGGAAAAACATCTAACAGCAAACTCCTTAGCGCCCAATGTACCTGCTCATGTCAGAGACAGATGGGGCTGCAGTGCTTTGCAGGGCATTCTTTTTCTCTTCCATTCTCCCCAAAACCCTTTATCAGAGCTGTTCTGGTCCAAGGCAGCATACTTGCTTGGTGCTTCCAGGCTTGGTGGCTGGCCTTTCTTCTCCCTGCCCTGGACTTGTCTACTCTAAGCCAGTCTGTGCTCCATCAGATGAGGGGCAGCACTGTGTGCAGCAGAGACAGTGCTGTGTGCTGGCAGGAGGATGGGACGGGGAGTACGCGTGCCTTGGTGTCGCTGCTGGTTGAGCATCCCGAGCGTGTTGCTTGGCTGGGAGCTCTGACTTGGAGACTGAGGAGGGGTCTCAGGGAGCCCAAGTGAATTTGCATCAGGTGTTTTGGCAGTGTTATCATCTGGCAGGATGCCTCAGGGAAGACCTGTGGTGGACACACAGCAGAGAATCTGCTGCTGCGTGGTGTGACACTTGTGCATCCCCGTAGCCTGCTGTCAGGTGTTGGCAAGTGTGGGTATGGGCTGCTGGGCCACGTTTAAGGCAGGGAATGGTGCCTCATCGCTCTTAAACTCATTTCTCTAAAGTTCTTTCATGTACTCTGTGCTTGTCTCCTCCTACCTTTAGGCAGCAGGCTCTACGTGTGTGGGCTGTTTGTCTACAGATATGTACAGTGCCTTGCACAGAAGTGCTTTTACATTTGTAGAAAGTTCTAGGCTCTCCTACTCAGAAGGGCTGCTGTCTTGTTGCCTTGCTCCTGTTTGCAACTCTTTCCTGTACTGACATGATTTCTCAGCTGGGTAGCTGTATGGCCTTTCATCTCTAACAGCCACTGTGGTCTCAGGTATTGAATGCCACGATAGGCAATTGTCACGAACCAGAGAAATGATGTAACACCTGGTAGGTAATATTGCCTCCCTCCCCGCGCAACCTTTTTTCAATGCATCATCTCTGTGAAAAAGCTCCTGCTGTGGCAACCATCACATAGTGGGTAATGGCATAGCGGATGGGGAGACCATGGCCCTGCCACAGGTTCTGCGCATTTGTATTCTAGCAGCACTGAGAGGGCCTACCGGAGGGCAGGGTGCCTCTCTGCCAGGCACTGCACTCAGACACCATAATGAGAGAGAGCAATGTGAGAACAATACAAAGCCAAAACAAAGAAAGGAATCTTATTCAGGACAAAATGAGAAGCAGAAATTGTCTAGTCCTGGCTTTCCTTAGAGAGTATCCTACCCAGAGTTTCATTCCTTATCTGTTGCTGGTTATGCCAGACTCTGTATGAACACAGATGTGAAGACCACATCTTTGTCCTGGAGGGTACAAATAATAACCTGCTCTTGGGTGTTCCAAATCTGCCTGAGTCAGCAGAGCAGCTGTTTCTTAGGGAAAAGTCAGAATAGTTACTTCATGAATAACACAATGGATTAAGTTTATCCTGGAGTCAGCCCAAAGCCCCATAACCTTTCTAGTTAACTGTTCTGGAGAATCGATACCAAGAGCTATCTATCTCTAATACGCACATTGGATAGGTTTTTTGCGGTGTGAAGAGACTCCTGTGCAACCACGTACCTCTACGCTATTCCGTTCCCTCTCCTCCAGCTTCCCCTGCATCCACCCCTCCAGTCAAAAGTGGATCACCATGCCCTATGCTTTCCCACAAGCTGCTGGAGGATGTTTCTCTCCTCTCCCCAAACCTCATGTCTGAAGCTATGTCAGGCCAGATGGAACGTGCGCAAAGGAACAAACAGCTTGGCTCTTACTGTGCTTGAGTAAACAAGTGTCAAGCAGATTGCGGTGGGAAGTGATACATTAACCAGGTGACCCACACAGCAGCAACCTGTTGCGCTCCTCTCTCAGCATATGATACCTGCTACACAAACCTGCGTTTTCTTCTGAGGTAGGTGCAGGGGCAAGAAAAGGTGCAGGACAGCTACAAATTCTTTGCTCGAAAATGCTTGCAAAAATTGCTAAAGGGAAAAAAGTAAGCAGGTGGTAACGTAAACCTTAGCTCTTACCTTCTGGGCAGGATCCTGCCCCAATGTCTGAGATTCTCATGCTCCTGTCCTTCCTTTCCCCACACATATTGCTTTGCTCCCATCTCCCTTCATAGCTTTAGCACCCTACTTTGCCTGCTCGATGATGGGTTAATAGCGTATTAACACTCTGCCTCATAGCAGGATATTCGGGATAGCTCTGAGTTCATTCTGAATTATTAGAAACAGATTTTAATAGCCACATCACTTCTCTCCTCTTGGCTGCTGTAATGTTCGTGGGATATATTGTTCATTCACCTTAAACAGCTGTGTATAAAAGACCTCCAATCTCTTTAAGTACTTGCTATTGAAAGTCAACAGTACCCTAGTGATACAGAACTGGATCCAGAGATCATTGTGTGCAGTATAAATAACTACACAGTTAAGCCACTTAATTAAGAACTGTCTGTGCCTGGTAGTAAGAAAGCTTTGTGCTGTGTCATAGTGTGTGTACAGAATGATCAAAAAATCTATATCAAACACCAAAAAAAATCCCTCTGGATATATTTAAGTGGATGTACTCTCCAGGCTAAATGCCATGGCTCAGACTTCTGGAGGAGGTCAGGAAGGAATATTACCTTATCCTTCCATGCCCCTCCCCTCCTATCCACATCCTTTGCTCTTCCCATGCTATGTTACGCGCCTGGCTGGACATATGTCTGCATTGTCAGCTTAGGAGGCTCTACTCAGAGTGAATAACATCTAAATTGTTTTTGTTTGGTTTTAAATATTAAAAAAAAAAAAGAGGAAAGGGGTACTGAAGGAGGATAGAGACAAGGTTGATGTTCTCTTCTTTTGAGTCTTGTCCTCCAGCAGTTGCTCACATTGAAGCTAAGTACTAGTATCGATTAGAGGAAATACCAGAAGCTGGGACACTAAAACCAGCTCCCTTGGACTCCCCAAACCTTCCAAGTTTCTTGGCCCTAAAGCTGATCTCCTGTAGGAAGAGCTGCAATTTTTCAGCTTTGTTCCAGTCTGGGAACTCACCTCTTAACCTGATGCTGAAGTATCCTGAAGCAAGCCTGCCATAATGCTCTGGACCCAAAGCCCTCTTCCCCCCACCCCTGGCTCTGTGGTACTTGGCTGGCCTTGACCTTTGCTCCTTTGCTGTGTTGAGAAATGAAGCTGTCAATCACATTTGGGAGCAACTCTTCTGTAACCATGCTGCTTTTCCATCTACTTGGCTCTAGAGAACTCAAGCCTAAAATAAGGCACAGGTAGCATGGCTAATGCTTTAGCTCCCTTTTTCTGTGGGTGACAGTGCTGCAGACAAGTCACTGCCTTCCCATCTTGCCAAGGTGTTCTCATTGACAAATTTCAAAATGAACAGTAGCCCAGAAAGAGGTTGGAAATCCTTTAAAACTTACTTCTCACTTTCCCTTTTCCCTTCTTAGTTGGCCTCTCTCCCTAAACCTTGCTGCCCTAAGGTCCAGGATCATGTAAATCTCTGTTACCTCTCTGCACTACACCCTTTTTCCTAAGTCAGACACATGAAAACCACTGTTGGTTGACTATTGAGTTCAGCTTTTGGCAAACAGGCATACATTTCATTCTTCCTTTGTCTTTACAAAGGCAGCAGCAGGGAAGTGGCTGAGCAACTAATGCACTTGTCTGTGTCATTATGAAGTAACCATAAATAAAGCAGATAATAAAAGCAGTCTCTTTTACTCTCTCTTTTCAAATCGTGACAGGAGCTTCCTGGAAAATTACCTTTTTACCTTTTTACCTTTTTCTTTTTGAGTACAAGTTAAAAGGGTTTGGTATTACTCAACATCTAATAAACAACCACTTTCCCCTCATTTTCCATCCACTGAAGTAGAAGTAATGAATGTGTTTTATCACTGTCTCTCAAGAGAAGACAATCAAGGATCTAAAGCTTTAGACTTTCATAGATGGAAGCAACATTGGAATAGCGGGCAAGTATCTTCCATCCCCACAGTCTGGCTACTGCAGGAAAGATATACATGGCAATCCTAATCTCCCATGCAATAGAAGAGAACCTCTTTTGAGAGTGGCTAAAATGGGTCTTTGCTACATTGTTCTCCATCAAAAATGGGATGCAGTGAAAATGTGCCTTTGAGATTTCCCTGCAATAGAAGGTGTTAAATATGTAAAAAAGTACTCAAGGTCCAAAAAGTGCTGTCTTGATAACCAATATTGCCTAATGGCACTAGAGAGTAGAAAGGAGGCAGGTTCAGAGAAAGTGGGCATGGCTTTGACACAGCTTCCCTGATTTCATCATAGTGGAGTTTGTGCTGCAGCTCCCCTTCTGCAAAGCAGAAATACTGCTTCACATATGGTATTTAAAAAGATAACTGCATGTCCTTGTATGCATTCCCGACATCAGCCATTTCTCAGTAATGATTTTTCAATAAACAGTCACTCACACTGCATGTTGTTGAGGTCCTTTTATTAACAATGGACCCTTCTATTAACAATGGCCCTTTTATTAATGGGGTGACAAACCAGGATGTATTTTGGGGAGGAGGAGGAATCTGCAGTGCACACTAAACCCCCTTTCCCTGCCTGTAGCTTCCACCTCCCTTGGGAAATTCTTATCTGTGGAAATGAAAAAATAGGAGCTCTTGCAGCTAAGAAGGGTGAAGCAATTCTGCAGCAAAGGTTACTTTCTTTTCCTAAATGGAAATGTGTTTATGAGCTGAGAAAAATGATTTCTGGCAGCTCAGTTCAAGAAAAAATAAAGACGGATATAAAGGGGATTGGGTGAGAAGTGAGCGTTTGGTGTTGCTGAAGGTCTGGAGAAATCATAATCAATGAATACGAAGTTCAACCTCATTTCTTTCCTCAGGGCTTGTTGAATGAGGCTATCAGGGATTCCTCCCGTAGCTTACAGACACAGAGGTTCTGCCCTGCAATCAAGAAGTGGCAAGTGTCTTTCTCCCCAACCACACAGACTCACGCTGCAAGCTTTAGTGCTCGCTCAAGGTTCCTGGCTGACATTCAGTAAAGCATCAAAAGGAGACATGGCTCTAAATCACAGTGTCACTTTGCTGCTAGCTACTTGCCAGGTCCCACCCCAGAGATGGTGGTGTTCCTGTAGCGGAAGAGGTGTTTCTTCAATCAGCAGCTTAAAGGCATTTAAGATTCTGTGATGTGCTGCCCCGCAGGCCAATTTCTGCTATGGAGGCAGTGTTTCTAATTTAGCTTCTGTATCCACCCACCCCGCAGCCTACTGGGATGGCAACAAAGGCCACCAAATGTAGAAGCAAGTGTTTTTAATACCAGTCACTTTTTTGCCTAGGAGCAGGTTGGGGTGCAGAGACTGTGAGGGCTAATGTGCAGAGCACTGTTCTCACAATTTACGGGGGAATGGAGTCCCCTGAAGAGCTGCACTGTCTCTGAAGTCACTGGTGGAGGGGAGAAGTGCTTTTATATTGGGTGGTAGATAAAACTCCTGCTTAGATTGTTGGTGTTGTGGAGAAGGGACTTTTTTTTTTTTTAGTGCTTTGTACAAGGTATGTCTGTATAACAACACACAGTGTGGATGTGTAATCATGTGGATGTGAATGTGAACAGCTGGAGCCACTTCACATTCTTATGTTCTCTGGACTTTGCAAAGGACCTTAGTGGTTAAACCTAGCAAATTAGTGACATGAAGCATGATACATGTTTTATTATTATTTCTGTCAAAAATTAGACACCAGAGCTGAGGCCTGCATCATAGGTGCTGTGCCATAGGAGGAAAGAGTCTGTTCCTCTTCTAGTGGTGTTGTCCTCTCTCTCATAACAACACCTTGAATGTAATCTGTGCAGAAGGATGTTGATATCTCCTTTCCTTTCCACACCCTTCTTGTGCCCAAACAACAGGAGACAGGTGGCACTTCTACTGAAGACTGACACATTCAGAGGATGGAGTGACAGATTACAAATATATCCATAGGAAGCTGGGTTGATCTTTCAAGGCAGGGGTATGTTTCCCATCTAGGAGCAAAATTGTTTCTATGTACAAGTGTATCATAAGAGACAGGCATAGCAAGGAGAGGTACCACCCCCTGCCCTGCAAGCTGGGAGTTATCAGGACCTATTTAGCTTTGCATATCCTTCCGAGCACCAGTGGGAGAATATAAAAGTGGCAACGAAGAAACCAAACCACTAGAAACTGTTAGGAGCTGAAAGGCTGTGCAAGAGACTGCCACCTATCTGTACTCCTTTCTCCAGTGTATTCTATATTTTGCATTCTGCTATATACTTACGTAGCAGGATATTTCTTTGTCATTGCAATGTTAACGGAATTATTCAATGACTTAGCCTCCAACTGAAAGTCCATTCACAAGAAGAGGGACTTGGGTGCTGCCAGGGAACCACAAAGCCTGCAAGCTAAAGCTGTGGTTTAGGATAAATAAGAGCTTAGTTGGAGCTGAGGGATTGAAAAGGGACAGTGGGGGCTGGGAGATGAGGTCTTAATCACCAGTGTTTTACTGCTAGGCTGGGTCACATGTTGCAGAGTTACTTCAATGACACGGAGATGTGTGTTTGGCCAGAGGTGTGGAAGGATGCATTTGGCTCCAGAACTGAGATGTGTTGCCTGGGGCCATGGAGAGGGAATAATAAAGAATGGAAAGGATGGAGAGGGGCGGTGAATTTTGTACCCTCCCGTGTCCCTTTCTGTTTGTGCTGTGATAAACCAAAGCAGGAGAGATGGGGACCTTTGCAGGAAAGAGACAGCTGCCACTGCTTGTTGAGTCATGCGGTGTTTAATATCTGGCCCTGACAGTAGTCACTGAGATGTGTTTTGGGGACTCTGGCTCTGACTGAAGCAGCTGGGGGGTGGGCAGAGCCAGCAGTGCTCTTTCCTTTATATGTGTTTTAGCCTCGATCACTATGGTTACTTACCTTCCACCAGTGCCCCAGGTTCCATGGACTCTAGCTCTCCATCACACTAGCACTGAATCCAAACATGCACAAACACCTCCTGACTGAAGGGCCGCATGGGCAAGAGCAATGCTGACTTTTTTTCCCAGAAGTAGCACAAGGGCCAAGGGGGATTAAGTGACTTAACTGGGATCTTGCAGGACTTTGTGGTAGAGCTGGGAGCTAAGCCTAGACCTCTAGTTTTCCCTCTAGCACCTCCACTTCTCACTCTCAGAAAGCATGAGTCAAGTGCACAGCCTGACCTGGTGAGACGTCAGTCACAGAGCATCCTGTCACACAGCTGTACTGGTGCAGGCGCAAAACCAAGCTCGTCAAATCTCTCCTTCTGTTTGAAAACAAACTTGATCTCAACTCACATGTCAGCCTTGCTGCTGAAGGGGATGGTAGGAAAAGGATCAGTTCTCAAATCCAGCTTCCTCTGCCGACACGGTAGGTTTTCTTTAAATGGAGTGGTTAAATGCGTCTTTCTAAATAAACTCTCCAGGCTCTTGGGAGGTACAGGGCTGTGGTAGTTTAGCCCCCCTTTCTGGCTTTGCAGTGTTCTAGCTGCATCGCAATGACATTTGTCAGGCCAGTGTCGCTCAGGGCACAGCTGTGACTCCAACCCTCCTTTTCTGGTTAGACTCCTAACACTGCCATGGGCTGCACCTCCTCCAAGACATTGGCCTGTGGCCTGGTAGGACAAAATTGACATGTCAAGCCAAATAAGTTCAGAGGCCCTCATGCTGAATAACTCNTTGTTTAGACTGTAAACACTCTTTTCCCCTTCTAAAATGCTCCTCAGCAAGTTGAACATACAGGGAAGAATGTAGATGTTCACAACTGTCTGACTTTCCATTGCCTTCTCCCATGCTTCTCTGTAATCCTCCTTGCAGTGATGTGTTTGTATATTTAACGATTGCCTTGATAGATGAAATTGTGCTAGCTTTTCTGTTCTTTCTGTTAATTTCATAACCTGAAAAAGCAGCATCTTCACCGAGAGTGCTAAATGGAGAAGGAATAGACAGGATCTCCAAGTACCTTTTCTTTCAGCTGTGGTCTTCATCACTGGATTATCCTTGTTAATACATCCTGCTGCAGGAGTTGTGTGGAAGGTAAGGGATTCAGAGCTCGTGCCTCTGATGGTTAGTTTCTTTTGCGAGGCAGCAACAGGAGTGTGTGGAATAGCCTATGGCCTGGAAATGGCAGGTTGTCATTGTGCTGCAGGGCAGGTCTCTGTACTCCCACCATCAACTTTTGCAACAGGCCAAGGGGCTTCCCGTTCTGAGTGGTTATTTAACTGCGTGCCTCTGAAATCTTCAGAGGGGACCATCAGAAATAAAAGAAATTTTGAAACTATATAATCTTGAGTAAGCTTCATCTGTCATATCTGTCCTTTTACTGCTTTAATAGCACTGATGATTCCAGGCAAATGCTGTTGAATTTATCTGTTGTCTAATTAGCCGACAACTTCAAATCTATGTCATTGTAAAAAGCAATGAACAGGTTCCACCCACTTAGCCATTGCGAAGTTAGTATCTGTCAGGAGACACAATATTAAAATCAGAAGGTGAGAGATTAAGCAAAGCCACGTTGCTATCCAAAGGCCTTACAATTCATAGAAAGTGGGAAATTTTCACTATAATTTGGAGAAATAGCAGGGGAAGAGCACCAACTAAGAAAGAGAATGGGGAAAAGAGAGAACAAGAGGCACTTTCAGGCTGTCTTCCTAAATAGACAGAGCCTCAGGATCCTCAGGACGACTTCTCACTACTAAGCAGAACTATTTGGTGGGTTTATTTCTGCCTCCTGCTTACAGTGCTTCGTGCTCCCGTTCTCCAGAGCATTTGTCAGATACTCATTACCCGGAGTCTGAGGTTGTGATGAGCATATCACATTACCTACATTATGCCTTGTCCTCTCAATTGAATTTTCTCTAATGCTCTCCTTTATTGGCAATAGACAATGAAGTTATGGTATGCTGTCAAACTGAGGTTGTTTACTTGCCTGGTTAACCATTGCTGTCCTCCACTTTTCAGCCTTCACCTGACCTCATATTGAGCCCACATCTTTCACAGTCGCCAGTTGTAGAGGCAGATAAATTGGTGGCTAATCTCTTAAGGAATGCACGCGATGCTAAGCTTCATTGGCTGCATTTGCTGCAAGCTGAAAGCATGCTTGACTGACACACGGTAATGCATTAAGCTCTAGCTGTAGTTACAGCTTTCAGCTCTGTGTTTAGGCCTGAAAGGCACCGCTTCTGATCTCCTGCATGCCCTTCAAAAAGGGCTCTTGGGTTCCTGGTTAAAGCAGAGGCAAGAAGGGTTCTGTAGGTGTGCTCTGCTGTACAGTTTTTAATCAAGTCACCTCACTCCTGTTGCTTCATCTTCCCAAGGCAAACTGCCACTGGGGAGCTGGAAGGGCGCTTTCAGGTACACAGCTAAGTGAGGCTGCAAAATGTTAACAAGGTATTGTTATTAAATGTGATACTTTGAGTGTGTGGGAAGGAAAATAGACGTGTATTTTAGCTGCTCCTTCTTTGCTATTGTTGGCTGTGGTTGTAATATTTCCTGATTGTACCTATATCTATAAACAAATACGGTATTTAACATAGCAGAGAGTATATCTCATCTAATCAACATCAATAATGGGGAAATAATTATTGCAGGGGAAAGCTGTGGAGTGTAACTCCCTCGGCTTATGGCTCTGGAGGGGTACGACATCATGCTAAAGGGGACAGAGCACAGGTTTTGTTAGCAGCCTGTGAACGTGGTTCTGGCTCACATCACCATGAATTAAGTCTGGCTTTCTGAAGCAGAACCAGCGTGAGAGCTCCGAGTATTCATCTCCTTTCTGGAAGTAAAATAGCACAGTGTCCACGGATTAAGTAGCTGCCTGGAGAACAGCTTTAGCTGGGAGTAGGGAGTAAATGTATTTTCCTAGTTTCTCTGCTGAATATTAATGTATCATCCCTGGAGCGGTGGGCTTTAGCACAAGATCTTTTTGCAGGAGTCTTGTTTGAGTACATTGTAATACAGCTGATAGCCCAAGCATGAATGAAGAAACTTGTCAGAGGTTTTACTTACAGTTTTGATGAAAATAAACAGAGGCATGAAATGTTTTGGAAAACATTCTGAATACCTGCTTCCAAGCAGGTAAACCACTGAAACTGAAAGCTATAGATGGGTGAGCACTAAAGGAAGAACAGGT
This sequence comes from Anarhynchus alexandrinus, assembly GCA_008711295.1. Lineage (NCBI taxonomy): Eukaryota > Metazoa > Chordata > Aves > Charadriiformes > Charadriidae > Anarhynchus > Anarhynchus alexandrinus. Next base: position 315,319 of record VUYV01000128.1, read on the forward strand.
CAGTGTTTTGAAATGTGCAGATAGTTTACTACCTATCCTTCCACACCTGCAGAATAGCTAAGTTTGTCCACGGTGCCGAAGCCATGCCCTTTGCCCAAAGTGGGGATATACCTTTCCCACTGTCTGCATTCAGCTCCTTTTGTTTAGCGTGGTCTGGAGGAATTACTACGATGCACCAGCCCAGGTTGCCCAAGCACACCCCCCCAGTGCCTCCAGACAGCGCGGTCCCGGGGACATGCTGCACTCACTGGCTCTGTGCTGCGCGTATGCAGCCTCACGAACACAGTGGGATGTGGGTGTCCCTCTGTGGATGCTGGTGCCTTTGGGTCATAAAGGCAATATATGGAAACGTAGCACAAAACTTAGGCCCTCAGCACTACTTTAATCCTCTTCAGTAACACAGGAGTCATTCTTTATGCATCACATAATCAAATTTCTCTGGGTTTATCTGTCACTTGCAGACCTTCATCACCTTTCCCCAGAAGCAGGGGGAGATATCCCAGTGACTTGTAACACCAGCCATGTCATATTGTTCCCATTTGTTTGCTGAGCATGAGGGTGGAGAAGCATAAATATTAAAATATACCTATTACATAGCCAGGCCTCCATTGATAAATGATGTATAAAATCAATTTACAACCTAGGAATAAAAAGCATCCATGAAGCGGTTGCTAGCTCCAGGTACTAGGAAAAATTATTCCTCCATAACTTGCTCTGACTGGAACTCATTACACACTCTGTCCATAGAATGATTTTGTTGTTAAAAACTGTGTCACTCGGCTTATTTATTCCCTCTCCTTGCAAAGACTTCTGGAGTGCCTGCTGCCTGTAAAGCGAAGAGAAACCCTGCTTTGCTCTTGTGGGCTTAGTGCAGCACTGCCAGTCTTGCACGCCTCAGTGCCTTAGCAGCGTTTAGGCAGGAGACATGGCTCTGGTAGGGCAGGATGAAGAAAACTGGGAACTGTTGACATCTCAGATCCTGAAGCGCTAGCAGCTGCATACCTTTAGAGAGGTAAATAGTCCCACTTTCTTCTGAAGGACTATGCTGAAATTTAACCACTTGTTTACTTACTCTGCTGGATCTCACTCACAAAAGGGAACCTATCTCCTGCCAAGATACTGACTGGAAACAACGCTTATTTCCATGTTCTCGAGCTTTTGTCTGAGTGGCTGCTGTTCTGTGGGATTTAGGAAAGCGCCTTCAGTTTTAGGAAGGAGCAACAGCAACATAGGAGACTTCAGAAGTCTAGAATAAAGCATCTTTCTCCCATTACACAGCTAAGGTGAGGTTAGATTTGGCTGCTTCCACAAATGTTCTGCGTATGCAATGCAGGGACAAAAAGAATCAAAATAGTTTGGTTCTCATACTTGAAAGATAGTTTGTGTCATGAGCTTATGCTATCTCAATGCTGATGTTTTTGTACCCAGTTTTGTGTGTCACAGTACCTAAATGATCTAAAAAGGAAGGCTTTCCTGTCCATCTGAAGGCATACCTGATATCTAGCTGTACTGTAACGCGGGGCTCTACTCTGCTCCCAGAGATATGCAAAACGGAGGCACTGAAGCCTACCTAGGAACCAAGGTGTTAATTTAAATTCTTCTCACTTCACAGGAACATCTACATGGATGGATACAGACAGACATGAGCTCATTCTGCCCTTGTTCTGATCTGGCTGGATGCAAGCCAGCTCTGGTGTCTAGAAGCCATATAGATACATTTGCTAATAAGGACTTTTGAAAGATGAGGTATGTGTGTTTGAGCATGGCACATATCTATGTGGTTATAAAGCTTCTAGCCTAGCTGGAGATGAAAAACCTCCACAGTCCGTGCTCTGAAACATTCTGCCAAATCCTTCTGAGATTTGCAAGATTTAAGTAAGGTTAAAAAGAGGCAAGCCAGATGGTGAGAGAAGCAGCAGTCTGAGGTCAAAGTTGTATTACATAGAGGAATGGCTGATCAGGTGTTTTGGCGAGAACAAATCAGAGGATAAAAAGAAAATTAATGAGTCAGCATAGTGTCCTCCAAGGTAGGTCTCATCAAACAAACCTGTTGTCTTTTTTGACAGGCATACAGATCTGGCTGATGCAGGCAACAGTGTTGGTAGCGTATCCTTAGTTTCCTCTAAGGCATTTGACTTGGTATCACCTGACATTTTGATTAAGAAAACTTTCATGAGGCGGAATTAGTAGGGCACCTGCTAGATGGATGACAGTGTGGCTTGGCAACAGAGCTCAAAATGCAGTTGTTTGAGGAACAATATCAATGAAGAAGGTTGTTTCAAGCAGGTTCCCCAGGGATGGATTATTTTGGTCCACAGCTATTCAATACTTTTATTAATGATTTAGCTGATGATCCATGTCCTTTGCTGGGCTAGATTGCAGATGAGGTAAAGATCTGTGATGTTGCAAATGATGTAGTTATTGTTATAGTGCAAGGCAAACTGCCTGGTTAAACGGTCACAGTCCAACAAATTGCACTGTAGCAGCTAAAAGCATCCATTGTGTCTAGGAACTAAGATTCCAGGGTTTGGGAGCTCGGTAGTTTGCCAGATATAGACCTCCCTGCACTGCAGGACAGTGTTTTAGCTACTGTGCAGCACTGCTTCTACCAAATAAATGTTGCACAATACTCTGGTGTCAAAGGCTCTCTACATAACAAGGAATGTAATTATACCCTGCTTTGAAAGTATCTTCCTTAGAGCAAAACTAATCCCAATCTAAACTGGTGTAAGCAAGGAGAGAATCCAGGCCCCTGAATGAGAAGTCTTCAAAATGCAGACTGTTTCTGCAGCCAGCAATTCAAAATATTGGTACCTCTGCAGCCTCTGGAAGAATCTTTTGTGGTATTTTTTAGGGACGTTGTTGTGAATTGACCATGCCTGGGTTAGGCGAATTTAATTGGGTGGCTTTGCAAAGAATGTTTTAGCAGCCATCCTGCTAGTGGAAAAATTAGTCTCTCTCACGTCTTGATTCATTGGTTTATTCTATTAAAAAAGAAATAATCATCTGGTTAAATGCAGCAATAAAATTTAGTGAATTAAAATCAATGCAGGCTCCTCATCTCTGTGCCCTAGCCCCAGAGATGATTTTGGAACACTAGGCAGAAACCATACATACAGGCAAGTACCATTTTGCGCTGAGATACCTTTTGAATAGCCAAGGAATAAGGGCAGGAGAGAAGCACTGAAAGCACAGATGAAACTATAGCTTATCGGCCCTGGAATAGTCTGTCACCAGCCCATCATCACACTGTGACAGAAGAATCTTTGGGGTAAATAATTTGTCCTGTTTCTCTGCTCTTCGAGGACCTCTGTGCACAGTCAGAGGGTTACTAACACAAGTGACATAAAATCCAGTCTCATTGAGGGGTGCAACTGGTCCTTAAAGCTCCTCTGTCACTGACGATCTCTTTCAAGAGGCACAAATGCACGGAGACCCTCCATATTCCTTTTCTCTTATTCTCCTCTGAGGCAGGGGTTCATGGCATTCACCTTGTTAAAAAGCCATTATGCTGTAAAACAATATCTCTCTTAATAACTATACTAATTTTAAATGCCAGCGATATAGTCATAAAATTTCCTTGTAGGTTGTTACAACCATAGAGCCCTTTATCTGGCACGCTAGCAGGCTTGAGACTTCTCCCCAGCTCCTTCCTCCACTGGTACTGGTGATAACTGTAACGTAATATTTTACAGCAAGCACCGTGTTTGAAAAGGTCAATGGCTGACGTTATTCATGGAAGGGGGAAGGAGGGGGAGGGAGAGAAATCTCCCAGCCTCTTGCTGTGGAAAGTTCCTTCCATTCTGTAGAGGGGCTTTGGCACCTCCTGGAAGGACACAGAGAAGTGGGGGTTTCATGCAGTGCCAGGTGCTCGGGAGAGGGTGATTTCAAAGTCAGCCTAGCCTCTTCCCTTCAGAACATCTTTAAATTTCCAATGGTTCCCCACATGTTTAGATTTGCAAGGATCTCCAGGCTGAGTGGCACTAGCTGAACTGCTCTTGATTGCTTAAACTGCATGGAAAAGAGTTCTCTGATGGATTTCACCCCCACTTTTGACATTTTTTTTCCAGTGCTTATCTCTCCTGTTATATAATTCTTCCTAATGTCCAACCTAAATCAGTCTTGCTGCTCTTTCAGCCCTCTTGAGCTATAGTGAGGGGACGTGGAGACCGTGTGACCATCCCTGCACAGACTTGTTAGTTCCAGTGGCTGCAAACTAGCCAAAACAGAAAAGCAAGCATTTGCCCAGGGATGTTGGGTTGAAAGGAGGACTGCTTAGTATCAGGGTTGTTCTGGAAGGAGCACAAAAGAAAGTGCTTACATGGAAATTACTTCTCTTGTTTGCCAATTTACCTCATTACTATTTCGGGAAGATTTGTTTAATTTTTCATGGTATACAACTAAGTCCCTCAGTTTCCTTTTAAAGAGGAAGATGCTGAGGATGGCATTTTGCCTGTCAGGGCCTCAAAGCAGCCGTGAGCAAACATGGCTCAACTCCAGTACCAAAGCACCTTGTCAGCGAGCTGTGCCTGTCCCAGCAGCCACCAGGGCTGACGTGGCTGGGCCACGATTGCTCAGGGAAGTGTCCCCACCACCTGCAGTGTGTTGAGACAGGCTTGGCCTATAAAAGCTTTTTTACTGCATGAGGCCAGGAGGAGACCTGCAGCTGTCTCCCTTGTGCCAGGGGAATAAATCATCAAAATACCGCAGGCACCACAGCCAGATGGGCAGCCCACGTGCACTCCAGTTGTGTTGCGTTGGGAGGTAGGGGAAAAGTCAGACCTGAAACCAGCCCAAGCATATGCCATGATTTCAGCCAGGAACATCATGAGTCTTAACCACTCAGACTTACCTGGGCTGTGCGTGTTACAGCACTAACAGCAAATGCTGTTTATTTGATAGCTCAAATTTGCTAACCTTGATCTTTTCCAAGCTGGTCTTAAGCCAAAACAGTGGGCGATCCAAAGATCAGTTAAGTTTTCTGCAGATTTTTAAAAGCAGAAAGGACATTAGGGTCAAGTACTCTAGCCTTCTGTATAGCCACAGTAGGAAACATATATTGATAAATCCCCGGTTAGCTTGTATTTTTTTCTTGAGTAAGAGAAGTTTGGGTTTGTTTTTATTCACTTTTTGTGTTTAAGATGGAGATGAGCAGTTTTGACTGAAGACACTGAAGGACAAAACGCACTCCATCCCCTAGGCCAGCTGCTCCGAGGGCTTATTACATTTTCTGCTGGAACAAAAAATAAAGCATGTCCTACTTCCAGCCTGGATTTCTTTAGCTTCAGCTTTAAGCCACTAGTTTTCGTTATGCCTTTGCTAGATTAGAGAGACCTTTACTGTCTCAGAGGTGGGGTTAAAAAGACCAACAAACCCATTCGCTCTGTCAACAGGCAAATAAATCCTAGCTTTGGTTTGAAGTTCAGCATCCCTGAGGCTGATACTTATTGCTCTGCAGATAACTGTGGTCCAGACTTCCTCCCAGGTGTTTATAGACTCAGGGGGCGCCGTGTCATTCAGCAGCCAATATTTCCACAGCTAAGAAAAGGGTGGGAAAACAGGCCTTTTTCATTGTCTTCCCCTTAGATAGAAGCATCTGTGAGAAGTGATGCTCAAGTGTGGGGATTTCTGGGGTTTGAGCATCTTGTCAGTTGCTCATCCCCAGAAAGTGATGTTAATAGGAGGGCTTCAAAGTAGGCTGACAGCTGGAATATAACACATAGTACCATTTTTTGACCCAGCACAGTCTACAGGTGTTTACAGCTTTGCTATGAATTGCTCACTCAAGTGCCTTTTGCTGACATCTTCCACATTTCACCTTCTATATTCAGTTTCTAACTGCCAATTTGCTGCTTGCTGAAAGACCAAAAGAGAAGGGCAGAAGCCACCTAATCAAGGACACAAGGTTCTCAGGATCCCTTGAAAAGTCAAAGCCATCTCTGTTCAGGTCAGCTTGTTTTAGTACTAGGAGCAGTTTGGTAGATGAAGTGTGAGATGCAATCTGGAGTTTCAGATGACTGCTGTGAAGGAGAATTCATGCTCCTACCATTGAGTATGCCTTCACATGGCACAGTGACATTCAAATGACAACCAGCAGTGACATGCACAGTCTGACATACATCGCTGATGTATGATCATACATCAGAGCAGTGAGGCAGGCAGGGAAAAAAAAAAACAACCCAAAAACAAAAAAAAAACAACCCCCACAAAAACCCACCAGGGCAAATTAGAGTGTTCAGTCACAAACATTGAATGCTTTGTGGTCAGCATTGTGTTCACTTGCACGTGCTTGTTGTAGCAACCCTGAAAACAGCACCTATGCCTTAAGTGTTGTGCACAATCTTTAGGAGTTGTCTGGTTTGCAGTTCTCTAGCAAGGACTTATTTTAACCTGCCATGTTTGCTCTGTTGCTCATCTGCTGCTTCTTCCCTTATTTAGTATATTGCCTCAAAACTAGCCTGGACTTTCAAATGACAAAAAAACCAAATACCTGAAATTTTTTTACAAATACTTTTATCAAGGAGAGCCTCCCCAGATTTTCTTACCTTTCTCCAAGTGCTCAGGCTCACGTCAGCTTCAGACCATCCCAAATCTATTGTAAGTCTGCAACAACACTGTGTGCGTTAGTGGTAGTGAGAGCAAAAGACTTAAAGATTCCTGATTCCCTCAGTTAAGTTATGGATAGGTGTAGCTCCTCATTTCTGACCCCAAAAGACAGAGGTGAATTAAAAAAATGAAGAATACTGGGAAAAGACCAGAACTGTAATCAGCTATGAGGTAGCTGTTTAATCCAACTCCATAGGTTTTCCCCAAGGGTTTGACTGTTTTTTAAAACAGTCACTTCTGATCCTGAATGCCTGTATTTGGATGGCAATTAAATTATTTTCTTCTCTCCATTTCTTCACTCATTCCCCCTGTATTTCAATTTTATACGTGTACCTGAAAATTCAGATGATGCCTATTAAAAATGATGAGTGACCAGTTCTTCCTTGTCACAATAGAATAGAGACAGCCTTTCAAATGACAGGTCAAATGAATGGAAAGCAGGGCTGTGTCACTGCTTGTGCTCTGGATCCCCTTCTGTGCCAACAGTGCCAGGCAGGCATTTCCCAGGGGTGTCTGGGCAGCCGGGCTGAAGTGATGCAGAAGCTGCTCTGCTCCGTCCTAAGCAATATCTTTCTGACAGGTAGGTCTGAGTGGCAGGTTTAATCTACTTTGGGCTGACAGCATGTCCTATGACAGAGTCACCAGCCACCCAGACCTTCCAGGCAGCAGTTGGTGTCTGTCTGCCTCCCTTGTGTTTGCAAAATGGAGATCATAACTGCTCACATTTTTTGCTCTGTATTTGTTTTTGTGGCAAGTCGCTGCATCAATGTCTGACTTCAGTCTCCCAGCTGCAGCACCGCTGGGCCTCATCCTCTGCTACGGGGGAACGCTGAGCTGATGAATGAGCCTTTCAGCATCAATTCTCCTGGCTGTTTGGGTGAGGAAGCTCTCCTGAATGGCTGTGGCATTCCAGCTAGGGCCAGGAAGCTCTCACAGGGCCTATCTCACTACTGTCTTAGAGCTATAGACCCAGACATTTGCTCTTGGTGCGGGAGGCAGATAGAAGAATTAAAGGACAAGATGGGCAGACAGAGGAGTTTTTGTTGGTTTTCTACTCTTCTTTTTACATGAATGCTGTCACTTTTATTGCTAGCCTGAGAGATTGCCATCTCCTGACTACTCATGAGCTAGCCATGCGATTGGTGCGCTCTGTCCCAGCTATGAAACCAGTTCTGCAGTGATGAGAAGCCTTATAGAAAAGATGAGGGTGTTTCATCCCCACACCACACCTGCCAGTCCTTGGCACATCCCCTAATGTCATCTGTGGTGGAGGTAGGCTTTCTAGATGAGCGTGCTTGCCCAGTGGGGACTAGCCCAACCCAACAGAATCACGCAGCAAATGCTATCAAGCATCCACTGTACAGTAGAACCTCTGGGCTGCCTTCAAATTAGTAGCTTCACAGCCTGAATCTATAAGTCAGCCTGCATTTGAACCATCTAGCCCTCTTCTCTGCAGATTGTATAGCCTCAATGGTTGTATCTCTCTGCCAGCCTCTTAAAAACTCTAGAGACTGGAACTTCATTGGAACATGGTTGCAATCATAACTGGGGAAAAAAAGCATATAAAGACTCATTTTCCAAATGTTTTTCACCATTGGATGCCTCATTCCAGTACTGAACTAAAGCAAAATAACTCTGTCTCCTTTCTGTTAACTTTTTCTACCTGTATGCCAATAACAAACTGCCATTTCAGTCATATATCAGTTATCATCCCAGGTGACCTTCCTTTCTAAATGCACTGTTTTCCTTGCGATACAGAGACAAGGAGAAAGCTGAGGGGAGTTATGACAGAGGTTTACAAAATCCTGAGGATAGTAGATAAGGTTGAGCTGTTATTCATCAGTTCCTACAGTACTAGAACTAGTGGGGCACTCCTTGAAAACAGATCAGTTTAAAGCAGATAAAAGCAAAACATTTTTTATGTGGTAGGTAGTAACTTTCTGGAATTTCAGCTTAAGCCAGAATACTGGACTACATGTATTCTCTTTTGTTCAATCACGTCCCTTGTCCTGCTACCTAGACAAAATGCAACTAATAGAGGGAACAGCATGATTCTGTCCCTTCAGCGCTAATTCAGCAGCCAAAGAGCTGTTGAATCTCGCAGGCTGGCCAAGTAAAGTGGACCAATGGCTATTACAATGCAGTGACTTCCCCATCCTGTCAGTGGAGACTGTGATAGCTTATCAGCTCTGCTGGCTTGGCAGCCTTTTCCCCAGCTGCAGTGCTGGGGGGTGGTGTGGGGGGTGTGCATCCTGTGGGCTGTGCTGGCTCTTTTCGTATGGACAAAGTGTCAAGGATAACATTTTAAATTTGATTCATTGCAGATTGTCTAGGCAGACTTCTCTAATGTGAAGGCTTTGGTTTATTTGTATGTATTAAGACTGCTTTGACCAAACATGATTAATTTGTTGGCAGGGGAAGGGAAAAGTGATAGACTGGCTCCTTAATATTATAGTGATGGGGAAATTGTAAAGCAATATGCAAAGGGTTAAGACTTTTGCCTTGGACTACAAGAAATGGTAATGAAGCCAAGATGAAAGTAGGAGGAATCGGGTTTGGGGATTTTTTTGTTTGTTTGTTTAAAAAAACAAAATGCCCATAACCCCTCCCCCAAAAACCCCAAACCCCACAGAATCAGCTCTGTGGCTTTTGGGAAGAGAGTCCACTAAAAGGCAGCATTGAATGAAGCAGGAAGAGACGAATATTGCGCACCCATTTGAGGTTGCCTGCCCAGGCCAGAGAGAATCGGGGTATTTCCAGTGTTGGCTAACTTGGCTCTGCTGGTCTTTTGCTCTCTCGAGCTGCGAGGTGGTGGGCAGGCGGGAGCTGTTCCAGTATGGCACAGGCTGAGACGTCCCTTCCAGTGCTGTGAAACCCACAGGCAGCTGTAAGGCTTTGAGAGCGGGAGGCTCACAGCTTGCACTGAGGTTGCCTGCAGTGCCCTGCCTCCCAACCAAAAGCCCCCCAGAAAGAGCAGCCTGGGAGAGCTGCTGCTGGGAGCAGCTGAGGTCTTTAAACCAGCTCAGGGGGATGGGAAGGGCATTGTCCAGCTCTTATCTCTAATGACTTTCACAGGATCAGTCTCTTTCTCCCAGCTAAGGGCAGTAGGGTTATTTCTATGAATGGTGTCTTTTAAGGAAGAAAAAACCACCCCACTAAACTAAAAGTCAGATACAATATTTTTCAGTCTGAGAGTTATTTAGACTTCATGTGTCCTTTGCAAGACACAGAAATCCTCAGTATAAGGTTTAATGGCTCAAGGGCTGAGAGAAGAAGAGGTAAATAATTCTTATGTTTGATATAGAGATGGCTTTCTCCTTGTTTGTCAGATATGATAGATGTCACCCACTGGTCGCCTATTGTTATTCTGTTGTTGCTTGTCACAGTCACACCTTCCTTTGAATCCTGTTCTTCTCTTTTTTTCCTCTTTATTTTTCTCCTGGCACTGGGCTTGCGAGTAATTTATGTATGACAATATGAGACTAATTCTGTTATTATGTCAAAGGGAAATTGAATCTGGGGCTTTAGAGCTGCATCTGGGAGAAATCTTCAAATGAATCTGGAGTGCAGGAAAACTCTGTGTTCGATTCATTTGCTTGTCACACTGCCTGCCAGATTAAGTCATTATGAAGGGCAGAGAGGAGGAGAAATGAGGAAAAAAAAAACATAGGAGTTGGACTGAGAAATGAAAGGGGAGGGAGGAGAGGACAGAAGAATGAAGACCAAAAATAAAAGGAACAAACTGAGATGGCAAACACAGTAAACAAAGATATTGGCAGAGCATTCAGCTAAACATTCAAGCATGTGCTTAACATTAAGTGAAGCAAAAATGTAGCTCAGTGAAAGGTTTTGACCGTTCCTAAATGCCCAACCAGTGTAGGGAACAGTACTGCCCAACTCTGACAGTTACAGAGAGCGGTAGAGCCCTGCAGAGCCGTCCTTCCATCGGACAGAGCTGTCTATGGCTGACGCTTTGCCAGAGGAGTAAGCCCTTCCAGACCACAGCAGGGCTCAGGCACCCCATGGAGGCTTCTGTCCCTTTTCATTGGCAATAGGTAACTTAGTTATGTCCATTGAGTCAACTGGTCGAAATGAGACAGCATGTATCCCGTATGTTGTCTGCATCTTTCGCTACTCTTATTTTCCATCATTTGCTTCATTTTTCACTAGGCTGGGAGGCAAAGAAAGTGAACAAGCTTTAACTGGGATCTCAAATGGTGCCATGCCAGTTGGGTTTTGCTCTGTCAGTGCAAATGGGAGCAGAAACACAGGGTTTGGTAGGCACAGGACAGAGTGGATTTAGGAGATCTTCAATGTCTTTTGCTAGGTCAGTTGTGCTACATTCAGATAACAATTTAAAGGAGCAAAACTCATCAATGCTATTGTATTCCCAGTGCTCGGTGAGCTGGACTCTCTCTTTGATGTACCTGAACTGTAGCTGCAAATAACATCTTCACTTTGTGTGTTAGAGAATGTCAGAATTAATGCAGTTCTATGCCCTCCTCTGTGTTGCTCAGGCATAATTTGCACAGAAGTGTGTGCATGCTTAATTGCTGTGAGTTTGTTTATGGCACTGTTTGCACAACTTTGCCCCCCAGCTATTGTAGAGAGTTCTGCTAATCCTGTATGTACAAGGACTGGCAGCTTCACCGCCCTCCCACACCTCTCCCATTCAGCAGCATCTATCACTTCAGTTCCTGATGCCGCGTTACTATTAATTGGCTTGTGTAATCTCTGAGATTGTTATTTATTAATAGATTGTTCTGAGTGTAGCAAAGTTCATTATTTAAAGCAGGAGAATGAGAGATCCAGAGGAACAGATGGATGCATGGAAGTATCAGAAGAAGGACTAGTTAAAATTCTGGGCATGTGCCGAGCCTTGACAAAGGATGGAAAACAGAATCAATCATCATTATCTAGGAGAAAAGCCATCAGTCTGTGTTAAAAATAAGCACTTTGTGTATTAAGCCCATGATGCCAGACTTCCAAGAGTTTTGACTGCTAGCTGCAGACCCCGAGGTTAGACAGATGACTGGGGAGCGCTGCTGGGTGCACGAAACAGCAGAGGAAAAGGGAAGAATATATGTAAGCCTGAAAATACGAGAGTTGTTTTTCATGTCCATCCAGTTCTGAGTTGCCAGAGACAACGGTTTTTATTTATGGCTGTGTTGATTAAAGTCACCCCTGAAATGGTGGTGCTGTTTAAGACCTAGTTGCAAGCCTTTCAGATACTATCGAAGGACTGCTTTGTGCATTAGCTGTAGAAAGGCTTGGAAAAGACCCCTAATATTTATCCTAGTAAAGGAACTTCCCCATTGGAATGATTTGATTTCCCACCAGACTGCTCAGCTGACTTGGCAGCATGGATTCTCAGTGGAAACTGATAATTGCCTGTGTGTTAAGTAAAGTGCTGTATAGGTGTCAACACCAAATAAGGGAAGTGTCAAATAGAAAGAAGGGTATATTCCGGAGCTACAAGGGATTGTTGAGTCAGTCAAGCCTTGAAGATGGGTAAAGTCAGTCATAACAAGGCAAAATTACTGTCACCCTGAGTTGATGACAAAGGTGAGACTAGAATTTAGGAATTTTAAATCCTAGACCATTCTCTAAACCCTAGTTCACACCATGTTTTTCTTTGCTTAGGCAAGTTGTTGTTCTGGTACTTGCAAACACAAAAGCTTTCTTCCACAACAAAAAAAAAAAAATTGAACATAATATCTCTGTCGGACCCCGCATGCGAAAGCAAAGGTCAGTTCCATTCTGAACTATTGCTAAAATTACTCTAATTGCATCCAGTTTCCATACGTGAGTTTATCTCCCATTAGCAGGCCCTGAAATATTCAACTATAATAGTCAAGCCAGCAAGAACTGCTGCTCTGAGCGACCTCTCAGTAATTGGTTAATAGTAGAGCTGTTCAGTAATAGGTAACCAGATCTTTCTTTTCTAAACCTAAAGGCTTATATCACGGCTGTTCCTCTGGACAAGGTTATTGCTGGCTGTGTTCTGAATACACTTTTATCTTGAACCCATGATGCGTTCCTGGGCCAATGCAACATAAGGCACAGCTAGCATCTGCTTTCTCTTCTCCTTGCTTGGTGCTTGACTCGTCCCAAACACACACTTTGGAGTTTCTTTGTGTGCATGCCATGCTGACGTGGGAGGGTTTACTATAGGCTAGTTAACTAACCCACGTACAGAGAAACAGAACACGGACCCAGTTTGTGGAGTTGTCTAAAGACCCTTTTCAGCTTTCTTCTAAACTTTGAGATTTCCTGGCATGTAACCTGTTAAGTAGTAATTCTTCTCCCTCCCCCAGTAAGTACTTCTCCCTTGGAGCCATTTACAGGTTTTTAAACACTCCCTGTCTCCTAATACTGCTTTTCTTTGCATTGAGAGGGCAATTGAAGATCATCTAATAATGTACAATTTCACTTCTCTTTTTTCCATCGCTTATTGAGCATAGACAGATTGCTCTTAACCTACATGTCCCCTTCATACCTGGCTTCCTTTTTTATACCTGAAATGTCAGAAAGGGAGGAAATTAATAATGTTTTGTGTTCTTAACATCTGCATCTTTTACAAGAAAGGGGCGGGGGAGAAGCATTGTGAGAATCTTTAGAAAGATCCTTCCAGAGTTTCTGTAAGAATTAAGATGATGGATTCAAGACTGTCAGATCCATCAATGCTTTTGTGAGACGTGTTGCAGAGCACCGCAAGAGAAAACGATAGCCGGGCATGTAGGAGATGAACCCCGAAACAATTAATTTGATGTTTTCTTTCTTGGTCCTTGCGTGGGGCAAAACTGCCACTGCTTTTCATGAGTTTTGTCTGGTATTGACTTCAGAGGTAGTTCTTGCTTGGGATGGGGCAACAGAGAAATAACTATTGGATATGTAGAGGGTATTCATACCACCTTATTTTGCCACTGGTGCTCTAAAAGAGAGTTCCTCTTTCCATAAACTGGATGAGAAGCCCATAATGAAAGCTGAATTGTGGGAGCTGCCATATTTTTTCTAGCAAAGGCTAGTTTTAAATTGTTCTGGTGAAAATGTAAAAAGCTCCCAAAAGATGAACACTAATCTGTCCTCCACATTAAGCCTTATCCCATCGTCTGAGAGTTAAGAAACTACTTCACGATCACAAAAATACGACTCTGTAGCTCGAAATTTGCACTAGCTTAACCATAGCTTTAGATTATATTGCTGCCTGTACCATGAGTCTTTGTCTGCCCACCTAGTCCTCCCCAGCCAGGCCAACACAGTCCATAAATAGTATTTACTGGCAAGGATAATACACGAGAAAGCAGATAAGTAGGTGTACATGGGGTTTTGCATTTGCATTTGTTTCACAAGTTGTCGTCTTATTCCTTGTGTATCCCCACTGGGACATACCTACTCCTTGGTAAATGACGGTATGGGCTGAACAGGGGGTGGTACAGTTTGTGAAGTGATGTGTCCTTCAAAACCTAATGGTGAAGTTGTGGCTAAGCTAGAAAGGGAGCTCAGATCTGTACCCTGTGAGGGAGGTAGTTTTCCAGAGTTAGTTTCCATGGAGGTGGAATAAAGTGTTAGTGGAGTGAGTGGTGCATGAGCTGGAGATGAATTTTTTTCTCTCTCATGATCGGTTTGTCTCACCTACGCAGGATTGGGAGCACAGCCTCCTCGAGGCTTCTTTTGCCCTTCAGAAGAGCCATCCTAGTAGGGAAAAAGTAATATCTGCAAATGCTGCCAATCTGTCATAAAGCTGGTGGATCAACCCAAGTTCCCATATGTCCTTGGCTCTTATAAACCATTTGGATCGTGGCCCTGAGAGACAGGACAGTTGCTTCTCTTTAGCCTCCTCTCAAGGGGAATTTGAGTGGGACTGGTGGGGGTGATGGATGGTAAGTTTAGAAAACTAAGTCTGAGAGATCAATAGAAGAATATACAACCAATGCATCATGCAAGCTCTTCTTGTCTCTGCAGCACTAAATCAAAAATAATGAATGGCAGGCTTTTCAACCTTGGCACCTCCGGTCTTCCCCAGTGGAACAGCATCCAGTGACTGATATGGATTATGCTGCTTTCTAGCATATTTCCTTTGCTTTCCTAATAGTTTTGGCATTGAATCATGATGCTCTGTTTGTAATATCCTTTCCTTCCCCCAGTGCTACCTACCTCTTTCCCCATGTAATTTCCATCCTGCAGGCACATTGCCATCTTGCATTCCCCTTGCTCATAGTGTATTCAGGCAATCTATTGCAGGCTGGGTTCCTCTGGAGCTTACACGGGTTGGTTTATTTCTTAATTTCTGAATAAGTTACCTCCCCTGGGGGTTGTATTCCAGCCACGTATACAGTCAGGTACGTCAGGAGCTTTGAATCCCCCTCCAGTTGTGAGCTGGCTACTGCTGGCGCTTGTCAGACCCGAGGCCTCCCTGTGGAACGGGAGTGCGTGAGCAGGTGTGGAGAGGATGCTGAGGTGGCACCAGCTCTGGCAGCCCGCGCTCTGCAGAGCTGCTGCCCGAAGGTCAGCAAATGGCATCTGGTGTTTCTCAGGAGTTAATGTTTTTGAATCGGAGCAGGAATTCACAGGCGAGGCACAGAGAGACTGACTGCCCTCTTCCATCATCCCCTCATGCCTCTGCAAGGTCATTTACACCATGAAAAGCAAGTGCCTTATCTTATTGCATTATATATTTGTAATAAATGTTCTCGGTAGCAGCTAAAGTGACACTGATCTAAGCGCTGAAATTTTCCTGGATCAGATCTCTCTGGTCGCTCCAGTGGGAATATTTACATCCCCTCTGTACAGCCCAGCTGCAAATGAGGAGTGTCTGCTTTTGTTCTCGTGCTCTTGACGTAAATCAGCTGTAAGTTTTGCCCAGTCAGTAGACTTATGTCACTGCGACAAAAGCATGCAAGGATACAGTCAGAACAGTAGCTTGCCAAGAAGCTCATGAAGTTACTCTTAAAGATGGCAGAGATGAACCTGTTTTACCTGATGCAGAAAGGTGATCAGTTATATCAGGGCTGAAGTGGCCAGGAGCAAACGGCCGAGGGGCTTAAACAGCTACAACTGCTTAGTAAACACCAGGCTATCTATCATGGAAAGCCAGTTCAGGCGTGTGTAAAAAAGCCTTGAGAACCATATGGGAAATTTCTATTGCATGTCTGCAATTACATCATGACTGCCCTGAAACCACCAACAAAGTTCTCATAGGCTTCTGGAGGGACAGAATTGAACAGTATCTTCGGACACATGTGCCCCAAAAAAATTTAATACAGGATGGAGACAACGAGAAAGGAAAAACCTAATTCAAAATCATGACAACAGCACACCCCTTGAGAGAACGTTGAAAACACACATCCAAAAATAAACTCCAGTGAGTGAGAGAGACAATAATAGAGAGAATTGCATCTTGATCTGGCTCTGAATGAGAGCTGCTAGAACGAAATAGGAGAGCAGAAGATCTGTGTTATCTATCAAGTCAATTGATTGTTGTATCCAGAGCTTGGCTCAGTAATAAATGAGAATGCCACTCATCTGGTTTTCTGGTCTATTTAGAATATTTTTAGAACTCTTTTTGAAAAATATTCTGATTAATCTCTTGAATTTTCCTTTGCTCACTGAGACTTAAAGCAACATCGGATTTAATTATACTGTGACTGGAAGGGATGTAATGAAGGCAAATACAAATCCTTGTGACAGCTTAGAGTGGCAGTGAGAGTATTTATCCATCTAGGAACTGAAATGAGGAGTGCCGTATTAGTGCCTGAGCCTTTTGCAAGCAAAAATGGGATTTAGCTGCCAACATGGGCAAAGCAGAGGAACTGTGAGGTGGTGTGAGAGCCCTGGAAAGAGATGATGGCAAAACTATCCCAGTCAGGCCTGATGGGATTTGCCAGAAGTCACATGCAAAGCCAGTCGTACCCAGAACTCAGATTGCTGAATCCTAGCTTAGGGCTTCAAACTCCCCTCCTCGTGCTCTTCAAGCAATCTAGGAATGGGCTTCCCAGGGTGACAAAATAAGCTTTATGGAGGCCAAGAAGATATCGAGGGCTATACTGGTTGGGATGCTGAATTTAGGGCTGGCACTTGCATGGAGTAGGATGGATGCCTAAGCAGATGCAACCTTCCCTCCCCACATACGCCCAGCAGTCTCTTGCCTGTGCGTGTCGCCACCTCTTGACGCCCCACTGTGGATGTCTGTACAGGTAGCAGGTGCCTTATGGTCCCTTTAGCGCATCTCCTGGAGTGCCTTGCAGCCAGAAGATAAATGTTTGTTAAGCCGCACCTGCTTGCTTGAATAATTTCCCACGAAAGGAGGCCACTTACCAGTAATTCATTACCAAACCTTTGTTAGCATAAACAAGGCTGTGAGAAGTAAGCACAGATTTCCCTGTTCCTTACTGTTTATCGGCTGTGGTTTCTATTAAGAGTTACCAGTACATCTTCTTCTCTCTCACTTTCCCACACCTCAGCTCTGCAGCATAATCTTGTCATGTTGTGGACATTTATATCTGTTTTCTTGGCTTGTTTTTATGCTGTAGTCTAAAGAGAAGAAACAAAACAAAACAGAGCTTCCTTATTTGGAGGAAAGCAAATGGGCAGACTGCAGTCTGATCACGATTGCCTGGCAGAAGGCACAGAGCTATTGCTCAGCATTTCTCCCTGAGCTCCAGAATGTCAGTTCCTCCCACCCAGTGGCACTTGCTGAGTGGTGGAGAAGGAAAAGGTCAGACCCTTCCGTGCCATGAGCTGCATCGTCTTGGGTGGTGCTTTCTAGACAATGCTTTTTGTAGCGTGGGCGCTGGATAAAAGATTCTTCTCTGTAACTTCCAGCTCTATTCCTTTTGGTTTGTTGTTACTAAAAACCTTTGAGACTTTCTACGTCCTCTTGGTTTTGTGTTTGTGGTTTTTTTCTGTGGCTGTTGGCCATTTAGGGGAAAAAGTGTGGCTTGAGAGTTAGAATTTGGCAAATCTATGCTAACAAGATGAACTAGAAGTTCCCACTACCCATTTTGAGGTTCCCTCACCACAAAGTGTGAATAATAGATAGGGAGAAAGGCGTTTTCTGTTTCATGCTTGAATTTCTCTCACATCAATTAGTTTCCATCAGGCTTTTCTGCAGAAGAATTGAGCTTTGAAATGCTTTGGCTCAAAATTAACCGGAGTTCTGCAGAACTGAGAGCAGGAAGTTAAAAGGAAAACTGCTGATGCCTTCTACAGTGTAGTTAGTCATATAATTAATTTCTTGCATCTTTAGAAAGCCCTTTTTTTTTTTTTCCATTTTGGTCAAAGTTGATCTCTAGTAATGACTCTGCAGCTTGAGCTGAAAAGCCATTGGTTTGTAAATTTTATGGAATGAACATAGAAGAGAGAAATTATGATTATTGTCCACTCAGTTCTGTTGTTGCCTCTGGCTGCAATCTTTCAAAGCTGCAGTAGGTATGTCCTTGACTGACTGTTATCCTTGAGGTATTCATGGGGGTCATCTCACTTCTTTTGCAAAAGGTTTACTGGCACATCCCCTGCAGTCATTAGCTGGGACGTATTCAGTGCCTAAACTATGACCAGACTCTCAGTTCTAGCTCACTGAAGTAATTCCTGAGATCTGCATGGAGACATTCCTGTCTCCGACGTTTGCGCTAAAATCTTAGGAATTAGTGGGTTTACAAAAGCAGTGATGAGCCATCCTGTGACAAAAGCCTGTAGCACCCACTGAGAAGCTCCTGTCACACCATAAACCAGCAAGAACATCAGGAGAATCAGCAGGAAAAACTCATTTTTACTTTTTCATTTGTTTTCTTTCTGGTTTCTGATTCTAACGTAAACCTAGAGCAAGAATACAAGGTGCTACTTGCTACCTAGGGCCAAGGAGTTTCCGTAATAAAAGTGATTTTTTGTATCTTGCCACATACCTCTGTAGACCTTAAAGAGCCAAAGCAATTTTTGCTTTTATTGTCTTTATGGGTTGTACTTTTTCCTTGTGCAACATATTATTCTACGTACCTCACAGCATTCTGTGCTCTAGTCATGGCAGTGAGGGATCTTAATAGAGAGAATTTAAATTAATGTTGCTGTAAACCTTTCATAGAGAAAGGCAGTGTATGGAGAAAACAACAAAACTATCTAATGCTGTGATTCACTTTCATTTGCTCATGAACTGTCTCAGTGCTTGTAAACCAAAGAACCAGTATTTTGTAAATGATGTCTGCAATAGACCAACTTCTCGGCTGGGGTAAGCTGGCAACGCACTAGGGTCACAAGAATGACTCTTTTTTTGCAGTAGCTGAGAATATCTTTTGATGTCAAGTAGAAATACTTCAGTTTCTAGGGAATGTGATCCTGTCTGAGTAAGGTGGAGTCAAGAAGTAAGCTGGGAAGTACCAAATTGCTTATCTCAGCAGGGAAAGGCTTGTGTTTTTAGCTCTGAGCGTCCCAAGCTCAGTGTCAAGCAAAGAAAAGAGCTGCAGCTCTGCAACAGAAAATATGGGGGAAGGGTTGTTGCTTGTTGTCTTATTGTTTTTATCTAATATTGTGCTTAAGTGATGTGACTCTAGCCCCTCACTGTGGTCGGGTGCTGCTCTGGCTGTGTTGAGAACCTGGGGAGCGAGGGGTCACTGTGGGGTGTCCCCATCACAGAAGGAGAAGCGTGGCGTCTAACAGCACCTTGCAGAGGGGGTGTTGGCTGCCCATCCTTCCTTGGGAAATGGTGTGTACCGCTGTAAAGATGCAGTTGAGTACCTCCTGTCCTTGATTAAGAACTGGAGAAGTAGATGAATATAAGCTTTTCCATAGAGTTTCCTCTTCGTGGTAGGATGGGTCTAATTTGTTGCTTTTACAATTTCAAGTCATTGTGCTGCATGGAAGGAACTATGCTCGCACTAGTCTTGTCCAGTTAAACTTGCTCCTGCATGCTTGGAGATTTGGGAGCATTGTCTGTCCCTGTCATTCACCTGCTGTCTTAGTTTGGGGGTGTCTGCGTAGCAGATGTACCTCTCAGATCAGAAAGAAAGATCCAGAAAGGCATTCATCACCAGGAATACATCGGGGATGGCTGCACAGAGAAGAGTGCCCTTCTAACTGCAGATCCAGAGGAGCAGGATTAAAAGGCAAAACTTAAGTAAGGAGGAAGCAGAATATTTTTCAGTGCTATTTTCAGTGCAAGACCTAATCCTTGTCCTCCTCTGAGACTCTATGTGACCTTAAGCCAATCACTTTTTCACACTCTAAACAAGGTTTGATTATGTTGATAACATTAAGTCTCAGGGTGACAAATGCTATGTGAGAGCTAAACATTAATATAACTTTTAATCAAATGCAGCCACGGTTGCTTTACTGCAACCTTTACAGAACCAGTCCATCCCTTTGCCAGGGTCCTTCGGGAGGGAAACCCGCTCTGTGTCCTGTCCCCCCTCACCCCCACCTGTCCAAAATAACGAAGGGCCTGTCCTCGGCAGCAGCCGAATGCAGCTCGGAACACAAATACATTACTCTTGCAATGCCTGAAATCAGATGAATTCCTGGTACCAGCAGATTTAAGCTTGACATGTTATATTTATCAATATATATATCGATATTAATCTTGATGAAATCAACATATGTCTGCCATGAAGCAAGAGCTCTTTAGTGACCTTTTGGAGAGCGAGCTTGACAGCATTTTGGGGTACTCGTGTCCCAGTCTAGCAGGAGAAGAAAAATCTCGCAAATGAGCGTGAATTGCCCAGCTTCTCTTGCTCTGGCCCAACACCAAACTGCAAACAGCTCAGAAGAAACTGTTCATTGGGTAGGAGCGAAGAATGAAGTGTAGTGCCTGTAGAATTGTACGATAATATATTGCATTTTATTCTCTTAGAGGTATTCGTTGCAGGGAACCCAGAAGATTAGTCGCTATGCTGGCATCTTCCAAACTCGGCAGGAGACGCAGAATCTCTTTATACACTTGCTGAGACATCGTCAAGCAGTTTGATTGTGAAAACAAGCACCTTCAACACTGCTGGCTGAGCTCTTAAACTATAAGGGATTAGTTTTTCAGGATGGTGAGAATGGCATTTGTACTCCGTCTGGATGAACATGGGAAGGTGGATTCCCATAGCTGACTGACCACCAGCAATTCACAAGATTCTCAGTTTTCCTCTCTCTGTAGAATGGAGCCATAAATTTTCTATTGTGTTTGAAAATCCTAGGATGAAATAGGGAAGCACAAATCAATGGTTATGGTGAAGGATATAGAGCAATATAATTGATATTCTCATCTCTCGGGCAAAATGATTTAGTGTTTTGTTTTTTAAAGAGCATTGAGATTTATAAACTTGCAAGGTCAGGCTCTCTTCTGGCGTAAACTGACATTGCTATTTCAGTTTACATCAGCTGTGATTCTGGACCACGGCTGGGTTTCTGTAGCTTATTAATAGGCTTCTGTTGACTGTTATCATTTGCATTAAGCAAGAATTTCTATCTAGTAGTCTACCTATCTTGAAAGCCATTCTTCACCTGAGGCTGTGTTGATAAAACTGATTAGCAAAAGGAAAGCAGGCAGGAAGAAATGTGTTCACAGTGAAAAGGGCAGTACATCAAGCTGAAATTCAGGAGAAATGCTGAGTTCACAGAATGTATCAGGAGTTATTAACCTTTGCATGAAAACAGTACTGCACAATGGTAGGAAATTTGCCTAAGTTGGACTTCAGCATCTCTCTGACACTGGCATGTGGGGAAAATACTGCAGCAGCACTGGTAGACAGCCTGATTTTTATTCTTGCTTGACAGTTTAATCCAACTATTTCAAAGCACCTTTGTGATAATGAATTTATCTATGCAACAACACTTGGCTCTGGTCAAATCTTTACTAGTTGATGTTACAGATTAATTTCTCTGTACCGAAAAGACTGCAGTAGACATTTCCAGTCTGTAAATGGATGTCTGTGTTTCCTATTGTATGTATGGAATATTTGAAGGCACTAAAAGAGCATATCCCCTCTGCCCATCTCACCAGCATCAGTCAGTGCAGCAAGTAGTCCTGCATCTCCTGGCACTATCCTGAAACAAGACATGCTAACACGGTCAGATCAGGATGTATCTGCACCCACAAGGGAAATAATCAGCTCTGGTAACCTCACAACAAACCGTTTCAGTGATGGACTTACTCACATTCTTTGGTCCTTTTAGAAAGGAATGCATACATCAGTTCTGTCACGGAAATGCCACTGTGAAAACAGAACTTAATCTGCTATTCTTAGACATGCACAATAGAAAGTTTGGATCCTTTTGAAATGAAAAGCTTTGGATGTGTTTAAACGATACATTTTTGCTTTTCCAAAAAATAGCGTTGGTTCTCTTCCTACCTCTTTCCCTGAAGCTGCATTATTTAGTCAAATACGCTTTTGGGAAGGAATGTGGTTCCTGAATCCCCTGAAAATTAAATAACATCTTTAATAGTAAAAGGTTGAGTGATGTATTGTCTGACATCTAGGGTGTAGGCAGCTACCTAGATGTGGCGTGTCTGGCTAAATCATTTTCTGTCACTTTTCGGAATATGCCGTTACCAAAGGTTACATGCTTGGTAAACTATAGAGTAATTACTCTGCATCACCGTCTAGAGAGCATAGTTAGAACTAAGCCTCTATGTGCTTGCCAGTAAATGGTATAACATCATAATTTTGATGGCTATCTTTTCTGGTTTTAGTGCTATTTACTCTCTAAAGCAGCCCCTATGTATAATATATGCTCTATTGCCACAGCTGCTTTGTCCATATGGAAAAGAACGTTCAATTTTTACTCCCCTTCCATATGGAGTAAAAGGCGCTTTTTTTTTTGTGAATGTGGGCAGGTTAGAATGGGGATAAATAACAGGGAACTCTTTTAGTGACAGCCATCCTAGAAATGAAATACTCTGGCCTGTCCAAGAGCTGGCATTCTCCCAAAGGGAATTGTGATCTACATCTCAGAAGCATTTGAATATTACCAATGACAGTGTATGCTGCCGAGTTGTACATCGTAATGCATATTGTGTCGTGCGTTTTTATGTGTTCCTACAAGAATTAATGATGTAATGATGAATGCTAAGCTTTGTTCTGTCACTCCAGGAAAATGCTTCTGTATTTGGCTGGAGTACATTATAGGATTACTTTTTGTTACTCAGGTACAGTCCTGTGGGCCAAGGTTTCTCTTCAGACAGCCCACCACTGCCACTGTTGCAAGCTGCCTGGGATCTTTATGTGAATAATGAAACATTTTCATGTTTTAATCAGATGCAATTTTGCAAACGGTTTTTATGATTTAGCAAGTCCATTAAAAATGACATTTGTTCTGCTCTGACACTCGTAAGGAGCTCCACAGAGCATAAACACTGGAAATTACTTGGAGGGGAAGAAGATATTAAAATTCTGTTACCTTGTGTGGTGCCAGCTTGGAGCTGAGCCACTTGATATGTCTCTGAGTTTTTCTCTGTGCACTGACTTGGGGCAGCTCCAGGCTGCTGCAGAGACAAAACATATATATTTATCGTGGCACGCCTCTCGTATGCTTTACCGAACTATGTCTTAAGGTATAGAAAGAGGCTGAGTTTAACTGGATGGGGCACCCGACCATTCAGAGCAGAAGGGTTAGTAAATGAGATGAGTCTTGTCCAAGGCACGTCATGTAAAACTGCGCGTGTACCAACTGGTCCTTCCCATTATCCCCTATATTTATTAACTGAATTCATCTTAGTCCTTATTAAACTCTTCCAAGGTTTGCACAATGCTTAAACCAAATCCCGTTCATGTTTCCGTCAAGTCCAGAGCAGTTTCAGAATGAAGATGGAGATTGGTCCCCCACCCCTAGATTTCTATCTACCCCCATTTCCCCGAGAAATTACAGGGTTTCTGGAGTTTGGCTCCTTTCTGTTCCTCCAGGGGTCCTCTCAAGGAAGACTACCTGCCCCGTCACGTTTGAATATCAGCTTGGCACTAAAAATGACTATTCCAGGAGCCCTGTCTCTTTGATATGAAGCTAACATCAGCATTTCAGCTGTAATACACAGCCTGCAGATAGACAGCTTTCAGGAAGCGTTTTTTTCAGTCTTGCTACAGTTCTTCTCGCTTGTCCTATTCAGACAGTGGTATGAAGTTCCTCTTAGTGGGGAAGAACTTTCCAACACTGTTTGGAAATGTATCAAATTCTCTGTGTGTTTTGGTTTTGTTTTTTTTTTTTTTTTCCCCTCAGCTGTCAATCTTGCACTGGTTTATTTTGTTCTTTTTTAAAAAAGTTTTTTGCATATTAATTATGAATTATTTCAAGCCATACCTCTCTGGGCATGGAAAACTACTCAGGAGTTACAGCTGTCACAATGGTCTTTGCCAGAAAGTGGACAGAGTGGGTTTTAGATAGTTAAGCTTTTAATGATTCCTCTGAAGTCCAATCCAACCTTGCATTTGAGCCTGAATGGACTTCCTTTTTTTCCTCTGCAAACAGCAACCACACGCTGGGCCCTCGATGCAATTTCGGATTTTCTTTGTAAGTTGAAACAGCAGCTGCTTTTACTTTGCTAAACTGAAAAACCTCCAATCAAGAAATCTCCAATATGAGCAAGAGATACCTCAGGGGAAACCTTCTATGTAGGGTAAATTGGTCACCGCTCGGAAAACTGCTACACTGGATCTAATTACCTAGTAATTAGCCACTGTTCTTATCCACCTGCAGAATATGTCCCTGCTGGTCCCAGCTTTGAACGGATATTCCATTTCCCTTCAGTCCTGAATCAGGTATTGATTTAATGCCCCACAGTTGGCTAAGCGTGCCATTTTTTGCAGAAATGGTCTGCGTAATCCAAACTTCCTTAAGTCCATGATTTCATCCTACCTGTATCTCGCTGTCTTCTGTTTTCCCTCCTACAGCTCAAGGATTAAGGTTTTTCATTGAAACACGTAGGATTTAGTGTCAAATCTTTCTGGATGTGAAAATAGCTGCAAGTCAGATTTCCGATGTTACTTTCTAACTGCAAGAGTAGGCTGTTGTTCTTATTCTGTCCTTATGGCTATTTAAGTATACTCACCATTAAAAAAGCCTAACTGCTGAATGTATAAAGACTTGATGGGCAGTGAGAGTATTACTGGAAATGGCCAAGAGAGATTATTTCTTGTGCAGAGGGAAGTGCTGGTCATTCCCACAGATCATACTGGAGTGATGAAAGTCTGGGAATGAGGCTGGCATTAAGGGACAGCTGTGATTTCTTTGGCAGTTGCGTACCCTTCAGGAACGAATCTCTTGTAGGTGTTAGATCTTCAGGAGAGATCTTGGTAGCATCTGTGGAAGCAGGCAGCACTGGGAAGAGACAGATCAGTATGTAGGCTGCTGTCTTCGGTTACCAAGGTACAGGTAAATACACAGCTGGGGGGAAAACTGACTGGAAACAGCAGCCTGGGGCTTTCTAAAGGGGAAAGGCGATGAAAAAATGACTCAACCTATTGTAAGACATGGGAAAGAGAGCGTTTGCCTTGATTGGGGACCACGGAGAGGCTGCAGGCTCTGACTGAAGCCGGGGGGGAAGGTCTGGAATCTGACTGCATTTAACATGCACAACAAACTCCAAGGTCTTATAGAGCTCTGTTGGCACTGTGATATGCCAGGAGATCATGAGGAGGAAAAACCACCCTAACAAGCGAAGTGAGGAAGGCTATAGTACCTGATCTGAGGCTGGATTTAAACCTACTCAGAAATTCCAGAGTGAGTTCTCTATGACTCCTCCCACCCTGCCAAGGGCTTGTCCAGGACCATGAGCAGAAGAATTATTACTCATTATGTTATCCATTGCCAGCAAGGAAATGCATAGAATGTGCTACCTACCTTGAGGGCAGTGTCACCAGAAACTTCACATTGCTATTACAACTGCTTATGTGCTGCACTTCATAGCAGCAAACAGCAGGATGTGCCTGTGATACCTGCAGCCTTCATTTGTAGTCCTAGAAGCTTTAGATAAGCATCAAGAGCGAGATCCTTGGGCTGTGCAAATTGGCTCCATTTCACCACTGAAGTCAGTAGAGCTATTCACTGTTAAAAAACTTGAGAAAAATCTCACTTATCTGCTCCCTAGGGCTGTATTAGGTGAGCATCACACAATCTTTAATGTCTTTCTCCTCCCTCCACCCTAGTAAGACAAGAGAGTACTATTATCTCCACTTTTCCTGATGGGAAGCTAGAGTGCCAGGCTGAGTTCGGGCAGCTTGCGATGTGCATGCTCTAAGTCTCATCAGACACTGTCCTCTGCCTGAGGCACAGAAATCTCTGCAAATCTCATCCGGCTGTAGACCAGGCTCTGATCTTCGAAGACACTTAGATGCCTAATTTCTACTGAGGCATTTAGAAGCTTAATCCTTTTAAAGAGGTGGTTCAAAGTTGCTACCTGAAATATCTCATCGGGTTCTGTATCAAAGCAGGGAGCAGAGCCTGGAAGTCAGGATTAGCAGGCTCAATACAACCCCCCTCTTCTCTTTTCCATGACTAAAGACACCCGGTTTCCAAGTCTGATAGTCGTGATGAGTTCCAGTTATTTAGAAAGGAGCTTTCTTTCTCCTTTTCAGAAACTGAAAGCGAAACCAGCACAGACAGGCAGCCAGCATCCCCACTACAAAGGCTTCCCCCCTTCTGCTCAGATTTAAACCATCACCATAACTAAGCAACAGAAACAAGCAGATTGAAAAGCAAAAGCTGTGTGATGCTTGGTGTCTTGTAATGTGTTAACAAGCCCCAAATTTACACTGTCAGTAAGAAAACCCAAGGAAAAGTGGAAGTAATTCTAACCAGGGGAGTGTCTCCCATCCTGCTGCTCTGGCTTTCACTTCTAATTTTGGCAAACAAAGTAAACATGGAAAACACAGGGTTTGTGCAAATTGCTCTTACAGAAAATATGGACTTATTTTGAGCCTCTTTTGAATTTGCGTTTTAGGCTGTGATTGCACAACAAAGAGAGAGCTTTTTATTGAGATCAAGGCTGAAAAGGAATTGCTGTTTGCCCACAAAATAAATGGTATGGTTATCTTCTCATCTCTGATCAGTTTTGATTTGAATTAATCTGCCACTTGAGTGTTCAAATCCCTTGGGTTGCCTAAGAAATGATACACTAAGCTTCTAACGTGAACTGTCTATGCTGTGCTGTAGAGCTGCCACTGTTCTGGAACTGCAGGTCCATGTTGGGGTACCGTGGGGCTGGTGGTGCCCAGGATGCCCACACTGAGAGGGACCCAGGCTAGATGAGAAACATATCTTCTGTTTAGAGCAAAGTAGTCATTCGTCCTTTGCATTAATCTGAGTTTTCTGCTCCTTTTTTTTTTTTTGGCATCATAAAAGCATTCATTGGACTGTTTACAGGTAAGGAAACTGATGCACTTTATTGCCACTGCAGGAACACAGCGTGTGTAGAGGTACTGTCTGATTCTGCAGTCTTTGCTGCTATCGGTCCTAGAAGCAATTGCAAAGGGAGAGAAACTGGAGGAGGTACAGAGGGACCATGCAGTTTGCAGTGCCATGAACAAAACATTATAAAAAATGCCTGCCAACTGAGAGACTTTATGATCAGGGAGCTGTCAATCAGTGGTAGAAAAGTAAGAGGGAGAGGGAAGAAGAAACAATTTAAAAAACAAAACAAAAAAAAAAAAGGCAGAGCACAAGTCATTTTATGAAACCCTTATTTTAAGTAATGTTTGCTAAATTACTTTTCCTCTCAAGCTTGGAGAAAAAAACATTGGTTCCTTTCGTTACCTTTGATTCTCAGTTCTGGAGTGTGTTAACACTTTTAGTTAAGGGAGGAGAGAGGGATGCACCTGAAAGGATCAGTAGGTGTATCCCAATGCCATAGCAGTGGTGGTTACACCCCACAGTCAAACATGACTGCCCCTAAGCTAACGGACCTGTGGAGTTCAGTGGATGGAAGGGGTGATAAATATTCAGGTCTTACCTTTAATACAAAAGTCTGTGAACAGAGATGACATTTCCTGTGTGTTCTCTGCACGTTCAGCTCTTCCTTGTATTAATGGTAAATAGAAAAAGAGCTTGGATCTGGGAGAGAGCCGACCTCACCACCTGCCCTTCCTTTCTTTCGGTGCTTATTCCAGGCTCTGAAATGGCTTGGTTTGAATGTCAGGAGTGCAATAATGCCCTTTGATATTAATCATCACAGGTGCATGGGAAATAAAAAGAGGGAAGGCATCAGAGTAAAATGAAAATGCAAACTAAGTTTGCACGCTTTTTGGCTTGTCTAAGGTTATTAGGTCTAACCGCCGGTGCTGTCCTGCATGTTATCTGCATGCAAATCTTAACCTACTTTCCACTGCTTTCAAGCTTTCCTGCCTTCACTAGGAAATTGTGTGGTGGGTTTGTGAGTTCACTGCTGTGCTTTAATTTATTTTCTTTTACTTGCCCCCTTCCCCCTGCTCTTTGGGGTGGGGGGGAACGGAAGGGGGCAGAGCAGGATGAGGGATTGTAATTGTATTTCACGGTGTCTTGTTGGCAACTGTTTATTTAAAAGCACGAGGCAAAACCTGCTTTCCAGTGGCTTTTCCCATTTCTCCCAGCAGAACTTTCAGATCTGTGGGGGCTTTTGTAAATTTCCTCAGTTTCCCTCAATTTCTACTTGTCTCTCTTTAAGCAAGGAGCAGTGGTGCAACTTCTAGGGCCTTCCCAGTTTGCAGGTGTAGGGGGTGTGTTTAGTTTTATTTGCAGAGGTTTGCAATCCCTGCAGTTTGTTTTGGAGTTTCTGCCTCAAAGGTCTTGGAACA
Organism: Anarhynchus alexandrinus; assembly: GCA_008711295.1. Classification (NCBI taxonomy): domain Eukaryota; kingdom Metazoa; phylum Chordata; class Aves; order Charadriiformes; family Charadriidae; genus Anarhynchus; species Anarhynchus alexandrinus. Next base: position 343,659 of record VUYV01000128.1, read on the forward strand.
CATCTGGACAGGCGATCATTACAGGGCGTTCCAGCTGCAGAACTGGGCAAAGGCACACTTTTATGGCAATGCAAGACCATCAGTTGGCCCTTACTGGAAAAACTGAGCTGGGGTCATGTAATATTGTATATAGGTTTAGTTAGAAAGTCCATAAACCTTTATTATACTATCTGAATGAAACAGAAAATTCTAATTAAGTGGGCCTTAGGACAGAGAGGTTTTCCACAGCTTTTTGTTTGGGTTGTGAACATTTTGTAGGGGAGGAACTATATCAGACAAATACTTATTTCCTAACTAGTTGGTCTGCTCTGGTGATGATATCATTGGAGTTCACTGCAGCTAAAGTCAAAAAGCAACAGCCCTTTGGGCTGCATTAAATGATGCCAGGGAATTTCCTTGTGACTGGGATAGGCAGGAACTGGTGAAAGCCACGGTGGAGACATAAGTGACTTCCTTAGTTCTGCATGCGTTTGATGTGTGTCAGGATTTGGCCCTGCCTGCATATTGGTTGCAAATTCTGCACAAGTTTAAGAGTGCAAGATAAGCAGGGGAGCTGCCCACCTCATCCAGGCTGCCCAGGGGCCACTTAGAGACCAGTCGCACTGTTTGCATGATGCATCCCTTCCCCCAAAACAGCAGTGAATGCTATTTTTAACCAAAATCAATTGTTAGATTGCTCGGCTAATGTGAGGGGAGGGAGGCAGAGGAGGGATCAGAATAGCTACAGGTGGTGCAGAAAGGGAGGGGAGTTTCTTGTGTCTATGTTTTTATGTTCTTTTTTGAAAATGATTGCAATATATCAGGACCCCTGGACAGTCACTGAGTATTGATGGGTTTGTCCTTATCTTCAAGGCCTTGTACAATTTCTCTCCTGTTAACCCTTGCTGTCTCATCTTTCCCCAGCCTGCACAACTAACTTTGTTCTGCATGACTCTCCTCCGTGCCTTCCATAGAGACAGTCAGAGGGCTTTCCTACCATTCTGCCTTTTTCTTAACAGCTCTTCCTTATAATTGTTTTCCAGGAGGTGATGGGACCCTCTTGAAGAGGGAGCTGAATAAAAGACAAAGGAAAAGAAGCAGAAAATATGGTGCTAAATGAAGAGGTATTCAGAGCTACTGTTTTTTCTCTGTGGCTGTAGATGGTGTCTGTTTTACAGCTGTGCTAAAGCCTGAATTGGGTAGCTGATTGCCTTTGCTTTATTCAGATTGCAGGGCACAGAATGTATCCTCAACGAACAGTTTCATCTGCGCAGCTCCAGGCACTCTGGGAATGGACAAGAGACACAAACTCCTCCACTTTTGCATTCTGAAACATCAGTGGCAACAGTGAGGTCAGTTTTTCACCTTGTTGCATTTATTGGTGGGATTTTGTGGTGGGAGTCTGGAGATTTTTCTGATAAATTCCTGAAAAAAGTAATAAAGCAGAAAGCATTTGGGAGAGAACGTGGACAGAGGTGGTTCCTATTTTGTGCTCTTATTGCAAGACTGGGAAGGAATGAAGGAAATCTTGAAACAAAATGTTATGATTGCTTTTTCAAAGCTCTGTAAAGCTTCAGTTCCATGTAGATCATGAGGAGGTTAGATAGGTTCTTTTATTTAATCCAATCAAATTCATTCTGGGTCCTGATTTTCTAGCACAGAATGAAAAGTGTCTGATGACTCTGATACAACCCTGTTATTATCTAATTGCTTTTCCATAAGGCTTTCACCTGATAATTTGGATATTGTTACAGCTATTGAAACCTAATAATTCTTCTGTACTGAAATCTGCCCATATTTATTATTACTTGTGTTATGGGAACAGCTCAAGGCTCAGGGTGAGATCAGGTCCTCATTAATGACTACTGTTGCAGGCACACCAAAAGAGACATTCAGAAAACTTGGGCAAGAGAAGGGAGGCAAGGCAGTACATTGAGGAGGAGAAGAATATTAGGGTCTCTTACAAGGCTCCTCTAGAACTCAGGCAGAGTCTGAGAGAACACTCTGCTTCCTGCTGCAGTCCTAGAAGTGACAGCTAGCGTTTCATACTAAGCACTACACAGTAAGCGTGTTCGCTTTAGATTTTTTTTAAGCTCTCTTTCCATGTGAATCTGTCCTGGGCTTTCCACAGCCTGGTGAGGACAGAATTTCTCCTCAGGTTGCTGTGTAGTTAATGGTGGCTCTCTGAAAGGTATATCCAGTCTTTCGCAGCTTATTAGAAGGGTCATTAAAATTCGGTAATTAAACAGAAGGACACTGAACTGGTCATTTTGCAAATCCCCTCCCATGTCTCCTTGTACTGCAGCTAAGGTTTCAGGAAAGGTTTCTCATGGGATCCTTGAAAGTAATAGTGGGTCCTACATAAACATACTTACTGATGCGCATGTCCCAGGGAAGGTTGGGATGTGCGTTACAATGAGCACCTCTGCAAGAATAATCATTATTAGTATTAGTATCATTATTAGCTTAGTATTTATGGCCAGAGTCTCGGGACACAAAACAGGAAGCACAACGCAGAGGACAAGATGCTGGAGCTAAAAGGTTTGAGCGCGCAGCTCATCATTCAACACACCACCCATATATGTAGCTTTGCCTAAGGCATAAAGGCTATCCTGAAATAGTCTAACACGTTCTATAACCTTGTGGGCAGTAGTTTTTCTTCTCACCTGGCTTTTCACACAGGATCCTACCTGTGGATTAATCTTCAGAGTACTATAGCTTTGACTATTGAACAGTTGCAGGGAATTTAAATTTTCTGAAGACAGCCCTGCCTCAGTTTTTTTTTTCTTTTCCTTTGGACAATGTCTTTATTTTCATGAGTGATGCAAGGATGAAAATCTACTTGGGGAAGTTCTGAACAGACAGGACAAACTTACTAAGGGTAGGTCATTCTTGATCAACTGTACAGCCTTCTACAAGAACTGGTTGCTTATGTGGATGAGGCGATATAGTCTGCCATGATAGTAGTAAAGCTTCAACAATGTCTCCCAAGACTTTCTTATTTGGAAACAGAGAAAGTAGGCTCTGGATAAACAGATTTTAGGGCGAAAACTGTCTGCAATAAGAAGAGGAAACAGCCACAGTTTGTGAATGGGTAGGGTCAGATTGAACTTCGCTAGCAGAGCAGTGCAAGACTGAAATGTGCTGTCTCAAGATGCACTCTTTTGGAGGCTTGTGAGGGAGAGACAAAGCCACAGCTGACCTGCTCTTTTGATTGTCCTGCTCTGAGCAGGATGGATGAGGTGATATCTTGAGGTCTTCTCCAACTTTATGTGACTCTCTGAAATGCAACAGTAGTTGCATTTAGCAGAAGTTAAAAATAACGTATTGGTAGACAAGACACTCTTAGGTTATTTTTTCCCTCCCATCTTGCTACTTCTGTCTGAACGATTCAGGAGATTTCTTTCCCTGGACGTGGACAAGCACTGTGTGTGGAGACTGGCCAAGACTCCCGCAGAACCAATGAAGTAAAATAATGTAAATCCCTCAAAAAAGGGGAGATGTAAATCTCCATCCAGACCCTAATAAAGACAATAAACTCACTTTCCCTCAGCTTCAGCACAGCAGCTGACAGGCACCGTGGGTGTCTGCAGTGGTGCGAGGAGGAGGAGAGATGGGCACTCTGGGAGCTCCTCTGGTGATACAGTTATTACATGCTCAGTTACCGATCACAGATTTCTCTGAATCCCATGGCTTATCAGTAATTTCCACTTGCTCTTATAGTCTAACAGCCAGTGTCTCTTTATTCATGTCTCCGTGTCACTTCTCTCCAGGAAGCGGTTAATCACTTAACAGTTTCTCTGGAAGACAGAGAGGGTTCGCTCTCCCTGTGGCCTGTTGCGTGCTTCGCCTCCCTGCTGAGCTGCCATCCAGAAAAATATTAGGGCAAAATATGAATGCTCCAGGGAAGCTTTCTTACCCCTGTGTAACATGAATCAGCTTCTCTGTGGGCCTGGCTTAGGTACCCGAAAGGCAATCTTCATCTTAAAAATGAAATCAGCAGAGTAAGGATGCTGTCAGGAGAACTGATGGTAGAGGGTCACATTTGTCAGTTGAGGACACTAGACCAGGCAGAGAGGGGGCAAATCCTTTTGCAGATGTCTACAAGGCCAAATTTTGAATGAGTACAACCTGGCAAATCATCACTAAATGAATGCAAATTACCCTGGATTAATCTAAGTCTCTGGAACTAAGTTAGCCTGTACCAACCAGTGTTTTAGCCCACCTGATTTGATGCTGAATCAAACCACTAACAGGGAGTGAGGGGGCTCCTGAATCATTATAAAATCCCCTAGGGGAGGAAGGTTTATTTTTTGGCAAGAAAGTTTTTAACCTTCTTGTAGAATTTTACAACAGAGAATTTCCTGAGGTTAGAGACTTGTCTGGGACATTCCTGAGAGCTGATCTCCCTCTGTTCTTTCAGGGTTATTTTTCCCCTTCTATTAAGGACCGACTATGTTAAGGCATTCAGGACAATTGGCCACCTCTGACTGATAGCCCTTTGCTCATCCATGAGGTGAAGTTGTTACGAGGGGAAACAGCAGTTGGGTGCCTTTTCCTTGGCTGATTTGACATCTCCTTGAGCAAGGCATGGAGCCTGGCAGCAAGGTTCAGCAAGAAGCATGGGGAGGCGATGGAGAAGGGAAGAGGTGGTTGATTCCTTCCAGGTGGAGGGAGGGTGTTGTGTGCAAAGGGGAGGGAGAAGAAAGCCAGCCCTAACCCAGGCAGGAGAAGGAATCATAGAATCATCATAGAATGCCAGGTTGGAAGGGACCTCGAGGATCATCTGTTCCAACCTTTCTTGGCAAAAGCACTCTGTAGACAAGATGGCCCAGCACCCTGTCCCCCTGAATTATAAAAGTGTACACCACTACCCTGTGGAGATTATTCCAATGGCTTGATTGTTCGCATTGAGAAAATGAGAAAATTGTGGAATGAATCTGTTGTTAGACTGGAACCTGTCCAGAGCGCCATACACGTTTCAATAAAACTAATGTGACAGCTAGGGCTTTCTAGACAAAAACTAGCCTGGCCAGATTTAATAAGAAAAGCAATGCGCAGTGTGAAGCTAATATAATTTCAGCCTATGAAAGAGACACCCAACCTATGTAGGCCTGTAGGATAAACGTGTAAAACTATTACAGCTGTCTACAGCATTGTACGTGCTGCTCATGCGCTGACAGACACAATTATTTATTGTTTGCCTTACGCTAGCACCTAGAGGCTTCCACTGAGATCTGGGCCCTTGTGCAGGGAGAAGTACTGTCATGAAAAATTTATTGTCTGCCAAACCAAGGGGGCTGGCAGTGGCCGAGGCGGCTGTCAGGGAGCTGAGACCCGGCGCAGCTCAGCTCTCACCGGCAGCCTGTGATGCTGCCAGCCACAAAGGAGGCTTGAGCTGCTCCAGCCTGGCACATGGTCCCCGTCCACAGCGCTTGGGCAGAGATGCTCCCTGGGGCAGACTTCTGGCACTCGGTGTTTTCACGGCAGCGCAGTCAGTGTTCACGAGGGGAGGCAGAGCACACCGCAGCCTGGGCTGCAGCTCAGCTCTCGCTGCACACACCGTGGAAACTCCGATTAGCGGTTGCCACAGTAAGGGTCAGTGATGGGGATGGAGGGGCTGTCTACTACTGCTGCAACCTGCTGTTAGCCCGAGACCTTAGGCTTAGCTGGGGAGTCAGATGTGGGCACTAATTGCAGAGACCTTGAACTACAACTGAATGTCATGCTCATGAGACATGGCAACAGAAGACTTTCTGTATGCTGTCAATGATTTGTGCAGACCCCGATATCTGTCTCAAATCAAATGCAAAGCTGCCAAAAACCCTGTCCCTGTGCACGTAACCCTGATAGGTTTCCCAAAGCGAATTTTTAATTTGTACCTTCCCTCCACAGTGTCCTCCATAATATTCACCCTCAAAACGTCAGGCTTTTCCCTACTACATAGTAAAGATTTAGCAGCGTATGGCTGGAGGGGAGGCCTCATGTTACTGAGACTTTAACGAATTATACTACCAAACATTAACTGGTATGCCATAAAGTATTATCATAATTAATTACAGCTAAACTGCAGTTGTCAAATAAATGAACGAAGTACATTTCTTGATGCATTATCCTTGTTCTTCTATTGTTTGTCCTCTTGCTTGTTAAGCTAAAAATAATCAGTCATTTGCAGTTGGGCTTCTCGCTATTAGAGTGAAAGTTCCATTGCGGCCACGCAGTTGTAGGGGAGACTTGTGTGTGTGCGTATCTAAAATGAATGTACTAACAAATATGAAAATATCAATTGAAAAAAAGCTCAAATGATAGTAATGCTGAGGTCGGGGAAACTTTCTTCTTTGGCCTTTATGTGATAATGGAGAAAAAAAAGTGTTAAAATGTTGGCAAGGCAGAGCTGTACTATTTTATGTCTACTTTGGCAGAGGAAAAAAAAAAAACACAATTGTGGGAAGTGTGTGGATGGCAGGTAAGGAAGAAGAGCAATAATAAAATAGGCCCCTCAGGTGCTATAGGAGACCTTCCTCCAGAAAAAGGAATCAAGATCTTTACAGATAATATATAGAATGACCTTCCCAAGGTCTTCTGAGCATGATCCTCAGTTTCCACATATTGGCAAAGCTTCACTGAAGAGGTTGGGATGCATCTGATTTACTCCACTTAGAGCTCATCCAGCAATTGTAAATAGCTGCGGAAAAAGTTACGCCTTGTTTTAGTCAATTTGGTGGAAATCATCAGGCAGCTAAGTCCCTCTCCATGGGTGTGATTGAGTTCATCTTGTTGAAAACGGTCTCATTAGCTTCTAAAGCAAAAATTGATTGTCTGAGCACTAACCTGACAGAGCAGGAGGCTGTTGTGCACAGAAATTTTCAAGCTAGATGCACGAAAACCTTGGTGAATGTGCGCAGAGCTAATAGGCATGCACAAATAGTGGATGCGCTTTCACAGACAGCTGCCTAAGCATGTCATATAAGGCTATGCAGCTATATCTGCCATGTACACACTTGACTAGAAATATCTGGCCAGTGGCAGAATGGAGATCGTGACAAAAATGCCAGTAAGATTCACTGGAGCTACTACCAGAGTGAGATTCGTCTCTGCTAGCTGAAAACCTGATCCTGACTGTCGGGGCCTGTAAAACTTGCTCGAGAACCCAGTCCTGCCCAGTGCTCTCACTACTCTCATAGTAACATACTGTGTTAGGAAAAAGAAGTTAAAAACTTAGTGCCATTCTTATTTCCAGGACAGTAAATGCCCCCAGTTGAACACAGTCTCTGTCTGACCCTCAGGCACTGGTACAGCTCCTCAGACAGGTCCAGAGATGAGCCAGGGATCGGTGACTGATGCTTTGCCCCTCTTGAGGAAGGAGCAAGGAGACTTGGCTGCTTCTCTGTTGCTTAATGTCACTAGGTGGGCACTGTAATTTTCTGCAAGGCAGATGCTCCTGTCAGTTGTGTTGTTTTCTTGCCAAGATGCATGTTACCTCTGGGAGCCCTTCGGGGTCCATTTACCAGAGATAATTAATTAACAGCCTTTTGTAGGCGTGCTGGAGGTTCGTGTAACAAGTGTGCTTTGAAACAAGATGTTGGATTTCAACAGCCGTTGGTAAACAATGTGCAGGTTAAAACTCTTGGCTGCATCTTTCACTGATATTAATCAGAAAACAGTCAAATTGTGCCAATTTACCCTATGCAAGGACCCAGCTCCTTTTATCTCTCCTCTTTGCTTTCATATTTGCTCTCTCTCCACTAGGTGTAGGAAATCTGTTTTTACATGCATACCAAAGACTCAAATCTTTAACCACTCCCTGTCAGCATGATTGCACATTGATTGTTCATCATCTTTCATATAATAGAATTAGGTCTCATTAAAATAATCTCTTCCCCTGTGAGCCAGACTTGTTCAGTCTCCTACTGTCTCCCCAAATTGCCCCTTGTTCTAATTAAGGAAATCTACCATTTGCATCCATTCCCTCCTCCTTGGAAGACAAGGAAGAGAAAGATGGGAAGGATCAGTTGCTGTGAATATCGCTTGCCACTCCAAGTAGGAAACCGGGCTCCAACTATTTGAATACCCTTTTGTTTTAGCAACGATGGCCCTGTTGGGTTATAATTATCCATGGCCTTCCACTCCACTCCACTCCGGGTCACGGATCATAGCTTTGGAGCAAGACAACCGATTCAGCAGAAAGGTCAATCAGCCAGTAGAAGCTATTTCCTTTTCTGTTCAGCTCAAGGTAAAAGAAAGTGTGAGGTGGTCTGCATTTCAATGAACTCCATGCTGAGAGCTGTTTCAGCAATTGCTGCTGTGCTACAGAAAACTGCCTTTTCCATTCTCAGAGCTGCTGAGGTTTATATGGGCAAAACCAGACAGAATAAAATAGCGACTTAGCGAAAACTTCCAGCCACACAAGGGCAAACTTCTGGCAAACCTTTGCTTTGGGGTTTTTCGGAGCTCCTTGTGTACTGCATTAGGGCAGATTTTCTTTTAATTCACCTTCGTTCTTCTGAGTCACCAAAACAGGGGGAAAAAAGGAAGTAATATTGCATTTTTCTTTTAACCATAATTATCCATGAAGAAATATGCTTATCTCATGACATGGACTTGATTCTTTCATTCTCTTACCACTTCTATTTTGGGTTGCCTGCACTCAGGCTCACAGCCTGGACAAGAGGATTATGGTATTATTCAGAGAACAGCAGCAGCTGACTGGGACTTGGTAGTTTTTAACCATTGACCAGCTCCGCTGGGGAGTCATGACTACCTGCTTGTCCCAGTTGTCTAAAATGAGAAGGGCCTGAGGTAGGGCCAAGTCAGCTGTGGAGCAGTTTGAGCAATTTTTAGCATATAATGTTGGTTCCTGCTGTGAAAAGGGTTCAAATGTGTGCTAGAACTGACTGACTCTGAATTACAGGAGAGCTAGGACCAGGGTTTGAACTTCGCGGTCTGGCTGTGACTATATTGGAAGGTATCAGGATGCTGCAGGCTTTGGGGCTTTTTTTTTTTGTTTGTTTGTTTTGAGATGTTACTTATCCCCTCAACATAGCAAACCATTGCTGGTGGTTTAAAATGAATCAGGGAGAAAGGTGTGCCTCTGCAGATCTTGTACTTAAGTTTCAGTTTCATTCGTTCCCATAATCACCTTCCTATTTTTCTCCTGTCTAGTATCTTTTCCACAGGGATCTCAAAGCTCAGCTGCCTGTACTCTATTCTTTCTGTATTATTAATGGATTGCAGCAGTCCCAAGATGTCCTTAGGACAAATAAGGCCTGATTGCACAGGAAATTTGTGGGAACTCCTAATAAATAGGGTTCTCAAGGCTTTAGTGGCTAACCAGAAAAAGTTGAGGGCGAGGTCTTATCTGCTCTATTGTTGTCACTCCCCAGCTCATAGATGGACGAAACTTCGGTTAATTAGGGAATATGTAGCAGAGGATTAAATCGTGAACTTCATTATTCCAACTCAGTATGTTTAATATCCAACCATCAGACGCTTACCTATTTCAGCACTCTTTTTTATCAGACAGGTGTTCAGGTGCACTGTACCAATAAGGATACCAAGACACCAGGAATTTGTCTCTCAGCACACTGCCGGTTTGCATCAAGTCCAGTATTATACTTGGATCTTCTTACACTATGCATCCCCTGATAAGCAGCAGACAGAACTACTATGGCTGCATTCTCGTGCCTGCATGGTGCTTGCTGATTATACTAAAATCCCCATGATCTTCTCTGCCCATCTCACATCAAAGGTCCAAAAATGCAGGACACGCTGCTGACTCAAAATGAGAGCCACGGGAAAACTAATGATGTGGGATCAATTTCTTTAGTGTTAGTGACGTCTCTGTATCGCCTCACAGCTGGGTGACTCTGCCTTTGTGATATAAATAATCTACCACAATAAAAATGAAAGAAAGCCAGATTTGCTGGGAAAAGACTTAGGATGCAAACTACATTGAAGGTTAATGGACAGGAACAATCAGGGAAATGTAAGAAGGAGCTTTGTGTTTGATGAACGGGATGGAGAACCAGGACTCCTGGGTTCTCTTCCCTGCTCTTGCAGGCAGTGAGCTGCTGAGGCAGTACAGTAGTCTAAAAATTTTGGACTCTCACTTCCTCCCAAACTTTATGTACGACTTTAAATAACTAATTTAACTACAGTGTCTCTCTAAACTAGAAACAATTGCAGAACTTGGGTGTTGTGATTTATCAAAGCCAGTAAAGTGCCTTTCAAATGAAGCATTAATGTCAGAACATCTACTTTTAAAGTCCTTATGGCACGTTGGTTAAGAAAAAAAAGTTTGAGGAGACTATGGACATATAAGAGAGTTTTATTTTAATGGTACGGTAGAAGGCCTGAGGGAAAGCCAAGACTGTCGAAGGTCAAGAAACACCAGTGGACAGGGCACTGTCAATGCGGAGGTTAACCTTGTGGCAGAGAGCTGTGTCTTGAGAGAAGTAAATCCTCACCTTCCAGGCTTTTCCCTAAAGTTAGTCACTGAGCTACAAACACATAACAGCACAATTGAAGCAGAGTTTTGGTATTCCAGGAGGTAGGAGCCCCAAGCTTGATGTTATTCAGGGTGACTGTTGTGTTCTCAGCATCTCTGTAAGCTCACTGAGCCCAGATGTATCACAGCTGAGAACCTGAACTCTTTGGCTTTGGACTTTTCCCCAGTAGCCTGAAAGGTGTACAGCAGTAATACCTTCCTCTGCTAATGTCAGCTAATATTAGCTGGGCAAATATGGGACTGGAACTGGTTGAGGATGGGTTTGTTATTCTCTGTATGACTTCTTTCCCCACTTCCCTTGCCATGCTGCTGTAAGGCGCGATGAAAGGATAGAAAATGCAGCTGGGCTCTGCCTGCCACAGGATTCATTTATTTTCATAAAGGAGTCAAATTTCCATAGTTACATTTTCATCTACAAACCATCAATATTTCAGGGCAATGGCAAAGCCCAGAGTGGGGGAGGAGAGCTCCTTCAGTCTCAAGGCTCTTTTCATAGTTAAAAGTTCACCGCAGAAAATTTGATGCTTAATAAATTGGAGCCTTCTCTGCTTTAAATCATTTCTACAGCAATTGCAGAAGAAAATATAATTATTACAAACTGGTCATTTGTTACTGAGAAATCTCATTAAATTGACTTCATGCTGGAAGGTTTGGTGGGGGATGGGAAGGTAGAAGAGGCAAAGACCTGACAGAGGGGTGGGAGAGAAGTCTCTTAATTACAGATTGATTATTCCTTGTGATTGAATGTAGAACATAATCAGCTCATCCTTTCTAGTGAGGGAAGATGGGAGCTACAGGGACTTTTTTGTCTTCCTTGACCTGCTAGTGTGGCATGCTAATGGCCTGGGGATGCAGGGAACAGCTGGTTCCACTGGAGAACTTGCAGAAGCACATTTAGATGAAGTCATGGATCAGGGCTGCTTTTCTCCCCTGGGAGTCAGTCTGGGCCAGTGATTTAATGCAAAGTTGTCTATTCATCATATCTTTATTTCTCACAGAACTAATCCCATAGCTGTTGTACACTGCAACCAGGCTACTTTGCAGCTGAGCAGGGGTGATGCTTGGATAGCCATATCCAAGCTAGCTTTGAGTCCACTGGCTCAGATACTGCCTTGCAGTATCCAGGCTTGCCTGAGAGGTTGGGAAAGCAACGGTCTTGTTTGCCTGTGCCAAGCGCCTCGCTAACGTGGAATTTCTTAAACCTTACCAACTCTGTAATCTCAGCCGTGCTCACAGCAATACGTGTGTATATATGCAGATTAAACAAATATACAAAATGGCAAAGCTCTGAAATGTGGGTTTGATTTAGGGTGGAGTCTCTCAACAGGAAAGGAGCTGCCACATAAATAAAGGCTTCACTATCATTTCTGAGAAAGGATATCTGCAACCACAATGTGCAAGTGCAAAAATCACAGGGAGAAATGACTGCTGCTAAGGGGGATGTGATTTTTTTTTTTTAAAAAATGTTCTTTCAAAGGAGAAGAATATTGTGTGTTTTGACATCAAAATGGAACAATTGTTTTTGTAAAATGATTTTTCTCTAGTTTTAGACCTTTTTAGCGATTTCTTATCTTGGATCCTTAAAGAAAAAAATTGCTGAAATATGACAAATTGATAGACCATAATGATCTAATTGTGTGTGGTGTGTTTCTGAGAAAGAACAAAAAGAGCAAGAATCTATGCTAGGATTTTAAGAGAATGATTCCTGGACATGTAGATTGTCTTTTATCAGCATTAAGAACAGTACCTAGCACTTATCCAGTGTATTTTCCTCCATGAATATTGTAAAACTTTTTGCAATCCTGGGTGAAGAAGGTTATTCAAATATTGGAATATGTATTTAATGGTAAAACCAAACATTAGGGGAATAAACTTTTTTTGTTTGTTTACCAATATGTGCTTAGGATCTTGGGCAACAAAGCCCCAATAAAAAATTAATAGCAGCTGAAGCACTCAGCCAGCCCCAAGGGAGCCATTATCTTTCATTCATGGGTTAACAATACATTTTGCTTAACTATGAACAGCAGGAAAAAATAATAATTTTAGAAAAAAAAAAATCAAAAGTAATTGTAGTGACAAAAATAAAGGTTTGGCAGTTCTGAATTTTTTACAGATACTTCTGTAGACTGAAACTATTCCCTTAACTCACCCTGATTTTGCAAATATTTCCTGCTGTGTTTTAAAACTGTTCTTCTGTTTCTGGCTACATCTCAGAAGAAAACTAAAATGTCACCCATCTCTGCGATTTAACTTTTTGTCCCATTTTACATCTGAAGTAACCGTAATAGAGAAGTGGTTTGCCCAACATCACACAAAAAGCAGCATGTGAAATCAGGGAAAAAGCCCCAAACAAATAATAATAATAATAAAAAAAACCCAACCAAAACCCCAACCAACCAAAACCAGAACTCCTAGATTCTGGTCACAACCAGAAAAGACTGTGTATTTCAAGGATTTGCATTAACCTGGGGACACATGCAATGTTGCTGGAAGTTGTTTGCGAAATGCTTCTGCCTGTTTGAAATGTTCTTGCCAGTTAGTCATGAGATGATGATAAGCAGTGAGGTTTGGATGGGCTGGTATTTTGTAGTGATGGGCTACATTGTGCTATTAAAAGCAGAGACGTGTGGGATTTATCACTTCTATTTAGAAAGTGAAATAGGCCTTTCAGGCATATGAAAATATAACTTTTTCTGAGTCTTTGCGAACTTGAGTTTATAAGCTTATCTAACACTGTTACAGGGCTTTTCTATGAATGATGACTTTTCTACTCGTGTTGAGATGGGGAGATCCTACAGCTGACAGAGGAAATGGGTCACTCATTTTCTACGTATCCATCGGAGAACCAGCAGTGGCATAGTGGTAAATTTGATGCCCATAACTGCACAGATGTAGCTATGTCCTTTCAGCAACATTACTCTGTACAACTCTGTTCTTGGAGGCAGGGGAAGGCTGCTTCCCAAAGCAGATAGGGCTGCAGTGAGCCAGGTCTTTCGCTGTGCTGCCAAATCTTGCAAACCTTTTCTCGCCAAAATTAACAGCTTCCAGTCTTGGCCCGGCCTCATGCCAAGTGGATAGCTTGCAGGATCCTGCCTGATTTCATGCAGGACTCAGCACAGGGCAATCTGTTGAATGAGAGGGGGGTCTGAATTACTTCCAAGCAACAGAATGTGGGCTGGGTAAGCAGCTCCTAAATGTTAAAACTATTTTGGGGATCAATTCAGGCCATGAAACCCAGATGAAAACTCAGGAGGAATTGTGGAGGCTCTTCATACTGGTAGGGAAAGGGGAAGGCTACGGTCCTGATGTCTCTGAGTGACCGAGCAAAAAAGGTTTACCTGGTAATTATGAAATGAGCAAACCAAGAAAGAACAAAATCTTTCTTGGAAAACAAAGTCTGGAGAGCACCGGCCTTCCCAAGAGCCGCACACAGCCAGACACAAAAGGTCATCTGGGTGGCAGAGTTTACACAGACTGGCTGCCCAGGGAGGTTGTGGAGTCCCCTTCTCTGGAGATTTTCAAAACCCGCCTGGATGCAGTCCTGAGTAATGTGCTCTGGGCAATCCTGCTTTGGCAGGGGAGTTGGACTAGATGATCTCTAGAGGTCCCTTCTGACTCTGAGAATTCCGTGATTCCATAATAGTGCAGTGTACCAAAAAAGAAATACAAAAGGACCTGCCTGCCCCCCAACAAAATCAGCATGTGCTTTGTGTTTCATGTACCAGCACTGATGCTACAGCCATCATAGCAGGGGAATGTGTGTCAAAGCAGTCATGTTTGTGTGCTCTGATCCGCGTACTGCTCTGTCTGTTGTCTGATGTTCAAGTTTCATCTCAGCTGTGACAATCCTATCTGATCATTAATAATACAATAATGAAATAGCGACTGGAGAGACACTTGGATAATCATCTGAGCAAAGGCTCATTAGTGCTGCAGAACAATCACTGCCATGTAATAACAGATCCCAGGAAATTTCAATTAAAGCTGGAACTATGTTGCAATTTCATTTTATTTCCAGCCAGACAGCGGATGGTGTAATTGCAATCAGCCAACGCAATGCAAGCTCCTCTAACTCAAACCTTCCCATGGGGCAGGAGGTGGGCTGCCTATCTGGATTTTGTTTTTTCCTGCATTTCATTTCACTTCTACCTTTACAGGGCAAACAGAAGTGGATGTTGTTCCCTGCAATGTCATACCAACTTCCACTGCCATGCTGATCTGGCTAAACTGGGATGTTGCATTTAAGGAAAGCTCTTCCAATACTCTGATGCTCTATAGAGGCGCTACATGTGGAAGAGCAGACAGATACCTGTCATTGTATAGGGTTAGAGTCAGGGAGCAGAGCCAGAGGAAAGACTTTTAGTGAAAGCCAGGTTCACTGCACGCTGAAGTCCAGAAATTGGCCCAAAATGTGTTTTAGCGTTTTGTGCTTGGGGACGGAATAGGTTTTGCACTCTGTCCCTTGATTCTTTCCACCATGATGAACCACAGAGCGCAGAAAGCAGTGGTCGACTGTGCTTGCTGCATCAGAGAGCCCTTTTGTTTGTCCTGTTGTTCTGACAGCACTTGTGTTCTGTAGGGTGGGATGACAGCCTGCCTGGCTGCCCTGTAGGTCCACCTAGATTTTTGTACTTTGTCCTTGAGCAGGGTATCTGTGCGTCCTCACTGATATGAAGCAGAGGTCCCAAAACCTTTTGTCGGTTCAGAGCTGTGGTATTTTGCATGGATATTAGCTGGCAAAACTGCAACATGAGTAATTGCATCTTGCCATCTAATTAAAATTTTGCCTGTGCGTTCAAATAGGTGGTGTATTCTCCTTCATTTCCTGGCCTAACCCCTTTTATTTTGCCCTTGTCTGCTGTTTTAACCAGCTGTCATGCTCCACCCTGGGAAATGGATAGATGATGTGAGCTAGGTGCGTATATATGTTTATATACTGCCTGCAGAGTGGATTTAGTGGTGAGGAATACATTTATTGTCCACAGGCAGCAGCTAGGTAGAAGCTCGTGAGGGCTGAATGCAAAGAACTGTGGTGGCCTCTACAAAAGCAGTGTTCTGTCTCCTGCTGTGACAGCCCGTGACTCTCAGCAGCTCTGTCTCCCTCCAGGAGTGGTCGGTATTGTCCACCTCTACAGCGGTCCCTCTGCCTTTAGCTCAGGTCTCCATGCCACAGGGGTGCTATTTTTAAAGGTCCCTAGTCTTCACGGAGCGTGCTGCCAGCGCCGTGTACTGGCTGCCACAATGTCGCCCAGTGCTCTGGAAGAAAAGGAGCATGAAGGCCGCCACGTGAGGAACACTGACTGTCCAGCCCAGGGACTGAAACCGTGATTCATAGTTCAATCGGTAGCTGGAGGAGATTCACAGCACACTTGGGGAGGAGGGGAAATCTTGGAAGTCACAAATATCTAGTTTTGCTTGCAGAGCTGATCATTTTATGCAAACTAAATGTGTTCTCTTGCTAGAGGTCTGCTTAGCAGTCACCTGTGGAGGCAGCTACTGGGAACGTCTGGACTAGAAAGTGGCTTTTGTTTTAATGGCTTATCAAAAATATTTTTTTGAAACTTGCATTTTCCTGTAAGCAGAAAGAGCTCTTACTGGCCCAGAACAACAGGTCAATGTGTGTGCAGCAGACAGCAATACTTAACTTTGCTCCTCTACACTTGGGCTTTTATCTGGAGCTGCATAAAATTAAGTTTCTTGGCATCATTGCTCCCTGCTCTCCATAATCCGTAGAATAATTGTTTACATCTTCTGTTCTTTCCTTTAGTATTTGCTAGCATCCCTTTTTGAGATGAGCAAGGGGCTAGATGGACGCACAGCCTGACCCAACCCAATCATTCTCTTGTTATGGAACCGGTGGAGGGGTCAGCTAAAGCACACTGAGAAAAGGCATTTGCTCAAGGTTCCCCAGTACATCCATGTTAGAGATGGAGCTGAATCCCAGGTCTCCTGGACCTCAAAAGGCTGAGAGACAGCCACAGGGAGCACTCAAAACTGGTGTTTGTAGGGACTTGAGGACTGTTACAGAGGAATGTTTCCATGAAGGTGAGCCAGTGCATTCACTGAATTCTTGCTTTGTGCTCAAGAGGAAAATATATTTTTTTTTTGTTCTCCTTCCCCAACCTCAGTCCTTGCCAAAGTCCCTTGGGGAAGATTCCTTCCCAACCATAACTATCCTCCATCAGCTGCACCCTCATAACCTGGAGGGAAATTCCATTCCGACTTCACATTTCTGCATGATTCATTTCTGAGGTGCTGGACTCTTCCCAGCTGTTTCCACTCACATCTTTTACAACCTGTAGCTTTGCACCTTAATTCTCACAAATGTTGGTCTCAACTGGTTGCAGACGTTCCAGCGGATGCAGAACCCACCGATGCCTTGTTTCCATCAGCTCTGCCAAGGTGTTGAGAGATTCTGGCTCGCTCCCACCTATTACTGTCCGAAAAGATGTAGAGGTGTGAGGCAACATGAAGAGACAGGAATTGTGTGATAATTGAGAAGGAAACATACTTCAGGGAAGGGAGGGAACAGCCTGTGTTGGATGGAAGAAGACCATTGCAGAAAGTGTGCTGACAATAAGAAAAGGAGTTTCTGGCACAGCAGATTCATTGAGGCAGAGAGTGGGTGCCAGAGACATGTTGAGGAGTGATACTGCATTGGCTGAGGAGACCCGGACTCTGCCCTGGGTCACGTTGGCATAGCTAGTGATGCAGGACAGCTTTCCCCACTCTTTATGCTGTATCTCTCTGCTTCCCGTGCCAGGTGAAGCGGTGTACATTCAACCTGGTTACTGAATCGTATCTCCCTCTGACAGGTTTCTCGTCTTATGTTTTGGCAGTGCTTATAGCGCCTGTCATGTCAATAAAGTATTTTCCCAGTTTGAATTTATATGAGCATTTGTGCAGGTTTATCCATGTGTAAGAGTATCTGCATGTGAGATCTATTTATTTTGAGAGGGATGTGCAAGTGTTTACTAATAGCTGGGAGTTATGAACAAGTTGGTACACCCGTGCCCCCGCATTAATCTTGTTCTGTTGATATGCCTGTTGACTTGTACAGCACCCAGCACACTGGTGTGACAGAAAGTTTCTTGTGATTTTTCAAATGTGACGGCAGTTCCTGTTAGGCTCCACAGGTTGCTTAGCACCTCTGAAATGCAAGCCTTAAACAAATGCTCCAATGACCATAAAAGCGAGATAGTTGCACAACTTCCTCGTAATGAGATTCTCCTGGCAGTGCACCTGTGGGCATAAACCGAGGATGCTGCCGGAGCATCTAGGGCCCTGGATGTCCAAATTTCCCTAAAAGACTGAGCTAGGAAGCAGTGGCCGATTAAGCAGCACTAAGATTAGGGCAGGTTGAGCCAGTGATATTGGTGAGCATTGGATCAGCCTCTTTAGATTTGGCAAATGGGAGCCAGACAGGAATTTGTCACCTTCGCTGCTAAATCCATAATGTAGGCATACCTTAGCTCAATGTAAATGCCTGTCCCAGACTAGACTGCTGTCACCCTGTTGTGGCAAAGGCTGTCCGTCTGCTCCCTGCAGTCTGCTGAAAGGGGTGAACTGGTGTGATCTGGTTGTGGCTTCGTCCCCATCAATGTCAAGCTTTTGTCTTGCTTTCTGGTATTTGTCTTGTACTCAGCTGTTTCTTTAATTAGCTGCAGTTTTCCCCTCTTTGTATTTGACCTTGCTGTGGTCTGCTGATTAATAAGCTTGATGGCGAAAATGTGCTTTTTTGGCTTTGAGGTTTTTCCTTCCTTTCTTTGATTTTTTTTTTTTTTTTTTAGGGGGTGGGGGAGAGAACTAAAGGAGAGAAGGGAAATTATCATTTTACCTGTCTTGCCACTTCTTTATTGAGATCTTGACAATTAGGATGAGAAGGTGTTTCTTGATCTGTCCCTTCATCTGCCTGCAGATGACTGATCCTTGGTTTCAGCTTCATTGCAGGCTAATGGCATACCCAGAGTGGGGCTCTGCTTTGCTCAGAACCCAGCAAGGAGCTTGAAAGCATGTATCCGGCATGGAAGTAGGTCAAATCCAGATTTGCTTCTAGAACCCATGAATGCATTGAGTTAACGGAATTTACACCAGGGACAGATCTGTCTCAGCCATATGTCCCAGAGCTAACTTGCTTCCCTCCCACCTTTTGAGACTGCTAATGAAGCAATATCCCCTGCAGAGAAAGCAGTATGTTAAAATAGGATTGTCGCATCCCAGGAGAATGGGCGTTAGCAGCAGAACAGAAGGAGAGAGAAAGATAATGGAAACCAATGTGCGTCAGGACCTGATCTATGCTATTAAAATTGGTAGGAGTTTTTCAGGGCTATGAAATTTGAAGTCCAGAACACATTCCATCAAGTTTTCAAAGTATCCAAGTTCAAGAGTTTTTCTTGTGTTTCGTAGCTTCCAAATTTTCTCTGACATCCTAACTTATTTTGATTAACCACTGCAGAAGCTGGGATAGCTCAGGAATTTCGCTCCCCTTGGTTACCAGAGCATCCCGGCTGCCTGAACCCTATGAGCCTGCTGGGGAGAGGAGGGGGCAGAGCTGTCTGTAGCCCTGACTGTAGGCTGGGGAGTAGAGTGAGGGGTAATGAAGAATGAGGACGTTGACTGCTGCTCAAACATGGGCACCGTGCTTGTTAACTCCCAGATCATCCTGTCCTAATTATTATAATTAGTGATTTGATGAGGATCTGTTGACATAATGTTCCTCAAGGGAGAGTAGCGAGGAGGTTTGCCCAAGCCATGAAGCTACTAAGTGGTCTGGTACAAACACAATGTTTTCTACATCAAGTAGGGCAGGGCAAAGGTAAAGGCATGACTGATAATTGATAGCCTAGTATGCCTGGACATTAGTATCTGGTTACAGCTGGAAAGAATGCAGCATCTCACCAGCTTGCAAGCCAAATCTGCATTAAAATCTTAATGATGATGAAGGTGAAAAAGATGCTTGTATCCTTACCCAGAGCTATCACTGCTGAAATCACTGCTGATGTGCGATGCAGTTTCTGTGATTTTAGAGTTTAACGGGAGCTTTATTATGGTTACGGTGAACATTGTGACTCTCTGCTCCTGATGTAATTCAATCAAAAAGGAACCAACAGGGAGGTGGGGAAAAAAGACATAAATCCTTAAATTCCATATAAAAATAGATAAAAGCAACTGGCTTAAAGGATTTTATTGAGCCTTATTTAAGAACCTTTTTTTTTAAAGGAGAAGAAAAGGAAGTTAGCACACACAAACTCTTTTACCTTTCTTGTCAAAGGGTCATAAATTTTACGTTCAGGTCCAGATCAGATCCAGATTCAAAAGGTCACCAACAGGAGGGAAATAATCTGAATAGGAGAGGTGGGAAGGAAGGCCAGCTATACAGTGTCCTCAGCATCCTCTAATCACATTTTCCTCTTCTTGCCAGATATCAAACAGAAAGGAACATTTGAAATAATGCATCCATTAAGATACCTTAGTGCCTGTCAGATTTTCTCTAAGAGGATTGTGCTTATTACACAGTGGTAAGGTTTTTATATTCATAAAATTCCTTCGGAGCAAGCAAAATAGAGAGGTAGGAAGAAAACATGCTGTTTTCATGCCCTGGAATGGGGTTGGGTGAGCAATTAAAATTCTGCCCTGTGCTAGCCTTCAGCAAAGGACACAGGCATGAACAGGTTGGTCTCTATCTCTTTTAAGTACTGTTTCTGCCTAGTTTGGGCATATCCAGGGGGAGAGAGGCAAAACTCTCGAAGTGTAAGACAAGAACATGACAGCATCAGGGGTGCGTGAGGCTGCAGTTTTTGGGGTACTGGGGGCTAGCTGTGCCCCACAGGGTTGGCAGCCATCCAAGGCAGTGGTACTGTTTGGCCAGGAGAGTAAGGGGTATGGTAGTTAAGGCAAGGAAGGAACACTCCTGGAATGATCTAGGTAATTGCTTCTTTGCTTTCTTTTGCACCACTGTAGATATCTCTTTTTTGCCAAGGCTGCTGTGCCTGGACAGGAGCTCTGCCCAGCTCCGGCTATCAGCCTGGTAATGGGCCAGTGAGAGCAGTAGCTTTAAGACAAAGGAGAGATAAGAGCTGCTTTCTGGGAGGACAGGTGGAGCATCTGATGGCTATAGCCTGTCTTTTTCCCTACTTTTCAGCTTGCTCCAGTGCCATCTTTTGATGCTTCCCTCACTGATCCTTTCTTCGTTCCCACATCTTCAGTGGGTCCCTTGATTCTTGTTTGTAGTTTCAGATGCTCAGTCTTTATCTTGACTTCAGATGTTGGGCTCTAACTTCAAGGCTTACCAACCTGCACCCCTGTCCTGTACAACTGCATCTCTGATGATAGATGAGAAGAGTTGTCTATATCAAAGGTTACGCAGATGTTCTCCCTGATATTCTGAGATCCTTCAAAGAAAGATTCTAGAAATCATAGAATCATAGAATCATAGAATGGTTTAGGTTGGAAAGGACCTTGAAGATCATCGAGTTCCAACCCCCCTGCCATAGGCAGGGACACCTCCCACTAGACCAGGTTGCCCAAGGCCACGTCCAGCCTGGCCTTGAACACCTCCAGGGATGGGGCCTCAACAACCTCTCTGGGCAACCTGTTCCAGTGCCTCACCACCCTCAAAGTGAAAAACTTCTTCCTAAAATGCTCTGTTTTTATTGTTATGAGCATGCACTAAAAAGATGACAAGGTCTGAGGGTGAAAAGCATTATGAGAAGGGGCTAAGCATTTCTACTAGAGATCAGTGAAAGCGCCTTTTCCATGTGAATGACTCTCCCTGGGAGTCCCTGTGTCAGGGTTGCTCCTCTGCCACTTTGGACAGAGACAGAAACCACCTCTCCCTTCCTCTTGCTTTTATTATTGCAGTCTGAATCTGTCAACAGATGAGTGTTAACAGCCTACACGGGCAGGAGTTTTATTTAACATAATGCCTTTTCCTCATCATCACCATTTTTCATTTAATCTTTCAAAGTCATAATTATCTAATATTAATGTTCTCATCATTATAACGTTCACAAGAAGACAGCGGGTTTTTGTCCACAGAGACAAGGATCTCTGAAATTAATATAATACTTGTTCAGGATTGATTTCAGCCTTACAGTTGCCCTCAGCCAGAGGGACCCATCTGTTTAAAAATATCAGATACTAATTACCCAAAGAGCCATCATTCAGCTGTAAGATTGAGTGAAGTCGTCCTTCATACGTCATACACACCTACATATAATTTCAGGCTTCGTTGTTTTTATGTGTCTTAAAAACACTAAGAGATATTTTATATCCACTTAAGAAGGGAAAGAAGAGAGTGACTGTCTCTGGGAACTGAGATACACGGAAATGGCATCCATTTTTCTTGCAATGAGGTATTTGGGAAAGTGGGCACCAATGCTGTTCCCACCTTCCTTCAGAGCTCTAAGATAAGGTGTGGGCCAGATTTGGAGATGGGTGACAATGTATTGAAGAAAAAAGGTTGTAGTCTGTGAAGCTTGGAATATGCAGGATGAAGTTGCCTTCCTGGTGTAGATAGTTAATAACTACAGAGCCTTAGTTGTGGGTCTTTGTTTTAACTGGCCCTGTACTCCAAGAGCTGTGGAGGAAGCTGGGTGCTAAATCTGATATTATGAGCTGACGTAGGGAAATAAGCTGGTATAGGGAGGGGTTTCTTTACCCTTTACTTTGTCCTGATATAAGATGAAAATACTTCCTAGAAAAAATTAAAAAAAGCCAAACCCAAACCAGAAAAAGTTGACTCCTGGCTAAATTTGACTCCAAATAGATGTTTCGTATCTCCCTAAATTGCTCGCGTTTCTCCATATGGTGTTCAGCCCACACACTTTCTATGCTAACTGGGTGTGACGCATTGCTGGGAAATGTGAAACATGACAGTGGCAGGTATATGATACAGGTCTATAAAGACCGGTTTCATTGGTTTGCAGCAGAATGTAATGCTGCTATTGCTGGGGAATAGCTAGCTTGGCTACAGCGAACCTGTTTGATAGGAATATAGACCTGCATTAATGGACATATGACAAATCCTCTCTTTTTTGGGTTTGATTCATCAGAAGCCAAACACTTTCTATAAAATTTCATTAGATGCTCTATAAAAATATAGGTAATAAATGTCACCTCTTACATGAAATAGTGAATTATTTACTGGAAACTGGGACTTGAAAGCTGGCTCTGTTTAAAACGTCATGACATACTTAGCTCATCCATCCCAAGCATTTCAGAGTTTTCATTTAAAAAGAGTAGCATTAGAAAAGAGCCAGAATTGCGTCAAAGGTTAGAATAGAGCCTGTGTACAGCTGTACTGATGCAAGCTAAAGCAGTACAGGAACCTTGGCAGGTCCACAACTCATGAATTCTGTGCTAGAATTTGCAAGACAGTGAATTTTAACCTCTGTGTCTAGAAATGGATGGGAGAGGGTAAGTGCTTTGGATTGGTTTTTTTCTTTGGTTTTCTGCTGCTTCCATGAGAAATGTCTCTTTTTTTTTAAACGGCTTTGTTAAAATTGTTCTGCAAGCGAGTGTGCACACACATGAGATTAGGTGTGCTCACAGCCATTTTTAGAACATATAAAAACATGGCTTTAAAGAAATTTTTGCTATCAAAAATAATTTCTGTTGTGAAAGTTTTTCTGTAAGTTACCAGTGTTTGACTCCCCCAAAATGTAAGAAAACTTTTTCTCTTATTTTTTGTCTCTGTTCTTTTCTCTGTGTTGATGAAAAACTATTTTACTCCAGGAAAAGATTTTTGATGAAAAAAATATCGACTTCCATGTTCCTTCTTGCACATAATCTCTCTTCTTTCTCATCCTCAAGGTCGTGCAATAACTTGCATTCACCAAAGTCAGTGGAGTTATGTAGGATTAAATTAAAGGGGAGTGAAGTCAGAAGTTTTGCGTGGAGAGGTGTGTCTGTGGATGCTCAGATGCTCTGTTTTAGGACTGGGTTGTGCAAGTGCTCAGAAACACGCATCACTGGTTGTCCCATGAGCTTCAGTAGCACTGTTCATCACAGTGCCTTGGCTCATTTGCCAGCACAGGCAGGCTTGTGATTTTTGTAGGCTGCTGGAAGGCTCCATACTGAGAATTTATTTGCTCTTGACAACCTTTGCTGTATTCCCTTCCAAATGCTGCTGTCAGGATCCCATGCTGATCATGTGATGTAGCCAAATATCCATCTTCTTGCCATTCCTCAGCACAGCAGGGTCAATAATTAAAGTCCTTTATTCTTATTCCTGACATAGCCCAATAGTGGAAGTAATTGGAGGCTCCCACAGGCCACATGGAAGTCTGAAATGGTTGCTGGTTCCATTAATTTTCTTCATGTGTCATCAAGACAGGTATAGAATAAGCCTAATGAAGCTCAGAGGCTCAGAAAAAGGAAGGAAGGAGCTGAATTTTTTTCTACCGAAAGGAATTCACTACCAGCAGCATCTGTCTTGATAGGTTTAGAGGGGGAGATAGGAAGAGAGGTGAGAAATGCTGGACAACTGGAAATTGCTTGCTAAGAACAGGAGGGAGAGAAGTTGAAACCAACAATGTCAAAGTCTCTCATGCCTGAAATTCCCATCAGGGTGACAGGGCTGCTTTTGAGTTTGCAGCCAATTTTACTGCAGATGGGGTGGAAAGGCAACAGGCAGCTCCTGTGGCCCCAATGGGCTGAAATGAGCCATTAGAGAGGTCACAGCTGCTGCTTTCTCTAGTGTTGGGCTGGGTTTGCAGGTTCAGTTCCCTGGTTGTCTGACATGGGAACGATGATGTTCATGCCCAGTTACCTTAGAACCCAAAGTAAAATGATGGGACTTTGCATTTTGTCATGCACAGCTCACCACATCCCAGGTCTTCAAAGCATTCTGCAAACCGTATGAGTATTAGAGATCCCCTTTCCCATTACAGGAAGGAAGGGATCGATCACTGGCTATCCCAAAGTTTCATCAAAGATGTCTCTCTCCAGGACTGGCTTTTGTGGCATTGCATGAGAGGGCTTAGGAGAAAAAGAGAGGAAAACTGAGAGGAAAATCCAGGAGTGTCTAGACTTTCACTGCTCTTGAGATCTATGTATCTCTAAACCAGGACTGTAAGTGCCCCAGCCTGATATTTAGGGACATTTTTGTACCTTAGTATGTTATCTTTAGTGTAATATGACCATGGAAAATGATGCTGCTCTTTCTGAAATGATCTTTTTAAAGGCATTTTTCTGTCTTCCTTTTATTGGTTCCCACCTCCTGTCTGTAGTTCTTACCCATTTTCCAGGCTTCTCGTGAAAGTATAATGTAGTGTCTTGCTCAGACTCCACGTTGAAAGTAGCCAGGTTGTGTTACACCCCCTGCCTCCCCTCCCTCTTTCAAAGCTTCATCACTTTGGTGGGTAGAAACCTTCTTATTCTCAACCTAAATATATTCATGGAAATGTTATATCTACTTATTCTCACTTACATATAGCCATGCCTGTTTTAAATTATTCTGCATTTTGATTGTAGTTACCACCTGTGTGTGGTTTGTGATATTTATTATTTTTTAACATATGTATACGCTCTGCTTCCTTATTTGGTCTTTTTAGGCTGAATGCAGTGCTTTTTTTTTTTCTTGGGTTGAATGGGCTGTGTACTGAGTCTGCATGCAATGAAGCGGGCAGGACTTGGAGCAGGGAAAAATTATGTTCTTGGGTGAGAAACCTCATCGTGGAGGCAAGTCCTCTGCTGTCCTATTGCTCGCTACTCCATGGACCAGGCAGCAGCAATACAGTTTTGTGGGTAAAATAAAAAAGCTGAGATAAGCTCAGGTTCCAAGGAGAAGCAAGAATAAGACTTTCTCATAACACTCTGTAGAAACCCAGGCAGACTAAGGCTTAGGCAAACCTTGCCTTACCTCTTCCTTTCTGCTCATACTTCTCCTGGCATGGAAAAAACAGGATGAAGGCCAAGTTAGGGCAAGCTAGAAATGAGAGCTTTGAGGCTCCTATAAAAGCTGGCCAGCTCCATCTTAAAAGGGAAATAACCAGCTGAAGCTGTTCCAGGGAATAACTCCACTGTTTTAACCTAGAATTCCCTTCAGGGCCGGGCAGGGTCTCAGTTTAAAGCCCTAGTTGTTTACATTTACTTACAAGCTTAAGGATGCAGATGGCCAGTTTTAAGTACATTATTAACTGTCGGTTTTTAAGAAGGACAAAGCAGGCTCAGCCTGTGTCCTGGGGGAGTCACCCTCTCCCTCTGCCATTAGAGATGGCAAAACACCGATCTGGCAGCACAGAGGTGCTCCTAGGGTGTTGGTCCCCCCCATGGCAGGGATGAGAACAGGGTCTCCTAGGTTGTTGGAGAGGTCTCCCATCCTGTAGTAGACTCCTCTTTGTGACAGTAACAGAAAGCAGTCCTCATGTGACCAAGTCGCTGTATGAACCGAATCTTTTCAAAAAGACATGTTGCAATGCAGAGAGGGCAGTGCTTTTTGATTGGTCAAAGAGGAGTAGCATCATTTGAGAAAAAGAATGTATTGCAGGTCCATGAGCTGTTCAGCAACGTGGATGCGCTGGAACAGCTCTCCCAGATCCCAGTTCCTGTGGGAGCAGCTGCTCCCATCTCTGTGTTAGTTCAGAGCTCTTGTGTTTGTTGCAGTAACAGCCCTGGAAGAACAGCAGCAGCACCTATCTAAACAGCCTGGCCACCACAGGAGAGAACTATAGGATGCTTTCATATGCGTTCCTAATTAATGAGCCCATACAGAGAAGTAGCAAGTTAAAGTGCCCTCCCTAGTCTTTTGTCCGAGTCTGTCAAGTCCCATGAAACTCTCGAGAAATCTAGTCATTCAATGTGAATTCTTGTCTGTCTCTTTTGTTAGAGAGTTTTTCAAGACCTAGTTGATACAAAATCCTTAGTTAGCATTGAGATCCGCATGGTCCCTGTGCTGTCACTGAAGCAGAATATTACTCTAATCTTAAGAAGCCACCAGAATATAATTTGAAATTCTGGTGTTGTACAAGAGAAGTCCCTAAAGCTGTAGTTAGCCTTCCCTGTTGGAGTATGCAGCTATGCATCCTCAGTCCCTTGTCATCTAAACTGCTGTTCTGTTGGAGCAATGGCAGCTCTTCTCTAGCTCATGCAGCAGGTTATTGGCCATGCAGATCAGACCATGGAATGGAGGGAGCATACCTCACTGCCATCCCACGGAGGTGGGGGGTACACACTTGGACTGCACCTATAGTCAAGGGCTAGAGAACCGCCTTAGTATCCCTTGTCTAGAAGCGTAGTGAACTCCTACAGTCACGGTCTGGGAGTCTGGCAATCTGGGGAAGGCAGGATGGTCTGTCTGTCCTGGTTTTATACTCTTCCCCAGACATCTGCCAGTGACCACCACTGGAGACCAGAAGTGGGATAGATGGATGTTTGTCTTTTCCAAAGAGCTGCTCTTGATGCTATTTGATGATGTTAGCACAACTAGTCAACTGTAACCACTGGACAGATAAAAACCTTGCTCAAGCAGCTGTCTGGGAAAAAGCAACAACTGAGGGTGTTGCTAAATGCTTTTATTTCCTTCCCCTTTGTTGTTTGAAGATTCTTCAACTGAAAGAATGAGGAAGGGGAAAAAGTTTAATTTGCACTAAAATAACGTTCAGTTTCTGGGTCTCGGTGTTTCTTACCAGCACAGATGTTCCTCTGTTGTTCTGTCTCTCTTGAATGAATTTCAGAATTAAATTGGGAATTGGGTGATTCACAGCATTTAGAGCCTATTTTGTGAAGAAATGAGAGGGACTCTTCCAGGGCTGCGTGGGCTGTGTTCACACCTTTGTCTTCGCTGCCGTTTCCTTAGGTAGTGCAGTGCACCAGCCACTGCCAAATGTCCCTCTTTTCAGCAGCGTCCCTTTGCTGTGCCTGGCTTGCAGCCTTCGAGTGGCTGCTGTCAATCATCCCAATCCCTCACCGAGATAAGAATCCCCACTCGCAGGCGTGCGTGCACGCACAGCCCCCTCAACGGATGCTTTGCTTGATGAGTGCCAAAGTTTTGCTTCACTGTTGCAATATTTAGCTCCATTATTTTGTTTTGTTGTGCTCCAAATCTCACTGTGAGTTGTGGAATAGAGGCAGAGGGGGAGGAAACCACTTAGTGCACAGTGGAGCAGTGGCAAAGGCTCCAGTGTGAATGCAGGTCAGCTGGTTTGCTCCCTACACCAGCTTTCCATACCCCAAGTTTAGCAAGCAGGCTTAATTCAACAGAGCCTTCTCTCACTTATTTCACGAGTAGAGAAGCTGAAACACGCAGAGTGGCGTTTCACAGATGCTCTTGTTTCTATCAGTACTCAGCCCAAACCTGTTGCTCAGTCTCCCTTGGGTTTTGGCATGATCCCAAAGTAGTGATGCTGAAGCCACATCTTCACTGAGATCTCCCCTCCCAGTCTCCCTCTGTGAGACTTCTTTTTTCTCCCTTTGCTAGAAATGACTGTGTACCCTTCTTGTCTCTGCATGGGTTAAAGCAGTAGGTTGCTTATGTAATAAACAGAGGGGCATACAACACCAAACACATCTGCTTTTAACACCTTCAGCCCTACCTGTTAATTTAGATGTTCAGGGTAAGGGTGAAAAGTTTTCCCTTCTGAGTTCGTGGTATGGCTAAGCCACTTAGGAACGTTTGCTGGCAGCGTGACGCCTTCCAGACAGATATCATGTTCAAAGATGCCAGATGAACTTTTGGTGGCCACAGATGGGATCAGAGACAAGAAATGTCATCAGGCACAGACCTTTTCCTTCTCCTCCCGGGGTGCTAAATGAAAAGTGCTGTTGTTCAAACCTGAGAGGTAACAGCAGGCCAGCCATGGTCTCTGCTGAGGCAGTCTATTCTGAGCAAAGGGAGGACTGGTTCTGCTGAGCTGACTTTAGCTTTGCCCTTTTCACGTTGCATTTAGCTCAGCAGGGTTTTACATTTTTGTCACTTTTAGAGTGGCTTGTCTCGGAGACCTTTGTCAAAACCTCCCTCCATGGTCTCTTGGGGACTGTGCATCCACAGATCGTGTACAATGGCCTGTAATTGCCAGGAGGAATGGAAGCAGAAGCTCAGAAATGGGGTAAAAAAGTAGAAAAGTGGGAGAGTGGGATTCCCCAGCCACAGCTATTTAATTCTAGAGATTCAGCCAGATTAGTTTCTTTCTGTTATACTGAAGGGCACCAAAGCACTTTGGCCACACGGGCTATCCTGTCGGAGAAAAGATGAGATTTTTGTAGCGTGTGTCTTGAATGAGTGGGTAAAAGGCTCCCGGGCCGCCTTGGGGACTGGACAGTTAGGAACAGTCCAGCACAAGCAAGGCAAGCGTGCGACCCAGACGTGTAAAGAATCACTTTCGTTTTGTTTCAGCATTTCAAAATGGAGTGGAACAGGGAGATGTTTCAAAATCTTTGATTTTTCCAGGCAAAATCAGTTTGAAAAAGCATCACAGGATGGCTTCCCTCCTGTAGCCAGCTCTAGTGAGGTACTATTTGTTCTGCAGATGACTTTTCATAGGTCTCAGCCCATGTCTTGTTGTTTAAGCTAAAAAAGGACTGAACAGATGGATTCGTGAATACATTTAGCTCAGACATGAGAAGGTTTTTATAAGCAGTGATATAACAGGAACAGATTAAAAAAAACCTAACTGTTTTTAGGTGGAACTTGGTCAGCTTTCAAAACTGAAATGGTTTGCTTCAGTGTTGATATTTGTATTTTATTTTATCAGGTGAAAAATTAGAATTTAAATCATCTCACAAAGAAACATCAGAGACTATTATTCTAAAACTGCCAAACCAAGACGTCTCATCATTGTCAAGATTCTTTTATACCCCCTGGCCAAAATTAGCACAATTTCACAACATATTTTGATTTTGAAAGAATGACATTTTCAAATGGAACACAGTTCCATTCAAGTCCTCATTCATTTTATTCAAAATGAATTTTTGGTGTCAGTTTCATCCACTTTGCTTTCTGTGAATACTCCATGATTGCAACTTTCTGAAACGTGTTTATTGGCAACATGAGATTCAAAAATAGTTTCTACTGATAAATCTTGGCCTAAAGCTTGTTAGTTATGAGTGTCTGGGAAGTGTATTTGGAGCGGCTTTAATTCTTGTCTGTGGTTACATGGCATATTTTAAATCCCTGATTGGATAAGCATAAATCACAGCATCAGATTTCTTGTATAAATGTTTATGATAATGAAAGTCAGAATTTGGTTTTCAGTGATGTATCTGCTTAAAACACAGTGTTTAAGACACTTTTTCCAGGCAATTCATTTACTATGATTCTTACCAAAAAAGCAAACATGAAGAGCCTCTGGGTACTTCCTTTCTTTAGAGCTCTTATCTGTTTTCTTTTGTCTACGTTTGTTTGTTACTTATACCTGTTGTGCTTATATTAAATTGAGTTCACAAGTGCTTTTTAGCAGCACTTATCTTACCATGTGTATACACAATTCCTAGCGTAATGGGAGCCTAATCTGGATAGCATTTTCTGGCGTGCTAATAAATGATGACAGTGGTGAAATAATATTGCATCATTACTGTAGCGGGTGTGTTGGTGACTGTTCATCTGATATCCCAAGACAAAAGGCATTAGACATATTAACTGGGTCTTCTCACTGTTACTTAACTTGAAGGTGCCTCCTAAAGGTTTGCTTTAAAAAATGGTATTTAATTTATTATAATTACTCATTTTTCTGACAGAAAGATAGATAGGGTTCTATCGCTTAACCATAAGGCTGATTTTTTTCATTCAAGAATGGAATTAGGGATACTTTTTTCTCCCTCACCAGACTCAGGTTGATGGCTACTTTAGTCTGGGACTTGCAGCAGCAAAATCCAATGCTGTGGTTTCTGAGGACAAAGTATATCATTCCCACCAAGGCCCACAATGAAATTATGAGGGCATTCCCTTCCATCAACAAGCTGCTATGGACAGGAACAAGTCTCCCTGAAATGAAAGTGACTCTTTGCACCAGCTTTTCTGAGCTTTGTACCAAGTCTCTTGAGCTTAATGTATAGCCTAAGGTATAAGTCTATATCCCCTCTGAACCTTGTATCCTAAAGAGCTTAAGAAGCATATTCTGCCTCTGTGAACTCTCCTTCTTTTGGGGCAATCCTAAATTCTCTGCCTCTGTAATACCTCATACTCATGAGGTCCACCACTTAATTGCATTGCATGTGAAAAGAGTATTTCCTTTTATCAGTTTTAAATGAATAGCCTTTTAATTTAATTGGATTCCTCTATTATGAAAAATAAAACCAGGAGCCTCCAGCTGACCTTCTTTGTGCCATTTATTAACTTACATGCCTCTATCATGTCACCTTTTATTCATCTCCTCTCCAAACTAATCTAGTCTTAATATTTTTAATCCATTCTAATACAGAAACCTTTGCAATCTTCACATCATTTTCCATATGGGTCATAGATCCTCAGACCGGCAGTAGAGCCCCAATGTTCTAAGGAGGCTGTTAACATTGAAAACTGTGGCAATGAAAAGTATAAAGTGATGTGATGAGTTATTCCAGGTTTCTGGATCATTATGATGACATAGATGGCATTTCTGCTAGTCTTACAATCCACTATACTAAATCTTATTGATGAGTGTCTTCTCAATTGAAATCAATGATGCATGGCATCACCTGACATAAATTAAGATTTGATAGTGACCTATGGCCACAGATTAACTGCCAGTGAGCTATCAAACTTATAGGTGCTTATGTATTGGAAATAAAGGCCTGTATACGACCTTGCTCCAGTGCCTTCAAAGGATAATACTAGCCAAGTGTTACTGGAGCGTAGCCTAAAGGTCAAGCGTAATCTATCCCAAAACATTTATACTTTTGGTGGATGCCTTGCTCTTATTTCCACAGTAATAAATCCAATTGCGTATCCCCTTCCACATCCACAGATCCTTAATGATACCAGAAAATGCAGAGATTTATGGAACTAATTTGCGACTGGGTTTTTTTGGCAGGAATGGTGGTGTCACACTACCTCAAAACAGCATTCGAAGTGCTCCTTGTTCTCTTGTGCTGTTCCTCGTGGTGTTGTGTTAGAGGTCCTTCTAGTTTAGACTGAAATATACTGTCCTCGATGCACATTTCAGGCTGGATGAACCCACTGTATGAAGTTACTCCAAATTTAACCATTCCCATTAAAGTCAATGGAGTTATTGCAGATTTCTAATGAGATAATTGGTATTCAAGCCTGGCTACTTTCCCAGAGAACTAGCCTTAGAGGATCAACCCATTGGTCTACCAGAGCAGCATCTACCTCCCACAATAAATGGCTCCAGATGCTAGAGAGGAAGTCACCAGTGAATAATTAGAAGAACTCTTTTCTCATAGGGAAAGCTTCTTCCTAACATACACCAATTAGAGGCTGGCCTGAGCACTGAAACGTAAGGGTTTATATCCTTGAAAAAAGTAGGAACAAAAGCCGATTACTGAGTTCTACCCTTTGTCTTTAAGTCATCTTTCTTGAGGCTTAGTGCTAATTGCATAGCATTTAATTGTCTTGTATTTTTATTTGTAATCCATTTTTTCCACCGATCAATAGAGTAATTCAGATAAAAGATTGGGAATCAGATCCTGAGGTACAGAAAATTTATCATTATCTATTGATTTCCGTGGCATCACACTTGGCTTTAGCAAATGAAACTCTTGCCCATATTATGAAAAAATATACTGATACAAAATGGAATAAATGAAAAGAGTAGGAATTGTGCAATGGATTTAAGAAACAGTTAATGCATTTTGGTGTGGCCTTTCTGATCCAAACAGGAACTGTTGCACTGTAGGAGCAATCAGCTTTTGGCATCCCCTCAAAACCCCTAATACAACAGCAAAACAGAGCCTTCAGGACCATTCATGGTTCTTAATCATCTAACCATGGGCATAACTATAAATATATGTGTGTGAAAATGGTATGTGTATATCTGTATACAAGATGTACGTATCGTTATTAGATCCCAAATGGAACACCAGGAGACTGCCCTTATTGCTTTGGTCACTAATTACATATAAGTTGATTGCATCAATCATCTCCCTGTACATCCAGCTGAGGCTAGTTTGCAGCTATTTACAAGGCGATGGAAAGAAGAATAGGAAAACAGTTAACCAAGAAAGCCTGTGATTACTTTGCTCAGCACTATGCAAAGGCATACTTTGCTTGTGTGCCTGTTCCATTTGTGAGTCTGTAGTTCTGGCATGTGCACGTATTCATACCCTCTCCAGGACCCCGTCCTCATCCATGCATACCAATCTATGCTGACTCAAAGACCTTGAATCAATGCTTGTACACACGCCTAATATCTGTTCCAGTTTTCCAGGAATGCTCCTGAAATCACAGTCATTTCATGCAAGGAACCAACAGGAATTAATGGCAGAACTTTGACTGTAATAGTCACATGTATCCTCCCTGCTGTCTGCTAATGTGTGAGCATGCACGCATTCCTAGACTTCTATAGAATCTATATGCAGATACACACAGTGCAGAAGCCTGATTTTACATGGTCCCAGCCTGAAATCAGATCTTTGGACTGCCACAGACTACCGATAAGGCCTTGGTCGTGTCATGTAGTGTCTCCCGGGGGCTTTGTTTCCCAGTGATAACACAATGTCCTGTTTCCTTTAGGATAATATAAGCTCCTTAAGGAAAAGGTTTGGTTTGGTTTTTTTTTTCATTATCCATTTGTAATGTGCTTCAACTTAAAGAGGCCATAGTTTTAGCTGGAATTGGCAGGTGTTGAAAACGTGCACCAATCCTTCTGTTTACCTGAAGTACTCTGCCTACTGGGGTCTCAAAGCTGTGCTCTCAGCCAGGGCGCAGGCCCCCATCCCAGTTGTGGATCTGGATACTGAAATGCTTTGAGGTCCCGTTGGCTCCTGCTCCCCTGTGGAAACCACTATAAAAGAATTATTATGTTGTGATTTTAAAAGGAAATTGAAAATTCCCTCTTTACTGCCTTCTAAATGAACCTTATAATTTCTTCCCTGTCTGTTAGTGACACTATTCAATTCTCTCCCTGTCAAAATGTACTGGTGAAGAGCAGGAATGCAGTCAGTGGCAGCAAGGATTTATCGCCCTGTCTCCTGTGAGCGACCAGACACCTGGCTGCAATCTTCCGTCATGCAGGGCTGGGTACAACCCATTTGCCAGACTGAACGGCAGCCTGGGCTGTCTCACCGTTGCCTTCCCACTTGCTCTGTAAGCCCCTCGCTTGGGGCTTGCCGTGGCTCAGCCCAGTGCTGATCTGCACAGCCTGTTGAAGTTGAGTCCTCGGAGCCTTCACTTGCTTCTTTCTCTTACGAAGGACTTCATGAAGCTGCAGGTGAGACTTGGAAAGGCTCAGTTCATTACAGTATTCATATCTCTGATTGTTGAATTACAGAATTAGGAAAGCGTTTAATAGTTTTCTGCCTTTCTCTTCTGTGGAATGGGTTCCTCTTTCATATCTGTACATCTCTGAGATAGTCTGATTACTCTCGTGAACAGAATGAGCATCAGATGAACGCATCACCTGGGTATGATCAATGTAAATGTTCAGCTTACACTAATATAACGCAGGACCTTGGATTAGAAGCAATCATCTGGCTCATCAGATACAGTCCCCTGCAAATATGCAGTCCCATAATAGATGTGTCCACAAGCATCTTGAAAATCTCCGCACGAGTCTTTGAAATGTTTCCCTAGGATACACACATGCTAGGATAATGCATTTAAAACAAGACCAAAAACTCCCAAGCTAAAGTAACCTGAGGGAAGAAAGCAAAACAGATCAAGGACATAAAAAATTTCCTGTCACTGAAATAGCAGGGAATTTGTTAGGCAATAAATGATCCTATGAATCTTGCACATAGGGTTGGACATTGGGGGTTTCTTGCCTTTCTCTGTTGCCTTTATTACCAGTCATTCATAAGAATGCAGTGTGGGACTGGCTGGGAAGCAAGTGTGTTGTTGCATTTAGCTATCTGCAGTTATTAAGGAATGCAGACGTGAGTCCTGCAGCCCTGGCTGCCTTGACCTTGACTTTCCTTCTTGTTTCTTCTGTGTTGCTTTTCTGAGACGTAAGCACCATTGAACTCAGTGGCAGAGAATGGGTAATTGGTCCCTTGGTCTCTGGCGTGATGTGCGCTGTGACGCACGAGCTGGGAAAACTTCTGAGCCGCGTGTGCTGCGCTGAGCGCTGTCAGCGTGGCGCTCGCTGCGGGGCTTGGCTTCATCAGTGGAAGGCACAGTGGGAAGGGTGGCAGCCGCCTGTGTCTCTCAAGTCTCGAGGTTAACAGCATGATTAAAATATTAAGAAAGCAAGTGTCATCGAAGTGAAATATTGTGCCCCTGCCAACATAAATCCCTGTGCAGCTCCTAGCGTTATCTGACAGGTTCCTCCAGAGATCACAGTCCCCATCTCTGCAGGGGAAGTCACTCACCAGGGTAGCAAATGGAGCTAGTCACACTCATTTGCTGCTCCCTCTGCCTGGTTATGCCCTGCTGTAGTTCACTTGGCATCCACGGAGTGAGTCCTGAGAGAGGGGAGAGGTCTCCATCCGTTTTCCTTGCTGGTGTCAGAGGTGCAGAGGTCTGCCTCGCACCAGAGGCTGGAGAGGAGGCTCATCTGCCCCACACACCATCCCTTCTGCCGTAAGCTCTCTGCTTCTGTACCACTCCGAAGAAAAGAGATACCCAGAGGAAGCTATATGAAATCTCTGTCTGTCTCCCTGTGACACAGACTGCCAGGCTAAAGCTCACCTTCAGCCCATACTTTTTGGTGAAAGGAGTAGAGGCTTTCTGAATCATGAAGGATAGCCTCAGGACCCAGATCCCCTTCTCCTCTACTCAGTCTTTACAGATGTGTGTGAAATCGGCACTTCCTTAGTTATTCATGTGTCCTTTCTCTTTGTTACAAGCAGTTAAAGTGTTAAAGCAGGCTTGAAATCTGGAGTAGTCTCCAAAGTACACTCCTAGCTTTGATGGGCCAGGAATTTTAAAAAAAAAAAGGGGGGGGGGGAGAACTGAATACAGATTTTTGTGTGCATTTAATACCTCAGTACTGTCAGAGTTGATGACGTTGTTATAATGGGATTACTGTTGTAAACTACATAAATATCTCACTTGTATTGTGGTTTTGTTTAGGAGCTTTGGGTATAGTTCAGTCCCTCTGGTGCTAAGAGAGGAATAAGGACTCAGTAAAAAGATGGCCTTCTCCTTGAGCAGTTTAAATTAAATATGCCAGGAGATAGAGTGAAGACAGACAGAAAGAAACAAGGCAAGGAACAAGGGTAGTTTATCACAGTGGGCTACAGATGCAGCCCCCGTGTAAAGCTGCTCGTTCACTGGTTTCTTTGCAAGGGTGTTTTCAGGAGAGCTGTGAAGGGGAACAAGGATTTGGCTTTGTGCGTGTTTGCAGGTTGCTTCTCTGGACCATGAGAAAGCTCCAAATGCCAAACAAATGATACAATAAGCATCTTAGGGCTTGGCAGCCCTGTCTGTTTGGAAAACACAAAAATAACTCAGCAGCCAAGAGGTAGAGGGAGGACAGGAAATGAATAAACCAAAACAGCTGCTCGTGTCAGCCTGGCTGCGGGACGAACTTCACACCAACACTCCTGGTTTCATCTGTAATTAAAGTCGCAATTGAAAATGGGGTTTCTGGAGGCTGGGTGATCATCACAGCCTCTTTGGAACCAACAGTGCTTATCAACTTCTGCCAGTGTTTCACCAGCACACGCAGAATTACAGGAACATCTTTGTTGCTAAGCCCCGGGGCGAGGACTCGGGCAGCTGGCGGCGCTGAGCAGTGGGGCGGCCGGCCATAGGGGAATGGAGCCTCAACAGAGGCAGGTGCTTGGATGAGCAGGATGGAGGTGGAGGTAATGCCAGCCCAGCTAAACTCACTCCTGGGGGAGGGCTGCTGACCTTGCCTGGCATAAGCTGGAGGCAAATCAGGCATAGAGTTTATTTAAGCACTGCTGAGGTCCCATCTCCATGGCAAAGGCATTTCTGGAATGGAGTAGGAAATGGGGCCAGCGGGAGGGTGAGGTGGGGGAAGGAGCAAGGCTGCCTATCTTTTTTGTTAGTAGGGACGTGACTTTTAGTAGCTGGTCAGAGAGTGGAGAAATGCATTTCTGAGCTTAGTCTTGGCTTCTATGTGCTGGTCACCAATGCTGCTCTATTTAGCTGAAGTCTTCTGCTGATCTCTCCCTCCTACTTGGAGTGATTTTCTCTCCTTCTTTCTTTCCTTCTACCATTCCCTGCTTAGCAGTGGCAGTCACTGAATAGAAAGACAGGTTTAAGTGCCTGAGGCTCTGTGAAGCCTCTGAACTTCCTAATGTTGTCAAGACAGGGGAAGTGAGAGCTGACAGGGTCTGTCATGGTGAGGTACACCCGTTGTGACAGGCGGCGCCTCTAGTCCTCCTCTTTGGGAAAGTGGAGAGAGTGAGTGGCAGGCTTGACACGTCGCCTGACATGGCCCAACCCATCAGCATCTCCTCTGAGGAGTGATGGGACACCAGGGATGGCCCCTCAGGGCATGGAGGGAGGCAGGAGCCAGCAGCAAAGCCTCTGGCTGGCTGCTTGCCTTGCTTACCCTGAACAGCAAGCACACGAGTGCCTGCTTTAGCTGGCCCTTGCATCCCTGTGTCCAGGTGACATCTCTTAGAGGCAGCAGCTCCTTAACTGGTGAGGGCAACAGGTAGGGCCTGAGAGCTAGCGTTGAGGCCGAGTGGTTCACTCGGGTAAGGAGCCCTGAGCCTGCAGGCTGGGCACTGGCCTGAGAACAGAGGGACACAAGTTCCTATTCTC
This sequence comes from Anarhynchus alexandrinus, assembly GCA_008711295.1. Lineage (NCBI taxonomy): Eukaryota > Metazoa > Chordata > Aves > Charadriiformes > Charadriidae > Anarhynchus > Anarhynchus alexandrinus. The sequence goes on from VUYV01000128.1 coordinate 380,921, forward strand.
GCACCTTTGGGTTAACTCGGGCTCATTTTTTGGAAAGCAGCCCTACCTTTCTAGGGAGTTCATGGCACCAGTCATAAACTAGTCTTTTTCTACCAGAAAAAAAGGACCCCTCCCAGGAACTGTCTGCTTCTCCACTGTTTCTGTCTTCCCAGAAAAAAACTTGCAGCCTTCAATACTTCCTGCTAGTGCTAACTGGAGAGCAGGGTATGCAGGTGCTACTCTCAGCAGTAACAGACAGCTGAGAGGATTTGTTAATGACCCAGGACCTCTCTGGATTAAGCTCAAGATTACGGGGCTTTTAAAAAGGGTGTAATTTTGCTCATACAGTAATTGCAGCCTATTCTGGGTAGGAAGTAGGTTTTCGTGGTAAGTGTGGCCTCTTCAGGTCTGTGAATCTACTGTTCTCATAGCTACTCCAATACTTTTCATCTAAGGATCTTAAAATGTCTAAGTTTCAGTTAATCAAAGCTTATTTTGCAAAGGCACAGAGAGGACTTGGCTGTGAGCTACCTTCAGCAGGACACTGCCAGACTGGAGGGGGCTCCAGGTAACTTGACTGAAAACGCACTTCGCTAGGTAACACTGTATCACAAACAGGGTCCAGAAACCGGGGAAACGCATTGCATCGCAGAAAATACAGACAAAAACTACTAAGAAGGTGTTTATTTGGTCCCTATGCAGAATTTTGGGGAGGGAAAGAACACAAGGTGTCTAATCCTAGGAAGAGGAGAGGGATGCCCATAGCAGGGTAAGACAGGCTCAGCTGATCTCACTGCACTCCCAAGTCACAGTGCAATATAATTTAAGCCCAGGAGTTTCTGCAGGAACTGTAGGAACCAAATAGGAATCCAAGTGATGCGGTTCTTACTACTGCAATAGGAAAGTGTTACCCCTGACCTTGAGGTGGGCAAGAACTGGTGTTTCAATATGGTCTAATTGCAGCTGAATACCGTTTCTAAGGGATTTTCTCCTCTGCCTTCCCGAGCTCCCAGCCACAATCTCAGTTTAACGAACTGTGTCTCAGTATATAGCTATCCCTTCCTGTCTGAAAATGTCTAATTGGTTGTGAATAATACTGTATTAACTCTCCTGGCTGGATCAAAAGGCCCTTGCACGCCTCTCCCACATCCCACCTCCATGGAAGGTTTTGTTACTGTGTTTATAAGCAGCCAACACAGACAAGGAATTTGCATATAAATAACCTGCCAGCACAGAAAGGCAGCAAGAGGCACCTGGTAGCTGCTACTTTTATTACTCCCAAAAGAAGCAAGGTACAAGCAGGCCGCTGCCGTAGGCAGCTCTGCTGCCTCCCAGATTCACCCCAGCAGCCACCCTCACCCCATAAACACCAGTGTTTGTGTACAGACCAAGAGTTTGGAGACAGCTGGTTGTAGCCTCCCGGTGGGAGGGTGGGAGCAAGGGCGCAGTCAGGGTCCCTCCCCGACGAAGGGCGCTCAGTCTCCTGCCCTGCCCCTGCTATCAGAGCCAGAGTGGCACTTCTTATTTGCGGACTTGGGATGAGCAGGAATTTAGTAACCTGTTGGAGAAGGGGTGTGCTGCCACTGCAGGCATGCCATCCTCACCCAGAGCGCGCCCCCATGACTGCAGACTGGGGGGCTGATACCCGGGACTGGGAGGCTTTGCTACAGGAGACGGAGGGGATGGGAGACAAGAAGTACCCTGCCCACAGTGTGGACACTGAGTAGGGTGACCATGGCAGGCCAGGGAGAGAAGGAGAAATTCAGAAGGGTCTGGGGTGGAGGAGGTCAGAGCGGGAAATCAGTATGGTCCTGGAGAGAGATGAACAGATAATGGGGAGGGGCAAGAAGCATCAGGGTTATCAGCTCAAAGAGGGTATTGATGCTGGAACAGGCTGGTGAGGAATCAAAGGGGAGATAAAACATGTTTGCAAGGCGTAGAAGGCATTCTTCATTTCACACGCACCCCTTCCTTGTAAGTAAGGATAATGAAACAGAAACAATTAATATAATGTCAGCCAGGGGCTGGAGTGCACGTCCCAGCAAGAATAAATAAAACCCAGGCTAATCTGGCTAAACGTTCAAATACATTCCTGCCCAGATTTAACACGTGCGCGCACACATAAAAATCTATGACAAAAACAAAGGCATTAAAAGAGAATGTGATGAACAGGGGAAGTAAAGAGTGAATTGCCTGCAGATAGGAGAGAGGGCTGAACACAGCAGACACAGGGAGCATAGCACCATGCCTTGTCCAAAGCAAAACTCTGGGTGAGTCAGGCAAGGACTTGATTTCAGGGGGAGATGAACCATGCGCAAGAAGTGTCCCTTTCTCTCTGCTGTTTTAAAAATTAGGCAGGTGAGGTTGCTGGGTGATTAGCACACACCCCCCTGTGCCAGAGGCATCTCCACTGGCAGAGCTGAATCTGGCTCTTTAAGTTTCTAATGCTAATTAAGGTACAAGCCAAATTCTTCTGTTCACCTGACCAGCTCTTCTTGCTTCTGAACAATTTGAGTCCAGCCCTTCTTAAATGGCACTGATTTCCTAGTTATGCTATAACCCTTTGTCCTCTAAGAACAGTTACACTCAGGGAGGTGTGGGTACTTGTCCAGTCGTGCATGAGACACTGTTGTGTCCTGGAAGAGTGTCCAAGCTTTCTCAGCCCCTCGGTGGCTCATACAGCCCCCAGAGCAGGGGCGGCTTTCACCTGGCTAAAGCCCTACGACCACTGTCAGAGCTTTATTGCATGTGGTCTCAAGGCCATTCCTTAACATCAAGGGAAAGGGGTAAAAGTCAAAGAGGATATGAGATCTAGAGAAAGCTAATATGTTATCTAACCTTCAAGGTTTGTTCTTGAACATTTCTTGCTGTTATCCAGATGGGACTCGTTCCAAGTGGATGTTTGTGTAACTCCTGAGGGGCATTAGCAGCTCTAGATCAGCATTTTAATCTTCATTCAATTTCTATTTTCTTGTATGGCCTCTGGGGACCATCTCAGAGCTTTTAGAAGAAACAGTAATGGGAGATTTAAAAAGATGTAGACAGAGACTGAAGGGACTGGTTGTGCAGACTAGGAGATGCTGACCCCAAAAGGGGAACTTTAACAGAAGTTTTCTCAGCAATGCAGCTGTGAGCAGGGTGGCTGATAGCGACCATCAGAGCGATGATCACGCTCTTAGAACCTGCCTAGCAACCCGAAGTGCAGACACAGCTCTATTTGAGACAAATCCCCCCTACCAGCTCCTGCATTCTGCAGTACTCCAGAAAGAAAACTCGGTGCCTTCAAAAGCAAACCCCAGGTTTTCCCAAATTGGCAGGAAATGACTCATTCCACAAATATAGTCTCAGAATATGAGTACAGCACTCAAGTTCTCATCCAGGTATGGCTGTGGGAGCACTAGAAAATCACTTAATTAGAGTTGTGTGGGGAAGTGTTTTCAAGATCTCAGATACTCTGCTTATTCTGTGTTTGTTTCAAGCCTCTTCAAGTGTGAAGAAATGCTAGCGCTTGCCATCTATAAGTGAGGCCTCCGGTCTGTGCTAATCATTCACAGTCCATGCAGAAAGGCTGTCTTGGGACAGCAACACTCGGATTCTGCTCTGCCCACACTAGCCAGCCAAGCAGCAACAGGCTCGGTTTGATCATCTCCTCCGTCAGAGCGGTACTGTACAGATAATTAGTCAGCCAAACAGTGACTGACAGGCAGCTTGGGCAACACTTACCTGGAGTTCAACAGGGAAGACATAGCTTTGGGTACATTTTTCAAACTGCCTGAAGAGCTGATACTTAAGCTAGGGCATCTCCCTAGTATTTGGCCTTAACAAAAGGCTGGCTTGCTTTGGCAATGCCCAAGAATTCTTCTCTATCTATTTCTGTTTTACATAGTGCAGGGGAAAAATGGATAGAAAATGACAGAAGAACAAAACAAATCAAAAAATAAGCCCCTGTTCTTGTTTTTGTTCTGTTACTGGATCCCTTTGGCTGTGTTGTTTTACAGCGGCTGACATTCTCTCTTGGGCATAATCATATTGATTACGTTAATATTATGCTGTAGGATTAGCAGTGTTGTTCTGATGCTTGGGAAAACAAAAGCAAAAAAGCTCTGCTGGACCAGGAGTAACTGAATAGAAGGTTCTCATAAATATAAAACACAGGTTTGTGTATTGGTTTGGCTCATTCTTTAGGGAGGAGCAGGGGGCTGATGGAAGTAAAGACACTGCAAACATCGAGGTATGTGCAGCAGAGCAAATCACACTGATTCCCTTCCATTTCTCCACCTTTGCTCCCCTTCCTGTGTGCCTGCCTTCATCTTACTGTATATAAATTTCAGCGTATCCCTGGTCCCCACCCTGGGGCTTCTATTCCACCAGGGAATTTTCTCATCAGCATTGTAAAATGCCTCATTAGGAAGGAAGCAGGCAGAGCAGGCTTTGCTGAGACAGAACCTAGGGGTGTGATATCAGCTTTTCTTTTGCTCTTCCTCAACCCAGATGTGCTAGTTTCATCAATGATACTTTACTTGAATTGACCTAGTGTATTCATCTTCTAGATACGGGGGGATTGTATTAGTAATAACCTTTGCTGCACCAAACTGAATGACCCTAAAGGCAGTCTGTCCTGTTTCCCCGGCACAGACAGACTCACAATACCCATGCTAATAATTACGTATCAGTTTCCTCTTCCCCATTTAGTTCCCCTCTTTGTAGATCTGTCAGACACCAAGCTCGTATTTTCAAACACCCTTTTGCATGTAAAGGAGTTGTTCAAATTGCTGTGTATAGATGCGTTAAAAGAGCTTGATCTGTTTGTCTGGTGGGGGTAAATATTTCTCTTGGGAGGTTCCAAGAAAAACTTAGTCCACTTTTCTCCTGGCTTTCCTCTGCACTGGGCTGAAAGAAATGATTTCATCAGATTTCATTTTCCTGATTTTTCTTTTCTTAAAGCTTTACCTCCACAAATCATGTGTTTATCTTGAAAATCAAGAAGAAAAACTCTCTAGCTCCCCCCTTGCACTGCCATTAAAAATTCTAAAAGCTATGTAGCCTTAGAGAATAGCCTTTCTAAAGACATGAAAAAGAATTGCTGATTTATTTATTATTTATAGATCTCATTATATTTTAACTCTGGGGGGTGGCAAATAATAGGATAGACTCCTTCAAACATCTTGTGGGCCCTCCAGTGGTGCTCACCGTGTTTCTGTGCCGAAGAAGGTAGCAAAAAGCAGTCCAAGCAGCAGTGTGAAGCACAGGCCAGGCAGTTTTTGTACTATGTGAGTCTTGATGGCCTGAGACAAGAGTAACACTGCCAGTTTGGGCAGGACAGATGGGGATTTTCTAACTGGTTTCAGTGAGCCGGGAGTGCCGGGAGCTGGCACAAGACCACCCTAGCAGTATTGCTCTCCGGCACAGGCCCAGTGGATGAAGGATTGCAGGAAGCAAGAAAATTTCCTCTAGGCATGCAAGGACAGCACTCTGAAACCCTTCGTCTTGTTCCCCCTCAGTCTGCTCTTGTCTCTGCTCCATTAATCTCTTTTGGGAAGCAACGTGCAAACTGGGCTCAGGTGGCAAATGGGCCCGGAGAGCAGGAGTTTGTCAACGTGTAGGAGGTAGAGAAACACCCCACAAAGCATAAGGCTTTGTGAGCAGGGGGATAGGGGAGTCATTTGGAAAAGCACTTGGATTTCTGTTGTTTTTCTTATCCCGTGGACTATGGTCACTGATATTTGCTGCTGAAACTCCCTGTGGGTCAGACTGGAGAGGGGATGGACGGAATGGAGTGGGCAGAGAGAAACGCAGCCAGACCTTGGGCTCGAGACTGATAAATTCGTGGGACTCGCATGCCTGTGTGCGCGCTGTGTTCAGGGCAGCAGATAGCAGAGGTGCGCGCGTTAAAGCAGTTCCAGCCCTGCACTGTTTACAGCCTTTCCCATGACTCCACGCAGTGTCTTTGCACATCTTGCCCCATCTCATGGCCCAATTCCAATGCTCCCCACATGACACTAAAGGTGTTTTCCAAAGCTGACAATGAAATCATGCACCTGCGATGGGTGCTAATGAGGCTCAGCGTTGGCCTGTTCATTACACAGCTGAGAAGCGCCTACGACTCCAGCAAGTGAAAAAACAAACGTGAAAGGCAAAAGTACAGTGCTTGAGGCTTGCAAAATACTTAGGCCTGGTGCTTCATGGAAAGAGTCCCCAGAAAGTCCCTCAGAGTCACCACAGAGAGAGCTCTCTTGCTGCCCCACGACAAGCTGATGGAGCTCCTGCTCCTGGCTAACAGAGCTCTCGAGCCATTCTGTCCCACAGTGGGGACCTGCCACGGACCCCTACGGTGCCAATGCAGGGGAAAACACCAAAGCAGAAGAAACAAAGAGCTGAGATAAATGTTGGTGCTGTAAAGGCGCAACGTTGGCTTGCTGTGGGACAGAGCTAGGTATACGGTACAATCAGCGAGACTTGCTGCCTTGTGGCTGTCTCCAATTCCAGGAAAACACGCTGTAACTTTAAAGCAACTGGAGGGGAAAAATGTTCTAAAACTGCTGTGGCTTACTCCCCCCACCTCTGCCCCCCGAGCTGTATGGCTGTATGTCCGAGCTGGGGAGGGACAAGACATGCTTCAGTCTGTTTTCACCTGTCTTTTCTTTTCTTCTACTGTCCTGCTGAGCGAGCAAGGACAGAGGAACTCATAAATAAAGCCATGGATTTAAGTCAGGACTGAAATCTTATTTGAAAGGATTTGCTTTCTATTTCATTTTTTGTTCAATGTATTTTTATTAACAAGTCTATTCAATCAGAACTGCAACTCATTGCCTCCTGTGCCTGGAAGGATCTTTACTCGATGTAATTTGTCAGCTGGATTCCTTCCTTGTCGTGCTCCTGGCTTTTCTCAGCACATTCTGAATCCTCCATTTTTCATCAAAAGCAGACACTTCCTATTGGTGGGGCACGGGGACACTTCAATCATCATCTTTGTTGCAGACACACACGTATATGTGTATACACACATCCCCCTCTTTTTTCTTTTTTTTTTTCCTTTCTTCTGGTCTCAACTTTTAATTGAGTTTGCTGTTTCTCCCTGACAACATAAGACGTGAAATTACAGTCCCATCATCTATTTCACAGAAATAGTTTGTGAGTGTTGTCTACATGGGCAATTTCCCACTACTACAGCTGTAGCAACACTGGCAGCAGGAGGATGTGCTGGTAGTTTTTGTTTTATCACCCAGCCAGCAAGGACTGGGGGAGTATGGGCCTTCATCTCCTGGTACTCAGAGTCCTGAAATATCCCATTTCTGCCCCTTGATATGTAGAGGGGAGGACACCACCCTGGCTTTGTGGGCATCCATCTTCATTTAAAAACTTTATAAGAGAGAACGGGAGCTGACCTGACAAATAGAGCTCTTAGCAGGAGTGATGGATTGAAACTGAGCTGGTGTTTGGAGCTACAGGCTAAGGGGAAAAGCCCAAACGAGGTGACTACTGCTGTTCTTTACTGTGCAATAGGAAGGTTGTTAGGAGGAGGGCAGTATAAAACTGTGTCTAGAATAGATGCCCAAAACCTTGTTATCCTGTACTTAAGTCCTAGTTCCTAGGGTCCTGTTTAGGCAGCAGCAAGACTTGGTACTGCTGTCATGCTGCTGATGGCAATATAAATATAGACCTGAAGATATGTAGAGGAGTCTAGTGCCTTGCTGGTATGATTTCCAACACCCAACCCTTTAAGCTTCCACTGTTTCCTGGTTTTAGGGGGTTTGTGATGACTGCAGATGGGCGAGCCTTAAGAACTGGCAGTTTTCTGCTGCTTGCGATTCCGTATCAAAACTTTGATTAAACTTTTTCAAAATCCTACTCGTTAGCATAATTTGGGTGGATTTATTCTGTGTCTCAGCAATATATCTGATTATTTATGGGAGCTAACAGCCGATTACAATTAACTTTGATGAATGTAAAGCTTTCTGGAAGAAGGAGAAAATATCCCCTCCCTTTGCTATAATTTATAATGCAGGTTAGTTTTGTTTGTGGGTACAAATAAATAGAACTAAGTCATAAAACATCCTGACTCAAGGCAGTGGGAGAACCTGTGCATTACGCCATCAGGTGGCATAAACCAGAGTAACTTCAACAGAACTCAGAATTGCACAGACTTGATGCAATCTGATGATCTAATCCTTTATCTTTAATCTGTTCTTTTCTGCTGATTAGACCTTTACTGGACGTTGGGGGTGTGTGCGTGCTAATTTATGTAGATTTATGTGCGCTGACAATATTTATGTAGGTGCCTAGTGCATGCACACGAAGAGGATGGGGAAAAAATTACATCATCGTCAGAGATGTCCATAGCGAGTAGAGGCTGTGGTCTCTGGAGAGGCTTTGCCTTGAGAAGCAGCTCTCTATCCAAGCTGAATGAGAAATCATCTTAACCTCAAAAGTGAGAAACACTCTGCCTGAACACAGTGCAGCTTTGAAATGCAATAATGCCCAGAAAGGTTTGCTGTTGAAATTCTGTGGCAAGGTTAAGGACAGCTTCTCCTGAAAGCTCAATAAAGCACACCACCGAACCCCGGGTACCGCTCCATCTCCTCCGATAGGACATGGTTATGCTTGCACCAGCAACAAGCCTGCACAGGCTTTCAGGTTCAGCTGCCTTATTCGAGCCCACTCCATCTACATCTGCCCGCTGAGCGGAGGGCTTTTTCATCTGTAGAGAGAATCTGGCCAGTTGTGCTGGTGCAGCCGCCTGCCGCATGGTCTGTCTGCGAATCTGCGGCTGGCTTGCAAAGGTTAGGGCAGCAGATCGCTTCCCCAGGGCTGTAAGGGTGGGCGATTGTGTAGCTGCACTAGCAAGCACTGAGGCCCAGCGCTTGCACCAGGTGGTGGCATGGCTCAAGTTTGATTGTGTGATGGAAACTCACTCTGGATCCTGAGCAGCTCCGTAGTTTTTCTGCTTTGTGAGAAACAAGGTATCGCATCTTGGTTGGCATGAAGGGGGCTGTGTGCTATTGTCTTGTTTCTGCTGCTGACCTGAGGATAAAGATCTTGCATGGAACATTTTATCAGCCACAGTAAATGTTATTTCTTTATTAATTCAATTTGGGATCAATAATTAATGTTGCTGCCTCCTTTACAATTCCCCTCAGAGTAAGAGGAGCACGGAGGGGGGTTAGCATTTCATAGCTTTACTGTCAGAAGAGCTTTGTGTTCCTTGCAGACCCCTGTAGTCCCAAAGTATGTAAGCATTCTTATACTATGAAACTCCTTTCCTTGTTTAGGGTCAGCAAGATCCCAATTTAAGTAGACTGTCAAGGTATATAACTGGGCATATAATTCCCATCACAGAGAAAATACCACAAATGCATTGAGCAAGAGTCTCTCCGTCCCATCCCTCCCTGGTTAGGGACAGCATAGTCGAGAGACTTGTTGGGGAGAAAGTCAGCTTTAAGTTGAGAGCACAAGCAGCAACAGAGAGAGGATTTCTCTGCCAACAACCATCCCCCCGCTGCTCAGCGTTTTCTGTCTAAGCCTCCACAATGTTTTTGCAGACATCACCAAATTACAGGTTTGGAACTGTGCAGCCAAAACCTGACATGCCATTGGCGATTACAAGGTTGTCAGCCCCCTGTGACGTCTGCTGCTGGGGCAGGTTTGCTGCTAACCTAAAGGTGGAAAGGCTTTGTGGGTCTCTTCGCTGCCGCTTGAGCCAATGCACATCCCTGGAGCATCTCTTACTTAAAAATCAAAGTGATTTGGATTCTGCATTTTAGTACACAAATAGGTCAAGACTAGGGAGCCAGAATTTCTTTAGCTTCTAGCTAACGTCTTTAGCCATTAGCTCCCCTTGGGTCAGTCCATGGCAAATCAGGGTTCTTTCTTGGCTGCTTTTCTGAATAACGCATTAACCAACGGGAAAGAAATCCTAAGCTTATAAGCTTATTTCTGTACCAGACAAAATGCCAGGATGGGATCTTTGTGCCAGCAGCACAGCCCTATCTCAGCCACAGTAGTGGCTGTTGACCCTGCTGTGGGTAAAAAGAGACTTTCAAGCAAGTTGGCAGGGTATCAGATAAAGGCTCAGCTAATACCACACATCTCAATAGCTCCTTTCATGCAAGAATGGCAAATAGATTTTGCACACACTGTTGAAGCAAGCTTGCTTCTATCCCTCAGATGTAGATGTTATCATCCTTTCACGTGGCAGGGAAACAGAGGCAATGAGTTAGAATAAAATTTTCCCAATTCACAACTTTTCAGATCGTTTAATTTTTGTGCTTTCTCACAGCTTCTTCCCTGACTTCTTCCCCTCCCCTTTCCCTTTGCCCTTAATCAAAACCAAGTCATCTAACTTGAAAGAATATGGTTTTACTTTTGAATCTGAGAAGGTGCAACAGCAATGTAAGCCTGACCCTAATACTGGGACAGATAGTCAGCTGCCAGGAAGGTAGATCTAGCTGCTTGACTTTATGGAGAGGAGAGCTCAGGTTTATTCCAAGGACTTGTTCAGGCATTTTTCTCTCTCTTATTCGTTATGCTTATATCATGCTTTGGGGGAAATCCCACAATGCTCTTTGCTGAGCATTTGTGTCAGTTGGTGTGGTCCTTGCAGCTCAACCTGCTGCTGGGCTGGGAACTCACTGATTTATGACCACATCCCTGCTAACAGGCTTGAAGCTGTAACAATTGGCCAACACCCAGCTCACAAATCCAGCTGAGAAGCTGTCACGCCAAATGCCTTGCATCGATTACTGAACTGGTGTCTCTGTGGCTGCACCTCAAAGGCTGCTCCTCCCAAGCGTATCTTGGCTTCTCTGCGAGCCCATCATTTATCCAAGCTGTGAAGCAACAGCAGCCACATTTGCTCCAGTTTTGCTTCAAGGTTGCTCGTTTCATGTTGCACAAACATAGGAGACAGCTCATGTATGAACTCATCCTCTTCCCCTTGGCTTTGTCCCACACGAGGAGACAGCAGCTCACTGAAGTTCTCAGTGCGTGGATAATCCAGGTCCCTGCACAACCTGCTGGAAACTCCTCCTGCCTCTGTTGTCCTTGTCATTTGTCACTGATGTTTCCACTTGCATCCACAGATTTTGCCAGTGGTGTTTTTTCTTTTGGTGCCCAGTAACTTCTCTTTGGATTGCATTATATTTGCCTAGTTCCTGGCTCATGTGAAAGATCTTAAAGCAGATCTATAAATTCAATGAGGTGGTCAGTCTTTGCCCCACTTTTGAGCCCTGCGCAGAGGCTCCATAATACCAGTTGCATTAGCATTGCCTTGGCCATCCTCAGCAAATAGGCTCCTTCTCACTTGAGTATTCAATTCTTTTTGTTTTTGCCTCATCCTTCACCAAAGGCGTAAATGAGATTATACTGTAACCCTCCAGATAGTCACAGACCCAAAACATGAAAACAATGGAGCTATCTGCCAGCATAAGTGAATATGGGATTCAGAGTCTAATTAGATGGGGAGACTGGGAGCAAATATGTAAATACCAAGACGACTATTGTAAAAAATATTTTTAGATATTTGTACTGCAGGATTTCTTGATTTGCTGCTGGGACTGTGAGGATTATCTCTGTGGTCTCTTAGGAAAGAAAAAAAAAATTACATGCAAAGCAACCCAGTGGTTGTCTGGTTTTGTTTTTCAAATACGCTGAAAAGGGGGAGGGCAGGTAAGCATCACTCAATTAAGAGGAATATGAGGGAAAGGGAAAAAAAAGGTCTCAAAGATAATCAGCAGTCTCATCTCTCTGAACACCGTGCACCTGGACATAAACATGTGTGACTAGTTAACGTCTGAAAGATACACAAGATTACTAGATCCAATAAGGGTGCTCTGCACCCCCCGCTACAGAAACCAAGCAAAGAGGCACACTTTTTTTTTAGTTAGAGCTAAAAATTCCTGGCAAGAATAGTTTAACTAATGCTGCTTGAAAATTGGAGCAAGGAATAATAGACAAGAGGGGTACATGTTCATGTAGTCCCTAAGGACTTTGGGTCCTAGTACTGTATGTCTAGATACACAGACATCCTCTGAATGCCATAGAAATGCACAGCATTTTCTATTGGAGGTGTGGCACCTGGAAAGACTTACAGGCTTGACCGACAAAGGTACTTGTGCACTTTTTGAACAGTGGCTCCTTAATGATGTGCTCAGGTGACCCAGGACAAAGAGCATCCTGCTCTGCAGCCCTGAGCTGAGGCCCAACAGGCTCGTTGAATTGCTGCAGGAGGCTGCTATGAGGTGTGGTAGCCTCAGCCCAGCTACGAATCTGACCATTGCATCAAGTTTACGTGGGGCTTGGGGCTTTAAAAGCTACTGAAACAACAGCCCCAGGCAGGAACCTGTATTCTATGGCAGGTAACAGAGTTTGTAACATGTTGATTGGCAGAAATGAGGGAAACTGGTCTTACTGGTAATGCAATTGCCATTTAAGATCACCCAAACAACCTGTGAAAAAGAAGTTGCCTAGAGGAGAGTCTGGCCTTTGAGTAAAAGCTGAAGGAAATTGCTGTGGTACCTCAGGGGAGACTCTAAAGAACTGATTTAAGACGGGTCAGAATAGTTCTTAGTACAAATTGCCCTGTGTAATTTCTTGTCTGCCAAGTGCCAGCCTATCTCCACTCTCAAATCCCTACATCTCCAAGAACCTTTCCTCCCATGATCTCTTTTCATCCTCCTTTCCTGAACTCTTAACCCATCTGCTTTAAATAGAAAGCATCTTTCCCTTCTGCTATGAAATAGAGACTCACAGTTATCCTTAAAGAGGAAACAGCCCCTTGCACAAAAGTGAGTTTCTACATTGCTTGAGTTCCAGCTTTATCTTTTCAGCCCACCAGGGACCTGTTTCCAGACAGGAGAATGCTTAGCAGTTGAACTGCATCCCACAAGCAAAATTACAATGAAAGAAAAATAGAAAAGACAATAACATCCTTTGAGTTGGAAACCTGATTTGCCCCATGACTGTGTTTTCTCTGTGGCATAATTCTTACCAATTAGTATTCATGAAATTAAAAGGAGATTCCATCCCGCAGCCACAAACTAGCCATAATCATGCTGACCAATGTTAGCTTTTTCTCTCTGAGCTTAGTCTGATCAACTTTAATGGCACATAGTGCTTGCAATCCCTTACAGTACTAAATGCAGAAGCTCCACTTCTGTTGCTAGTTTGGAAAGCTGGTAAACAGCTTTCTGCTTTGTGGTTTTGTGTTTTTCACAAAGTCTCTCAAAATCTGGTCATTGCTTCTTTCATCTAACCTCCCATCACTGCTCTACAACTACTTGGAGCTCTCTCAGGGCTGCTCAGAGGTGGGTATTGCTTGTCATTTCTGCTAAGGGGAAACCCATCTCCCACTAAGACCTCTGTAATGTGCTACAATAATTTAGGAGTGTTTCTGGAATTCTTTGATTTGAAACCACAAAGGTTCTGGTATTATCATACCAGACATTATCATTGTCTCTGGAGAATGAAGGATGTTCCCTTTAAGTGCACAGGTATCATTAGGAAACGCTTGGAAGTAGCTCTCTCACATTTGGAGTTCAAGCAGAGTTCATAACCTGTCCTGGATTGCCAGTAGCAGGGCGGCTTGCCACAGCTTGATATGACCTTTTCTTGGTCATCTTGAGGTCTCTGTGCTCTTGGGGACAGGATATTCAGCTTTTGCTTGCTAGGAAAATTCACATGAGGTGAGTCAGGCAATTACTTCCTAGATGACTGCTAGTCTTGTTTCTAGGGAGCCCAGTGTGAATGAAGCCAGCCCACGCAAAGCCTTGCTTACTGGTTCTAAATGAGATCTGGCTATGGGGCAGAGCCAACCCAAACCATTTCAGCATTCACAAGTTTGTTCGCTTGGACACATCCAGCTGGTGCCTGCTGTAGTACTGCCTGCATCTCCTGGCCCGCAGCACTGTGAGCTCTGGGAGACTGATGCTGGGGCGTTAGCCATGACAGCTAGATTTTTCTTTAATTCTACAAAGGAGTTTGTGAGAACCAAGATGAGATGTGTGCAGGATGAAATTGAGGTGTGGAGTCAAGAAGGCAACCCCTATGCCCAAATTTCATTTTCAAAACACAGTCACGATTGTAGCTGTATCACTTCCTATCTCCCTGTGGCTATTGAGGCAGGGACCTCAACATGGGTAAACTATGACAGAACTCTCCATCTCTTTCAATCTCAAGATCCCCTAGTTTTTATAGGGGGGAGGAGGAAATCCACAGACCCTCTTGGGTGGCGCTGTCTCAGTGGCTTTTACGTCCAACTGTGTAAAAATTCTGCGAGCCTTTTGAACATACGCTGCTTGTTTTCATTTCACCTCTACTGTTGCTGCAATGTGTGGAGGTTTCTCTATTTGGTGTTACAAACCGCTTCCTGTGGTTTGGGTAAACCACAGGCTTGGCGCTGCACTGGGTAACTCACTCTGGCGTTAACTGGTTGGCAGCGCAGCCAGAAGAGCCCGAGTCTTTGGTGGTGTTAACCACGGAGCCATGCCCTCTTTGTTTGTAAGAGACCTTGCCATTGCTACTGCTTCAAAAGCTAAGCTCTCGACCCTCGGCAGCCAGGACTCCAGGTCCACGAAAACCTGGCTCTCTCCTGCCCATTGCTCTTACGAGAACTGGGTGTCTGGGTTTCACCTCTGAGGTCTGCCTGTCAGTTGAACTGGTGCCTGCCAGAGGGCTGGAGGGGCAGGGGTACGGCTTCTCCTCACCGTGGCTGCAGCAGCCAGGGGAAAGGCAGTGGGTGGAGTGGGAGCCTCGAAGACATTTTGCCATTAAGTGGTGTAATTTAGTCTCTGCTCGATGTTTTGATTTTGCCCAGCTGTGTCTGTGTGCATTTAGATTAATCCTGTTAGCTGGCAGGAGCAGGGCTGCCTGCTGTTTATCAAGAGTGCTTGTGCGATTTCTACTTGATATGCAGTTGTCTTGGAGAGGAACTTTGCAGCCTCACTCCTTGCTGTGGCTGGGCTCTTCTAAACCTCTCCGGGAGTCAGAAGGGAGAGCTGCTGAGGGCAGGCTGCTCTCTTCCTTGAGACTGTCTGAAACAGGAGGGAAAAGGGCCGGTGCCTTGGTCTCCCCGAGGGCACCGATATGCGGCCATCACATTTTGTCAGAGTGGAAACTGGCCAGTTTATGTGCGTCGGTTTGTGCTATTGCCTGGCTGGCGTTGCGACTTTGCCGCGTTGTGTTTTAGTCGTGTGCAATGAGCAGAAAAAGAGAAATTCTTCCTCACTGCAAGTGACACAGTGTCTTAGGAACTGAAGAGTCTGGACTCTACCCCTCCCTTCGCTAGGGAAAGTATTGACTACTTATTGAAATTAATTGCTCCTTTAACAAATTACCGCTCATTAGCCAAGCCACTGTGACTGTGTGCACACTCTTAGTCTGTCTTATCTATGAAATGAAAAGATATTACCCTTAAAAAAACCTCCTAATGATTAGCATAACTGAGTTGACTGGCCATAACTCTATCAGCATATGATAAAAAGTGATGCCCTATGTTCCTAGCAGCCATACTAATAAAACATAATAATATAGCACACAGCTTTGAACTCCTACACGGCTGGTTCAGCATGAAATATCTTGGTGAATCTTACCGTGAACTGAGGAGTTTGATCCTGTGGTAACAGAGATGGGTGCCCAGAATTGCTGTCCTAGGTTGGAGAGATGAGCTCTGCATTTTTATTTGTACACCAAGAGTTTTGTGACCTTCGTACATTTCATTAGTCTAAGTCAGTCTTCTGTCCTAGACCTTTTTTTAATTCTGCATATTTCAGTGAAACTTGCTGTGTTAGATGTGATGGAAGTGCAGCATCTAAAGAGGTTCAAATGGGGATTAATCATTTCTCTGGGTAATGAAAACACAAAGATGTTATGTTAGTTATGAAGGGCAAAAGTCCCTTATGCCTACTGAACATGAGAATATGCTGGGATGAGGTTTTTCTTCTTGATTATTTCCCTATATTTCCTGTGCAGCTGTTCTTTTAGCAGAAGCTAATGGATTTGGGAATATTCAGTCATTACATCTCCCTGAAATTATTTTTCTTAAAAGTATATCAAATAATAAATATATCAGCTGGGAAAATTTTGCTTTTCTCATACTATTTTTTTTTTTCTTTTCAGAAAACACGTTATTCTGTTTAGGTTCCTCTACTACTTAGTGTGTATTATCTTTCCATCCTTTCCTAAGCATTGCACACAAAATATTAACCTTATTAACCATATTCTGTGTATCGATGTCTGCACTGTTTTCCCATGGTGAGGTTATATATCAATTCAAAAGGCATGTTGTAGATGTCCAGCTGGTTCCCCCCTCCCCCCCTCCCCAGCACTGCCTTGCCAGCCCCCTCATTTTGATCAAGAGGTGACCTTTCAGCCTGTATGATTCTTGTCCCAATAAATGTGCTACCCTGGAGCAAAAAGGGTGGAGGAAATCCCTACATCTGTTGTGTCCCCTGCCTTCATTGGCAAGGCCAAGGTTCCCAGGGATGCCTGCAGGCTCTGCAGGTAGAAGGTGGAACTGTGCTGTAACTCTGCCTTCCCTGCACTCGTAACACCTTCAGTCTGCCACGTGGTTTTCAAGTGTGCTAAGATGTCTGCACAACAGTTGTGGTCAGAGAAGTCTTTTTATGAGACTAGACTGTAGAACTCTTTGCTGCCACAAGCTACTCCTGAGCTAAGGGACGAGTGGATTCAAAATGGGATTAGATATGTTTGAGGAAAATAATCCTCTCCTGGCTGGAGATTAGACCTAAAGTTCCTGCCTTGCTACAAACTCCTTTTTTGACCTTAAGCAAATCTCACCTTCTCTGTGCTTCTGTTCCCTGTGGTCGTAAAATGGGGATTCACATTTGCCATAAGTGTTGGGAAAAAAAAATGCACCAGAGATGCTGATGCTGAACTGTTATGCTAATAGGGAGCCGCATCAGATATGTAGTTAATAGGATTTAAAAATACTAAAAGTGGCATTAATTGAGGATATAAGCTAAGTAATAACTGACGGGGTCAGGAGGAACTAGCTCTCCCTAAACACAGTTTATCCCACATCTGTGTACTGGCCTCTTCCATTAAAGCATCTGGTACTGTCAGATGGGTTACTGAACCAGCTGGACTTGCTCTGCAATTCTCTCTCACACTGTCTTTGTTCTTGCATCTCCTGAATGATTTTCCCCCTAAAAGTTTCCATTTTCCATTTGCTGTGTGTCAGTGGGGATTGATTGCTGCAGAGCAGAATCTATACCCCATCCATGTGGAAACCTGATACATACAACAGGCTTCATTACGACTGAGACTTTTTTTTTCTTTCTAATGAAATTGGAAATCATAAATGAATATTGCTGGCTGGTGTTTAGACTTTGGTGATTTAGCCACAATGGAGTATGATGAATGAAAGGGAAGAACAACTACAGAAAATTTGTTTCTTTATCCTGGAAGCGCATGGCAGTACAGAAAGGTCAAGCTCACAAATCTGTATCACTGGCCTATGTCTGTCTGCATTAAATGTGTATCTCGGGTCCCTCTTGCCTGTTCTCCTCCCCGCAGGTCACCACTGCACGCCCAGCCATGTGTGTTTGCTAGCCTAGCCAAGTAACCACTCTTGCTGCCATCAGATGCCCAGGAAGTGAGCTGGGGGGCGGGTGTTTCTGTGGGCGCTGATGAGTTCCCACCACTTACAGAACCAAACACAACACCTGATGCTAAACAGTTTCCTTGCTGATCACTGCTGCTGAGGTTTGGTAATGGGTTGGGACAGGGAGTTGGATGCCCTTAATGACAATCCTTGGCCCCATCAGAGCCGAAACTTGATTGACCAGAGCCACAGCAAGACAGAGGAGAGGCGTATTCAGCTTGCTGCTCCTGCTGGTGTATGGGGAGATGGAAGAGAGGCAGGACTGATAAAGCAAAGTCAGTCTGGGAGACCTGGGGCACCACTGTCCCACCCGCCAGCTCCACACAGGTCCTGATGTGCGTTTGGCACTCTCAGTATCAACCAGCTGAGTATCTTGCCAGGAACAGCTGACTGGTGTATTTTAATTAGAGTGAGAGTAAATTACATCGGACTACAAGAACCTGACTTTTTCACAACAGCTTGGGGAAAATGGAAAGACTAGCATTTTCAATTTAAGGTTTAGTTAGATAATGCCTGTTGGTGCCAGTAGATTACAGAGTGGATATTAAATCCTCCAGGATTTGCAATGGGAATGTACTCACAGAATCCCTAAGTAGGCAGGAGAGCATGGCTATGGAGCTATCGTCCCCTGGAGGTCCCAAGTGGGAAGAGAAAATGTGAAGTAAATCTTTTCTTTGAAGGAGGCTCCGCGTAAAGAGCACACATATGCAGGCTGTGGCCTTTAAAGGTTTCCTTGTTAAGAAGCTTTCTTGCTTCTGACAGCAGCCAAATGGCATGTGAAAAGGTAATGGGGTCTGTCAAACTGCTGGAGCAGGGAATGCAAGGCTGGACTCCTGAGTGCTAATGCTCTTGCCGTGGGGTTTGAGAACAGGTCTCTCTTATCCCACAAAAATACCTTCTGTGCATGTCCCTGTAAAGCCCAGACAGCTGTCCTGTGGCACCTGAGTTACGGGGACCCAAAAGCAGTTCACAAGCAACTGTGGCGCTGGGCTAGTTAATAAAATCAGTGTAAGCTGCTGATGCAGGGGTTGAGGAGCAGTTCCTGACAGCGGCAAAGCAGACTCTCGTCCTGCTGTCTCAGGATGTGTTGGCCCATTTAGCCCACTCCGACTTCAGCAGGACTCGGAAGCACTTAGCACTTGTCACATTCTTCCTAGAGCTCATCAAAGTCAGACTAACCGGGTTTAGGGTGCCAGCCGCAGGAAGGTTGTCCCACACTGCAATCCAGGGGAGACGGGCTAACGCTGTCATAAAGCATCTGGTGTCAGGCCTTATCCGAGTCAACAAACAGTCCGAGGTATAGTTTGACAGAATCTGCTTTGAGTCCTCCCTGAAACGTATCCAACAGCACCGAGTCCAGCATCAGCAATGCCGGGGAAGCTGCTCCCCGCTTCGGTGGGTGCCTCTCCCCCCTCACCAGGGAACTGCAGGCCACGCTTCCCTACCTTCTCGAGGAGAAAGTGTTGAAAACTCATATTTGCAAAACACTGAAGTTTGTGTAATAACAAGCAATAGAAAGTGCAAAAAGAAGCTTATCCTTCATTACTCTAACATGCAGGCAGCTTTGTCTGACAGTGCATGGCAACTACTCCAGGACTACATACGTGACTGATGAAAGTGTGTCAGATTACTAGTTTAAGTGCACTAAAACATGCAAATTGATTACCACAACTATCCATGCATGTTTTGCCTAGCTCATATGTATTTCCCCAGGTTAAGGGAAATATTAACTTGTAAGGTGTTTACTTAAAATTCTTTCTATTTAGAAGAATTATATCAACCATTCTTTCTATTGAGTTAGTTGGAGAGTTGTTCAAGCATCCAAATAGAGGAAAAAGCTGGGGTTAAAAGAACATATTGAACCAGATTTGTATTTCTTATTGTTATTTTTTGGGGGTGCTGTCTGGATGACCGTGCTGTGAGACACGGGCCTCACTTGTACCAGGCAACAGAGCATTTTCTATTTGTCCATCTGTGAGCTGTGGTGGGCTGGTCCAGGAGAGCTGAGTAAGATGAAAAAGCTTTTTTTTGTGACATGTTGAGGTAGCAAAATTGCCGGCTGTACCAGATCTGCAGATGTTAAGTATTTCCTATTGTTTCCAGCCCCAGTCCCACGTGTGACACATCCATGTACTTAATTTTACGTGTAGTAAGGATCTCTTGAAAGCTAGCCCCCGAGATCATGAAATATTCAGGGCAGAATTTGGCCTTGACTGAGGGTCTGAAACTGGTGTCACTGTGCCCCTTGGCTCCAATGTGGTCTGGAGGACATGCTCTGTTTTCCTGCATAATTTCAAGGTCTGTAGCCTGAAGAGCTAAAAGTCTAAAGATCAGATTCTTGGCAAGGAAAATTCTGAAGGTATCATAGTCTTTGATTTGAACATCCCAATAGTTTTATTAAGAACATGTCCCTGTATTTTATGCTTGCTAATTAGAAAATTCAAACACTTTATTTCTGTGTTATCTTTGTGCAAGAGAGTGGCAAATTTATGTCATTAAAATATTGCAAAAATTTAAAGGTTCACAAGCAATTAGATTTTATTGTTCTTGTTTATGCCCCTGAATTGTTCACTTTAAAACTTTATAGTTAATATGTACAAAGATAAAAGTGGTCTGTCTTGCTCTGGTGACAGAAGTCAAATGACTGAGTGAGCTGAATGAATTATTAAAGATGATCAGCTTTTGGAGCTACTTGCTTTGATTCTTAACTGACTATTGCAGCCAATTTACATCCAAGCAGAGTGTCTGCCCCCATGTTGTTTATGTTTCCTTTGGACTAGCACAGATCATGTATCATTCTAGTTCGGAAGCCCAGAATTACAGATATGCTAGCAAAATTCAGCATAAACTTGCTGATGTGACGGTCAACTTTGCTCTTTTTTGATTATCAGAAGGCTATTGTTACAGCCAGATAGTCAGTTATACACGTGTGGCTACCCACACCCCCTGATGACGCATTGAACTGCACCGAGGGTGCTTTGGGCTGGTGTCAGGCTGGGTCTAAGGAGCTGTGCAGGGGCGAGGGGGAGAGGCTGGGGTTGCTCTGGTGGGCAGTGGGGGTTTACAAATAAAGTCTGTGCTGAGAAACAGCCGCTTCTGGGTGAAGAAATTAGACCCAGAAGCCTAAAACTTTCAGGAAACCACAAATTGCTGGAGGTGAAAGAGGGACTCTTGATGTCATTGGCATTGGGGCCCTCCAAAGAGGAGTCACGGCTGCTCGCTCCCCTCTGAGGCAGCCTGACTGTAAATTTTGTCATTGAGCCTTGCCCTGACAGCCCAGCTTTGGGTGTCCAAGTGTCCTCTGCAGCCGCTGGCTGGGTGGAAGGGACCCATCACCTCGGTCCCCACTCCCAGGGATGTCCTTGGGATGGAGAGCTGATGCCTGACCCCAGATCCAACCCCTCTGCTCTGCCTGAGCAGAGGGGGACGAGCAGCCCTGTCTCCTTCAGATGGGCTGGCTCTCCTCGGTCTGCTAGCTGGGTGTGCAGCCGTGCTGGGCTCAGACCGCACTTCAGGCTGCGAAGTTCATTACGGCGTGTCTGGGGCTGCTCTGACCGGATTCCCTAAGCAGGCGCGACGCAGCCCTGCAGCTGTGAGGTTCATTACTGCATCCCCATGCTGCCGGCGCGGCCAGTCCTGCTCACTGCCTCTGACTGCTCGGGCGATGAACTCCATTATTTTTTCCTAGTGTCACAGAGTCCAGGAGTGCAGAAGGCGCTTATAACTTGCTCTTCTCATGCTTAAGTGGTGGAACTGAGATGTTCATAGCCGTTTCAGGACAGGAAGAAGATTTCTCTTTGATTGCTTTTTAATCACAGTAATAACAGTAATGGAGGCAGTGAGTGGAATTGATGGGAAAGAGCTGAGCTCTGTTCTCTGGTAACTCCCATGTTGGGTAAACAAGGAGGATTTACGGGCTTCTCAAGTGAATCGGTAGCACCCTCGCTCTTCAGGAATTACTGTAGCAATGTCTGGGGAAAAAGAGCTGGTATCCAGTATCTGGGAGAAGAAATATGCCAGGCACCCTCAGAAAAGCTCCCTGCCTTAGTGTATCTAGGGCAAATGAATAAACTTTGCCTGCCTCTGTTCTTATCCGCACAGATTCATGTGTACAATTGCTCTTTCAAGTGGCTGTCACGGCTACCTCTATGCCTGTTTGGCCTTGAATCCACATCTTTAGCAGCCCACAAGGGATTTATTCTCTCCCTCGGTGCCAAGAGAAACCGTGATACAGGCAAGACATTTGAACTGTGCAGAATCAGAGGCCTGTATCCCCAGAAGAGTTTAAGTGGGTGGTGCCCAGAACCAACCTCCTGGGGAGACTCAGGTCCAGGCTGGGGCAAAACAGTGCCTCAGCTCAGCAGGTCTCCTCACAGCCTGGTCTCTCCCAGGCTGATTTTGGCCTCTGCATATGTGAGCAAGTGCTTTCCTCCAGTGGAAATGGGTGAGGTTTAACCCTTGCAGAGAAGGATTTGTGTGGCACTGGTGTTAGGGAACTGACCGAGCTGAGTGTATCTGCAGGGTAATCTCAAGGTATCACGCTAGAAGTGCATCTATCAGTCTGGCTTTGACCTTCAAGGATGTGGGTATTTCCTCTGAGCTGACATGACCCTGACTCAAAATACCCAGAGAGCAGTGAAAAGAAATCCACTGGGAGCTGGGAAAATGGGTTCTCCAACCCCCGTGCTCGTATAAAGAATATTTTGAAGAGACTTAACCTCACTGAGACTCTTACAAGCATACAATCACCAAAGACAAAGAGACACCTCGTCCCCAGAGGTTTTGGTCAGACATGGAGCTTTCTCCTTTATTTCTGCAGTATGTGTTGCACACGTGAAGGGCCTCATTTACATCAGCGCAGTCGTGTCCTGTCTGAGGAGGTGGAGTTCCTCTTGCTTTGCTGATCAAGACAAACACGATAAAAACAGTTCATGCACGATACACCTCGAAGCCGTATTGCTAGTTGCCCGGGAGCGCGAGGCAGAGCGGGGCCAGAGCTGTGCCCCATCCCACGCTGCTCCGGCGGGGCCGAGGGCTGTGGGGAGGCCAGCGGGGCTGGAGGGGGGTGATGCCCCGCATCCTCCCAGCCTCGCGCACAACGGGGAGCAGCTCCGTTCCCACCGGTGAGAAAAGTGGTGTGTGCGAGGTCTGAGTGAGGCCCTTGCAGTGAGGAGAGGAGGAAGGGGAGCAAACGGGCGGGAGCCGTGGGGGCTGCAGGGGAGGGGGTAGCGGGAGGAAGGGGACGCTCGCCTCCTCGGCCGGTCAGTTGTGTGCGGGGCAGATCCTGGCTGACACCGGCCTTCGGAAGGGAAGGGAAGGAGGGGGTGGATTTTAACATCTGAGTTTTGGAGGAGGAAGAGGGGATCATGCCCACATTTTGGAGACTAGAAAGAAGGTGATGGAAGCTTTTACTGGAACAAAATGGAACCCAAGTGATGACTGGACACCTGCTCAGGGGCAAGACAAACAGTGAGATTAGGGGGGGCGGGGGGTCTTATTCTATCCTTTCACACACATACTCAAAACCCTCAGTATATTTCCTAGCAACGCTATCACAGTTTCCCTTTCTTCACGTCCTTCCCTACCATGCTATCCCTTTCTCTTCTGGTCATTAAAGAAAAAAAAATTTATAAAATAAGTGCCATTTCAAGTACTCTGGAGCAACCAACTTTCAGCCTCAGAAGTTTTGGCTGAGGTGACAGATTAAAAAGCAGTGAGTATCTCTGCACGGGGATTAGCAAGAAAGTAATTTTCAGGGAGCAATAGGCATGACCTCTCTCAGCAAGGTGTTGCAAGCATTTGGGGGTAGGAAAGGTGGGAGGAAGCCATTCCAAAAACTGCTTAAACAGAGCAAACGATGAAAAGTAGCTGTCAGGTCTTCATTGTTGGTTCTGCAGCTGCTTGTCACCTTTTGAGAGCTCTGATCCTGCAATGGGCAATCTGTTCCCACTGACTGGCCTGGGGAGGTTTTTACATAGCATGGACCTAACCTCTCGGCTTTCTCCAAGGGGAAGGGTAATAATCTTGGTGAGATCATGGAAAGGTTAACCAGCCCTGGCTGGTTTGCAAGCTGGGTGCTGACATGATCCGTCTATCTGGGGGACAAATAAAAAATATTATCCTGAGCAAAAAGCTATGGTACTAATTCCCATTGCAGAAAAAACACCTGAACCACAATATAAATCAATTTTAGTTTAGGGGATTTAAAAAAACCACTACAAAACGTAAAAGCACCCAATACCTATGGCATCTAATCAATCTTATATTAGTAGGATGGATTTTCTTTTTATTTCTTAATTTGAAAAGGTGGCTGGAGGGGTACTTTAATAGGATAGAAAGCCTCTCTGCCCTCCACCGGTAGCTGGCCTTGGGCTGTAGCAGCTCCTAATAGGTCCTGTTGGCTGGCTTTTTGGAAGCCAGCAGGAGCAGAGCTGAGCTGACAAAGGGCCCTGAGGAAGCATGCTGCCACCAGCATGGGCAGGGGGAGTCCGCAGGGATCTCAGGGAGGTGGCAGTGCTGGACCTGATCCCAGTGAGAGTGGTGTGTCCCCATCCGAGGCAGAGCTGGGTGACAGGGTAGAGAGGCATGGGAAGAGCTTCAGCCTGTCACTGCTCCCAGTGGCTGGGGCTTCTCCATTCCAAGAAGAGCTTTGGGCCCCCCCAGCTTGGAACATTTCACCAGGACTTAATATAAACATATAAACACACTCAGGACAAGGGGGCGACTGGTATAGCAGAGTGGGGGGTGTGTGCTACCCAAGCACGCATGCTTCCCAGGAGAAGCAGAGCAGCTCGCTCTGTAGAGGCAAAAGGAAGGGCATTGACAGAGAGGGAATAAGGAGGTGACAGCAGAGGATGGGGTTACGTTGTTAAGGCCTGCAGAGCTTTCAAGGTGATGAGGCGATTTGGAAAAAGTCCTTGTTTGCTCTAGTAAAGGCTATTCCCTTCTGCACCTTCCCTCTCCCTGGCAGAGATTAGAGCAGTAAGGTTAATACAGTAGCAGGTACATCCATGAAAATCCGCAGCTGAGTCTTCGCTCCAAGTGCTGCCAGCTCTTCCCTAAATCTTCAGGAATCAAGGTGCCTCGTTGGAGGTGGCTCCATTGCCTTTGTTGACGTAAAAGGGGCGGTAATGTGACTGCAATGGAGAATTTGGGGCATGTGAGTTTGACCTACCTTCTTTTTCTGACCGCCTATACTTCACCCTCCTAGGTAGCCCAACCACATATATCTTAACATACTCCAATCTTAACACCTTCAGTCTTTCCTCTTGCAGAGCAACACCGCCTCATTTCACTACTGGAGGTGCTGGAGTGATCAAATGCAAATGGCGTTGGTTTTTGATTTACACACATGCTTTGCATGGACTTCATTCCACAGCAAATGAGGCTGTGCATCATCTAAAATCTCAGACTATGACTCATGGTTTGATGAGAGGTTTCTGGGAGAAGAGGAATGTCACCTTTATTTTTTATGCTTCTGTCAGTGTCTATTAATTGCTCACTAACCTGAGAACTCATGGGAGTTTTAACACTTAAAGCCATGCACAGTTAGGCGAGTGATCAACTAAGTCAAATGGTATTTAGTTGTGCTCTCTGGCTGGCAAGCCAAAACTGTTGTGCTTCGAAATTCTCACAAAATGGTGTATTGTTTATTCTCACCTCCACACATTGCAGGGCCCAGTACTAAATGTTTGTGCCAACAGAAGCATAAGTGGAGAGACAAGGGCAGAGCCTAAAGGAATTGCCATTTTCCTGTCTCTGTTTACCGCAGTCCCTAATTGTATTTCTTCTCATCAGGACCTACCCCTGGAATTTCATTCTTATCTGCACCATTACAAATAAGCAACACAATGGCAAAGTTGTCATGCAGCCTAGCGTTGGGCTTGGAATGATTGCAAAACACAAAGGCCTATTTATTGATTGTGATAGCTGGTTGCACTGCTGAAGGCAAAAATCTTTAGCCTGGATGAGAATATGCTTATACCAATGAAGCGTTGACCAAGGCAGTAGGGAACAATTGTGGTTTTGCAATGTCTGATCTGTCTTAGGTTTGATCTACTGCCCAGACCTCACTTGCAGAAGGTGGGAGAGACCTCACAGCAACCTGCTGGTACACTTCTGTGCAGCGCAGCAGTTAATATCAGGCGTGGCGGGAGGCTGGAAGCATGGGCAGAGCAAACCCAACCCATCTTGCTGCTCAGCGCCAACTCCCAATACCTCCTGCTCAATGTTCCCTTTTGTTGAAATTCTTTCCATTTCATGGCTTTAATTTCCAATATAATTAAGAGATGGAAGAAGGGGGCTTCATTTTAAAGAACTCCCTGTGGGTTAAACAGACATTTATCCTTAAACAGTATAGTCCTTTGTGAAAATTCATATTTACAGAGCTTTTAGAATGTGTATTACTTAAATACATATTTAAGACTATTTAAAAGCTAGATTATTGGTCCAATAGACCATAAAAGCTCCTGCAGAGCTACTGCAGTCCAGAGCATGTATTTCTATTTTGGGACCTTTTAATGCTTGTATTTATCAACTGAATTGTTAGGTTCAAGACTATCTGGTGAATATAGACTATAAAAATAAAATAGCCGCTATAAGTGTATGCATGAGAGAGAAAGGGAGACAGAAAAAGACTGGTGACTTCATGTGGGAGAAGTTACTCAGGCTTTCTCTATGTGGATTAAGGAAAGTACGGGTTGTGTCCGTGCTTATTGCTAAGAAGACCGTACTCGCATCCACCAGTGCCCAGCGCTAACAGACTTTGCTTTCCTGACCAGACTTCCCCAGTATAACACCGCCATTAGGGAGGATAGTTTGGTATCTAAAATCACTGGGAAGAGTCTCCATCTGAGCACACATATGATGGAGTAGATGATCTTTTAGAAGTCTTTTAGAATCATAGAATGGGAGGGGTTGGAAGGGACCTTTGGAGATAATCTAGTCAAACCCCCCTGCCAAAGCAGGTTTGCCCAGGGCAGATCAAACACAAGACAGAAGATATTGCAAAACTTTGCTGTTTCTAGGAGATATGGGTTTTTGTAACACATGCAGAGATTTAAGGCTGGATTTTCTGCAAGTGATACAGTCTACCAAGGAACATCCATTTCATTGGCATTCATCTCCTGGTGTGGCCTTGAAAATTTAGCAGAGACATACAGCTGCAGTCCTTAGGCAGCCACTTTCAAACTGTTGTGTATTTCCTCTGTTTTCTTCCTTCAGTGTGGGAATGCTTTTGCTTCTGGACCCTCTCCTTCTCACAAGTCTTATTTCCAGGGAACAGTAAATAATCTTTACAAATGTATGATCAGAATTCAAAATATAGATTTTATCTGCGGAGATGGGGGCAAAAACTTGACGATCTTAATTCAGATCATGCAAGATCTTAACGCAGCACAATGTGAATGGATGTTAAGAATAGATTAACTTAGTGTTTCTGTGGTTATTCATTAACTGTTTGTTAACCTTGAATATTTAAGATTACAAAACCTAAAACAGCACTGCCCTCTGCCCCTTATAATGCACTGTTACTTGTTTTGTGTTAATAGAGCAAAATGAGTGACTTACAGATGTTCTAGTGATATATGATCGTAGTCTGACCCCTCATCTTTGATATTGCATCTGCCCACTGTAGGATGTAATTAGCAAGATACTTTTATATGGTTGTCTTTGGTGTCATTTACACAATCTGTGCTTTCTATATGTCACAAACTACTAAAAGTATATGATAGCCCTGTAGGGATGAAAAGTACTGCAGATAGCAGTATGTATGCTATAATATTTGTATAGCTTCTAGAAGACTGGGTCAAATTTTAGACCAGGGCAAAATATTTCCAAAATGTCACTTTGAAGTATTGATTATTCCTACAACCCAGAGCTGTGGAGGCGGGGGGTTAATCTACATCCCTCTGTGGATGCAGTTAACCACAGAAAAAATAATAGGAGCTGATGACTTGAAGCTTTTACTTTCCCATCTCCAAAGGACCCGAGCCCCAGTGTCTCAAGTCTCAGGTATCCCTAGAACAGACAGTTCTCTTGCTGAAGCTGTGCACACGCTTTCACACCAAGGGTATGTTTCTTACCAATACAGGCTGCTTAGAGGATTTCCATGTCTGTGGCGTCACCTTTGCAGACTGATGTCTCACTATTGAAGGATAAGCTGTGACAACATAAAACAGCCTGTTATAGATCAGTCCCTGTCACCATCCCCGTCTCCCCTTGAGAGCGCCAAGATGAGTAGCAGGACTGGAAGTGCCACATAATTAGTATTGCATTGCTTAACATTGAAATGCAGCCATTTCTGGGGTGGGACACAACAGCCGTCAGACAGATGCCTATTCCACCACCCAGTCAGTTAGGAAAAGGGAGTAAAGAAGGTCTGTCTAATTAAAATGTCTGAGGAATGCAGAGAGGTGGAATGCAATCAGTCCAATTAAAGTTAGGGCAAGTCCCCAACTAAGCATTCTGACTCTTGCAAAGAACACTATAGGCTATTTAATTAGTGCAAAGAGCCGAGGCCTGGGTTTCATGTCAGAAATTAATGATAGTACCTCTGGCAGTGTGATAAGTCCTAACCCCCTTCTACCACACCAGCTCCATTCTGATTCAAAAATAATACCAGCCCTGCTGAATCACAGCCATTCTCAGTGCTATCAGGTAATGGCCTTTCCCCACCATCTCCCATTCGCAAATTAATCAGACCTGACTCTGCTCGGCAGGTGCTGATGCTCTTGGATTTCACCTCTGGTGCCCTTGAACTAGTGGGCAGCAAAAAGAGGATCATGAGATGGTGAATGGGGGATTCTCGTTCAGATGAAGGAGGACAGGCAGCTACTGTGGGCTGTTACTCAGTGGCTATTATTCTTTAAGGACAATAGCTGTTTTAAAACACTGATGAAGATAGAGGGCTAAATAGCCATGAACATAATTTCCTAGTACCTCTCTCGCCCTGGTCCCTACACCTCTAAAATAATCTAAAATTCTCATCTCTACCCATTACAAACGAAATCTAAAACTCCTTCAGCCATTCATTAGCTATAACTTTTTAATGCTTTTCAACACTCTTTAATAAACTCCTGTTGCCCCGGTTCAGCAGAGTAAGTTGCTCATGTGAACATGTGCAGCTATCAGAGAGGCTGACAGTCAGGGCAGGAGATACGGGCAGGTGTAGGACTGCTCCAGGCCTTCTCTGGGGGAGCAAGAACAGGATTCAATGTCTTACCACTTAAAAAAGGGGCAGAAGGAAGGGGAAAAAACTAAATGCCTAGTACCGGTCTTAGTGAAGAGGCTCCCATCAGACTGTTTGCTGAAGTCACCAGGCGGATTCTGTCCCACCGAGGAGAACTGAAAAGGCAGCTTAGTACCATTGCCTACTGGAAGATAGAAGAGGTTGCGTTATTCCATGGTGTTGTGTGCTGCAGTGGGGAAGCCGAAGCGTTGCAAAACACATTCTGTAAAACTACCTTCAACCGGCTTGGGGGAAAATGGGAACTAATAGCTTTGTCTCTTTTCTTTCTTAGTAAGAAAAGGCAGGTGAGAGCAGTCAGTTGTGGGGTCCCGATGTACACAGTGTGTGAGTGTGAAGACACCCCAGTGCTTCAGCCAGGCAGGGAAGAGCCTTTCTCTGGAGAGACCCAGAGTGCAGATGTGACTGGAGAGCAGCAGCTTCCTCGCAGGTAAACTGCATCTCCAGAGACTGGAGTAATGAGGCAAACCTATATAACCGCCAAAGCTCCCTTGCCTCCAGGCAGTTGAGCTTTTATTCAAAGCCCATTGAAATTAAAGCAAGGCTTCCCCTCCTGGCCTCCTTGGGGTCAGGCCCTGGCTGCCAGAATGAATCTGAGAGCAGAGACGATGAGAGGGAGACAGCCCTGCCTGTGGCATGAAGAGCAGGAACGACTTAGGTGTGACTGTGAGTCACGAGAGCTCCCACAGGTACAGTGGCTGTGGGTGCTTGTAGGCTGCCTCTGAATGGAAGGCAAGTCAGGACCCTCTGAGCATGAACTAAGCAGAGTAAGAAAATACAGGTGAGAAAAAGGAAGGTGGGGATCTGGGAAGAAAAGGCATGACTCGCTACTGCTGGTTCCCCATACACTAGCTCAAAGCACCCCCACCCCATTGTGCTGGGCGCTGTACGACAGTGAACATCGGGCAGGGCCTGTCTTTGAGAACTTAGGAGCTAAGTAAAAGGTGTATGTGCGATCAAGAAGAACAGCCTTGTGCTTCTGAGACTGGCTGAGGGTATTTGGAATCTGCTTCTGGTTCTGCCACAACCTCCACAGATTATCTTGGATGATGTTGGCACTCCAGTTGATGGCAGTTGGTTAGGTATCTCAGGACCTTTACAAATTGGCCCTTATGTTTTCCATCATCTTCTTTCACTGTCTGAACAATGAGGACCAGGAATGCCTTTCCCTCCTATATACACATCACCTAGAGGAGTGAGACCCTGAGTTTGGGTGTATGCAGATGGTGCTGATAACCCAGCTAAGAGATGGTTCTGTGAGACAGTGATTGACAGGTGACAGGAGAGCTGAGAGGGGAAGCAGAAAAGGTTGGTTAGCCAGCTAGAAAGCTGTGGCACGGGGGTTAGATCCTTTCAAACTGGAGTCAGAATTACCCGTACCAAGTGTTTCCTCAGTCGCTTGGAAGGAGGAAAATTCCCATGATCGTGGGTTGAAACTGGCTGTAAAACAAGAGCATCCAGTTCAGCAGTCGGCTCCTGATGAGCTGGCTCAAAGGCCTGTGCCTGGCATTGCTCTATGAAACAGTCCCCACCAATTTGGAAGCAGCCCCAAACCAGAAATCTGAGTCCAGGGTGTAGAGGAGAGCCTTTTTTCTCTGGGTTCTAGGGAATGGTGAATAGATTTTTCATTTAGAGAGCAAAGCGCTCTCACTGCCGCAGAGCTGTCTTTAGCTGCATTAAATTGCCAACTCAGGTTTGTCTACTCAACATGACTATTCTGCAAAGAGACCTGCAGGCAGAGGCTTGGATTTAGAGCTCAAGAGACACAAGTAGAGGAACATTTCTTGCTCAAGCGCATGTTGCCTCAGCCACTGACAGGCATGTGCTCCAGGGTTTCACTAGGACATCATGCTGTGATGCAGACTAGTGCTGTTGTACCCCTTTTCTGAGACATTGGACTGCCAGAAGAGCGAAAGAGAGATGAATACTTTGAGCTGTTATGCTGCCATCCTGTGGACTGCTTTTCTGCTTAAGCGGTGTCTCTATTTAAGCAGTTATCTCTCCCTCTCTGTGTGCCTGAGCCCCTTCTACTCTTCGTTCAAAGACTTTCAAAGGCACAATATGATGTTTCCAACCTCCTCCTGGCTTTGGCCAAACTGTTTGCAACATCAGGAGAAGAAAGCTCAGTGGAACAGGACAGAAAGGAGTGGCGAGCAGTTGAACAGACTGTTCCTCTATCTTTTAGGCAGCATTTGAGACTTTTTATGTCTCCTTTCTGCCTCATTATGTCATCCCTGAAGGCAGATGCTCTGTAATACTGTCTTTAATGACAAGAGCAGTGGAAGGCTTTTTGAATTTAAGCAGGGCTTAAAAACCTATAGGTTCAGCTCAAATCCAAGCAGTTTCTTAGTATAGGCCACTGCAATTAGTGCAGAGCACTGCTTGGGTAGCATTCCTCAGTGCAGCAAACAGACTTGCCGCTGTGGCCTCAGGCAGGATTTGCAGTGATCCAACCTAGCGAGAAAAAGGGTGCGTTACAAAACTATCATGAGATATTCAAGGATTCTGAGCATATTATGCAATGCAAAGGGTGGTCCTCTTTTTTTCCCCCTCTCATTTTATGGAATTCCTTAGAAAAGATGCAATTGGAGACAGCGCTGGACTTCTACATGACACACTAATAGAGCGTAGAAAGCTCTAGAGAGTTAAATGATTATGGGTATATTGCATTATTCATCAGATGATCCTTTGCTAGCCAGCATGCAAGCTAAGTGGGTCATGTCTCCTGTTTTGCCTACTGATTCATTCTGTTCCCAAAGTCCCCGTCAGTGTGGTTTCAGCAGCTGGTTCCTTTCTATCAGAGTGTTCCCATAAGGGATCATGCTTGAGCCCTCACACTGGCGGAGAATCCAGTGTGGTTCAATCCCCATTTCAGCAGAGACTGCGTGTGCAATCATGTGCTTAGTTTTTTTGGACGAAGTAACTTTGTTGGTAGAAAATATAGAATGAGTAGCTTTGGAAGGCAACATGTCTGTGCTCTCAGGAAAATGTAGATGTGTAGGTGGAACCAACGCTCCCCCAGTATTTGTGTATTCAAAAGTCCCTTGCAGGAAGCAGCAGGCCACTGAACTGCAAGCCGCTGTACAACCCTCACACTACTCTGTAGCTGACTGCGTCCAGCAAGTGTCCCCACTGGCTCCAATAAACAGCACTAAATAGGAAATCCTGTATCTAGCAGTCCCCGCTGATCCCTCCTGTCTCTTGGCACATCCTTCAGGAGGTTGGGATGCTGGATCCCAGCTGGAAACCAGGCAGCCCCTGCTCCCAGGTCCAGAGAGGAGCAGAGGGAAGTCCAGGCACTATGGTCCAGAGCAGTGAGCAGCCAGGCTATGCCATGCTATGGCACTGCCACAAATGGCTTTTCCCTTCCTTTTACCATGTCAGGTTTCAGCCCTGCCCCAGACACACCCAGGAGCAGTGATGGCAGAATGGCATTGTCTGCTGTGTTCCTCCCATCACAGCCCCGCCACACTCTACAATGCACGTGGCACCATTTCCACCTGAACCCGAAGCCCCACATTTTTGGTAGATATGCGTTCATCCCGTGCAATTTTAGAACTAACTTTCAACCACCCGTTAAGGTTGAAAATGGTTTTGGATGCAGGGCTGAGACTGTGGTCTCTCCCCAGCACCGGCAGCTCCACTTAGCAGAACATGTGTTTCCCTGACAGCACGGGGCCTGTAAAGCCCCGAAGCAGCTGGGGCAGAACAGCAGCTCTAACCGTCCGGGCGGTCTTTGGAGACGGGCTCTGTGCAAAACGAACCCACCGCTGGCAAAATGCTCCTCTGTAGCCTCTGATGAAGAGGCTGACCCCTAACTTGGGGGCCTGCAGGAAAGAGTCCTGTTTCAGGCTGGCGGACGCTGAACTGGGAATGTCACTTCTGCCCCTGGTATCTGCTCCGAAGGGCGTCCTCACCCCCGTGGCGCCAGGCAGGGCTGCCAGCGAGCTGCAGGCGTGGGCTGATAACAGAGGAGAAGGGCAAAGTGGAAATCCAGACAAAGGGCTCAGTGTTGGGATCTGGGTTATCCCCATGAAACCCTATCGACAGAGCAGGCAACATCGCACTTCAAATACGCCTTCAGGGGAGTGCCACTGCTAATTGCTGGCATATCCCTTCCCCCTGCCCGCCATCTGGCTTTGCAGAACAGCAGCTGTAAACACCTGGCAAACCCAGGCAGGGCTTTGCTCTCTAGGGACCAGAGGAAATTTGGTTACTTACTTTGTGCTACCCTTTCTGCTCTTTTATTTTTACAGGCATTGCCTTGCCTAGGCTTTTAGCACTCTATTCTCTGCTCTGGAGGTCCTGACACTAATTTAGAAAGACAACTGCCATTTTACAACTAAACGTGTTGAAAACATTCATTCACTCCAAAGGCTCAACCTGTAGAGTTCATGTTGTCAGTATCAGAGCTCAGAAAGGAACTCCAGACTTCTGCTTTCTTAGGACATATTCCTCACTTCTTCTACCCTTTCACTGCAGGGGAAAAGTATGTTTTCTGGTGAAAGTAGAATCCTAATGCAGAGCAAGCCTGGTGTAGTTTTCACAGATAGCCCAGTGGGATAAGCTTCTTATGGAGAATAACACTGATTTCAACCAGAAATACCTGTTAAAACTCCCTTGTATTCACAAACTATACTCTTTGAAAGAGTTCAGTTGCTCCAGCTCTCCTCCATGGAGTTGAGAACCTTTGCTGCCTCGTGTGATATGAAAAGGCAAAAATTTCTCAGAGCTCTGTAGGCCGGAGAGAAGACCTGGCATAAACAAATTCAGAGGGACTGATCTTGTCCAGGGGACAGCAGGAAATATGAGGGAAAGCAAATTTTGGGACAAATCATTAATGAAGTTCCTTTCCTATGCTGCCTTTGGAGGAAACCCGACCACGGTTAGGGTGCTGTACCTTTGGGAGACAGGAACATGGAAAATCTCTTCAAGTTGTCAGGCTGGTTCCACTCATAGTTGTTCATCATGTACCGGTGGTCACCTGGAGAAGGAGAGCAGGGCATGAACTGGAGGAGGCAGCTGAGTGGCTTTGAGAGGGACAGGAGGAGGGGCAAAGGGGTAACAGACTGGAATTGCTTCCTCAAGCACTGCAGAGGGGATGGTTCTGCCCTTTGAAAACAAGTTCCTCTATTTTTATCATTTCTCTGGAGGACTCTCTGGCTGGGGGGTAAAGCAGTGCTGTAAGTGCCCAGAGATTCAGCCTGGGATAAAAGAGAAAGCTCTTTCGGAGATGTAGCACAGCTGAAGCATTCGGCCATTCAGTAGATATGCTATCTCCTGAAGATCCTTAGGGAGACTTGAGCGTTTGAGGCATTTTCCTACCAAAATACTGCTGTGTGGCTAAAAATATATCCCACTTCAAAAGCGGTGGTTTGGGTTTTGCTTCTTTTGTGTGTTTAACCTGTGCACAGAGCTGGCTTTCAACCAGCAGATCTTGAACTACAAGTATTACAAAGCTCAAGAAGAGCTTTTTTTGTTAAAGAAAGATGCTAAACCTGAGTTGCAAACAGGTCTAGTTTCCTGCGCTCTTGGACAAGGGCGTTTGGGTTCAGGCTTTGTACAAAGTGGATGAAACCTACCAGTTGATGTTCTATCAGTACAGTTGCTCATAAAAATACTTTCTCTTAAGGCCTCAAGTGTTATATAAACCTATTGTTCCCTGCAAGGGGGTAAATTTGGTTCCCTTGTTTAAGCAGTTCCATTCTTTGATTCTTAGTCACTGAACAAACTTTTATGTTATTTCTCCAATTTATATCTGTGTTATTTAAACTCCCTGGATGCTCTCTGATTATTTGTCTCCTTGCCACACTACTAAGTAGGTACCTGTTATGACAACTAAAAGAAAGTGGATTCCCCTTGGAGTCTGCTATTAAGCAGGTTTCATTCCATTAATATAATATTTCTTCCTGGGATGTTTTTTTACACTAGAAGATCAAGCCAGTTGCAAATGAATTTGTTGCAATGACTCAGGGGGAGCCTGAGTTAATTAAATCCATTAAGTAATTGTGGAGTTATTTCCTTGCAGTCACTAGATGCAGAGTGCTGTCCTCTTTCAAGTGTAACTGTGGTTTGAAAAATGGAGAGCTCTGAAGTTTCTGAGACTCACCTTAAATAACATTTCCCAACTGAGTGGATACCACTGTTCTTCTCATTAGGCAGGCTCCAAGCTGTGTCCATTAACTCCCTGGCAAAGTTTTTGAGAGTGCCCAGGTTTCTGGCAGTAGGTAATTGTTGCCCTGCTCAGAAATGTTTTGGCACTTGAATCCCATGGATTTCAAGTACCGTTGAGGACTTCTGGCATCAGTAACATGGAGGAGACACTAATTAAAAGTGATCAAGTGATCAAGAAGTAGTCGGTCTTTATCCAGAGCTACTAGAACTGAACATATGCATGCTTTTGTTGGGTTGTACAGACGGCCAAGTAAAATGGATTTGCTTCAGGATTGGCAAAAAACAGCTCAGCAGATGGAAGGTAACTTCCTAAATAACTTGCACGCGAAGTGCTTTTACACTACTCATCTGGTTTTCAGAAGTGCTGTGAGTAGTCAGGCATCCAAAACCCCTTTGCCATTATGCAATCAGAGTTTGGAAATTCTGCAAATCTCCAGGTGAACAAAGAAGAAGAAAGAAAAACGTACAAAGTGATTTTTGGATCTGAGCTGTCTGTCTTCTACTTGTATCAAGTTGTAGCCAAATTTCTCAGCAAACCTTAGCACATGGAGTGTTAAGAATCTGACCAGGTACACTGTAGTGTTAAATGTTGGAAGCCAAGTAATGCTCAATTTCTAGTACTACTTTAAGGGTAGGGAGAGTGCAAAAATCTGGCTCTAGCTGTGCATCATGAGCACTTTGAATGAGATTCTTGACTTTTCTGAAAGGTTGGTTCTCTGTACCAGAAGTATCTGGTCCATCTAATTCATGTTTAATGTAGAGTGATGGTGCTAGATAAACACTAATGAACTGTTTGCAGTGCAGGCTCCTTGGAGCCAGGGACTTACTCTTTTTCTCCATAACGTAGGAAGGCAGCGGGCTGTCACTTGATGAATACTAGTGAGTCTCGTTACAGATCTAAATGTTCTCTGGTCCCATGTCACTTTCGTTCTTACTGCTCTGGATTGTGAGTGCCAGATAGGCTAATTCACAAAACCCAGGCTCTGAAAAACATTAGTGTGTTGCACAATAACTGAACCCGTGTTGTTCTGACCTCTATGTGTTTTTTCAATGGCTGATTTTGTCTGCATTTTTGGTTTTGGGGTTGGGTTTTTTTGGTTGTTTCTTCCCCTCCTCCTTTATCATATCATCTTGTAATGTGGATCTGTCTTTTCTGGAAGGAAGTTGGAGTGATTTGCGTAGCAGTTGCCAAGGAAAAAAGGTAGTATATTAATACAGGAGGAATGTCTCATGAGTACTGTGAATTTGAATAAAATAACAGTGACCTTGCAGATTTGCAGCAGAGTTCCTCAGCTGCTTGTGTTATATGAACTGGACTTGAGATTATTCCTGCATCTTTTCAAGTTACATGTCCTCCTGGACAGCAGGGTGTAATTTATCCTCACATTACCTATCCAGCTTCTTGACCTTTATTGTTCTGGTATCTGTGGTGCCACAATTATTAATAGATTATATCCTTATAGCAGCCTGGTAAGATAACAATTAATTCCGATCCCTATTATTCTTCGTGCAAGAGGTCATTTCATGGGATTAAGTAACTTGCCCAAGGTTACAAAGGCTGTTTGTGGGACAGCTGGGAAGTGAACCACGGTTGTGGAGTCCCATTCTAGTGTCCTGTCCTCCTAATCTTACGTGAGAGCTTGATGCAAAACAAGTCCTTTCTGTAGAACTAATTAGGACACACAGAAAGTAAGTGGGTTCTAAAATTTGGAAGATTCCTTGCAGTGCTGTGGTATTGACGGTGACCTCCCTGTTCACCTAAGAAAGATCACCTGTCCTTAAACATCATTGAAGTGTGGGGACCATTTGGCACTGCATTTTCCTTGAACACCCTGGCTCAGGGCAGGTGGGAATCAAACCTCTCCCTAGTGCAACATGCAGAGAAGTATGATCAGAGGGCTATGTCAGTTCAAGTCATAGCTTAACCTGAACGCCAAAATGGAGACCTTTTCAATTGGAAAATCTGTTATTAGATTTTCAGTGACAGGTGCTCGCAGGGTATTTCATGTTCCAGCCAGGCAAGCAGTGGCTGAAATGGGCTGTTGTAAAATAGTATGTCATACCAGCACAGCAAATGTGCTAACTGAGCTGTACAAACAGGCTAATGACAGGATTTCAAAGTTGCCATACTGGGGTGGCTACATTCACATTTCTGCCACTGCCTTCTCAATTCACCTAGTGAGCCACTGAGTTGCCTTAGTACATCTGTGCAGTCTTCCACGTAGAAACTGTCGTGCTAAACTTGCAGGGGCTTGTTGGAGCCCTGGCGCAAGGCAGTGTCCCTGCTGGCCTCGCGCAGGAGGGAGGAGTCACTGTTCTCGACCCCAAGAGGAGTCGCTCTGAAGTCCCATACGGGAGGTGGTTGAACCGATTAAACGCTGCAAAGTGTAACACCAAACAGCGCTCAGGAAAGTGAGGCTAGTTTGGACCCCTGGCTCCCCTACACACGAGATACTTTAAATCCCCTGCAGTTCAACTGGCTCCATCCCCACATAGATCTGGTAGCGTAGTTCTGATATTCCAGAATGAATTCAGGTACAGGTAGTGTTTCTCCCACTCTCCTTAGGTCCTTGCTTACTTTCTCCTCTGTGAGAGCACGCTCATCACACTTCATGTCCTCTGTTTCTGAGCTACGCTTTGCCCAGGGAGGGAGGGGAGGGAAGGGGCAGATCTCAGATACTCTACCATTCTCCATGTGGTTCCTCTCTATGAAGTTGCGGCCAAGGTCGGCCTTGCAGATCTTCTCCACGTGCCTCATGCAGACATTTAGGAGGTCATCTCTGAGGAGTCCCATAGAGGGGCTCATGCTCTCCCCTTCAAGCAACACGCTGTATGTTGGGAGAGATGGAGGGGGGACATAATTCCGCATCAAAGCCCCGAACTCCTGCCAAAAAGAAGGGAGGAGAGTTTACTGAGGAACATAAGAGACAGGGGCTAGATCTTAGGGAACTGGCTAATGTTAGGCTCCAAATAGTATGAAGTGCAAAGGAGAACAGTGAAGATGGAGGGGGCAGACAAATGTTCTGCCTGTGAGGTGTAGCCATCTACAAAAAAAACAGGCGTTACCATTCTTCACCCACTAGACCAAAGACAGCTTCAAATGTAAGGGTTGGTTCCTGCCATACTTTTGCATTGCACTGGAGAAGATTAACGCACCTTACTCCAACTTGGGATTTGTCCCGTCCTCTTGGGAAAAAATGAAAGGAATACAAGATCTCAGTTACCTGCAGGAAGAGCACAGAGTCACTGATCTGGTGGATCTGCTCCCTGTTCTCCTTGTCCTCCCGCAGAAGCTTTGCCCTCTCTTCCAGCTCATCCACGATTTCTTTCACGTTCTCTGATGCAATCTTTTCCCTCTGGTCCAGGGCAGCCTTCACTTCATCCCTCTGCCTCTCCAGGTCACGGATCAGCTCTTTGAAATGCTGGTCCACTGTGGCTTTCTCGTTGGTGGTGTAGTTCTGCGGAGGGAAGGGGCAGAGAGAGAATGCAGCAGGAAAGACACAGGAGAAATAAAATATTAAACTTCTCAGGGAATCACTTGCTAATAGAGGGACAGAGAGGGGGATATGTCCAAGCATTCTTAGCATTTAGACTGTGACTGTGGAGACTCTAGGTATGTAAGTCTGAGCATCAGAAAAGTTGTGCCAAACAAAGTAATACTTGTTCTTGCAATAATTGTGTGTCTGTAATCTACAGGGCATTCTGTCATCTTGATTATAAGAGCATATCTTTTATTTCAATTAATGAACTGCACTCTAAAATTTAAAAACACTGTTTAACCATGTAAATCATGGTTCTGCCGCCTCAAGAATTTGAGGACCAAATTCCCACCATTTCAAAGGATGAAAGGTGCTGAAACACTTTTTACAAACCTGACCTCTAGGTGCCTCTGAAATATTCCTCAGAAGGACTGTGGATGTAACTATATTCAGAGTTAAAATTTCTAGGTCAGATTTCCAATAATAATAATAATAGTAATAATAATAATAATAATAAAGCAGACAAAAGCAGAACTGGCAAGCCAATGTGTGAGTACCACATAAAAGGGAGAAGAATGGCTTTGCCTATTAATATTATGCAAATTTTCTGGGGTGTCTCCAAATACTGTTTTCACTGGTCTATTCAGCGTCTAAATGAAAAAAAAAACAACACTATTACTATATTCTAACCCTTAGTGTGGTGGAAGAATTATAAAGGAGCCCTGTATCAGTATGGAAATAAGCTGTTCCATTATAAACAAGATGTTTGTTGCTGTAACTGCATCTGTTCCTGTTGCCTTATCTCTTTTTGGGCAATCCAGAGCCCTTCTGGAGTTTATTTTTGTGTGTGTGGTCTAGCAGAAAAAAAAGGAGCACACCTTTGTTTCCGAATCAGCCCTGGCTACTGGTGGTTGAAGAACTGTAAGGGACCCAAAGCAGGGAGGTGCCTTGGATCATTTTGTAACAAGGCTGTGCTGCCTCTTCTAGATCTCCCGCGGGGTATGTTGCAAGATGACTTCAGTAGGAGTTGTTGTTTCCAATATTTGGCATGAGCGAGTTTTGGAGAGTGATGAGATAGAGACTGTGGTAAGGAATGGAGTGAGTAAGAGAAATTGAGGAAAGGAGGAGAGGGATGTGAGAGAGTGGAAAAGAAAGGAAAGTGACAAGTACAGGAGAAACAGAGAAGTGAACTTAAAAGACTATCCCGTACGCACCTTGATACGGTCCCTCTCCTTCTGCCACTTATCCATTTCATCTTCTACCTCAATGATCTTCAGCTGCAGTTGCTCTTTCTGCAGTGAAAGCTCAGCCTGTGAGAAGAGAGGAGTCTGATGAACTGGGGCTGAGGGTGGCCTACTTCAAAGAGGCGCTGTGCTTCCACTTATGCATTTGGCCCTGAACACTAATAGCTGGGAGGTACAGGTTCCTGGCACTGCTTGAAATGGAGATCATGTGCTGACACTGGACAAGATCCCAGAGCCTCTGGCTGGGTCAAGAGATTCAGCTCCCTCAGCAAAGACTGCAGCAGAAGCACCCACCTACTGGGCTACTGTCATGGTGCCGCTTTTAATCACATTAGTGTCATTAGCTGGAGCGGGAAGAGGCCTGTTTCAAAATTCAGCTGTGTATGCAGTGAAGGGCCCATCCCAGGGTGTGCCTCTGCAGCAATAACAGTTTTCATGTAATTACGGAATGACGTTTGACGAGTGTTGCAACAAGAGGACGATGCCTCCGGCAGGAATTCTGTTTAGACAGGATTGTGGATTAATTTGCTCTGAATTGAGAGCTTTCATGTTGTGATGAAGCTGGGGAATGCTTGGAAAAAATAAAAAACACAAAAGGAGGAGGTGTAGTCAACCATGCTTGGCTTAGATCAGCAACTTCACTGGGATTCATTTGCATTTCGTTTTGCACTGGCTTCCCAGAGAGGCACAGACCAGACAGTTGCATGCATGCAGTCCATAAACCTGGAGCCTGCAGGGGGCCGAGCAGCCATGCACTGGTGTACCGTGCCGGTTGGTGTGCATGCCGTGTCTCTGGAGCAGACCAGGACCTGGCTGGTTAGTACTGCCTTGCGCCGTTAACTCTTGGTAACCCCTCCCTCGGTCGTTCATATTCA
Organism: Anarhynchus alexandrinus; assembly: GCA_008711295.1. NCBI lineage: Eukaryota > Metazoa > Chordata > Aves > Charadriiformes > Charadriidae > Anarhynchus > Anarhynchus alexandrinus. The sequence continues at coordinate 421,534 of VUYV01000128.1, forward strand.
CCACGTCCCTGCCCAACAGATCATGACAAAGCCTTTGTTTACGCACTTCAAGATCTTTCTCTGTTTCATGTGTGTACACGTTGGTCACAGCACAACGACAACTACAGGCAATCTGGCTATGGGACACTGATCCCCAGAGCTGTTTAGGAACTATGCAGTTGGCAGAAATTACCTGTATTCCACAACTGAGCTATGTCATGTTACAGAAGTTCTGAAAACTCGCTGTTCATGTGGGATCCTTTGGCAAATGGTTGTATTACCCAAAAGCACTTACATATAGGCCAACGGTTAGAGGCAGGGGAGATGAGGGACAGATAAATCCACTCCCACAGTAGCTAACACTGGGAGGTCTCCCTGCTGGTAAAACACAAGGTGTAGTTCCCACTGCTTTGCCACCCATCCAAGAACATAATACAACATGAAAACCAGGGTCTTCTTTTGTGATCATAGTTGCCCTTGGGCTGGGAGTGCAGAAATTTTCAATTCTCCATTCAAGGAACAGAAAACAGTGTCACACGCTGAAGAGCAGGCAACAGGCTGTCAACCAGCTCAGACCAAGGAAATCAGCCCAATAGGGCTCTTCTCTTGGTGCCAGCCACCATAGTGTCTGAACATCCTCTTGAACTTGAACCAAGCACAGCTGCATCTGAGAGCCATTGACTCTAGCTGTTCCAATTTAGAAAATCTCTATTTATAGAGGGAAAACATTTTAATTATTGTTTTATTGCCTTATAAAACAGAAGAAAGGGGGAACAAAAAAGACAAATGTACTCAAAGGTATTTTAATGCCAGCAGAGCTGCATCCTCACTTTGTCATTGTAATTGTCCTTCTTTGTTGAGAGTTAGGAGGGCACTGGCCCTCTAAATATTATCCATACACCCTGACAGCCTTCAATAGTCAACTGAATGCTGTCATGAGCTGAAGCTCACATTCTACAGGGGTTCAGGGCAGACATGGATTTGTGGTACAGGATCATCAGGGAACCATCAGAATATCAAGATGAGAAAATTCGCTCTACTACTGATCAAGAGAGTAAAGGCATGAGGTTGGTCCTATAGTTTTCACATTTTCAAGACAGAGACTTGGAGGAATGCATGCTTTTTTCCATTCTCACGTGCACTGTGAGATGTCTTGCGCATCAAGACACAAAGCTGTGCAACCATCTTTGCACAGCAGGGAAACGCAATGAGATAAAAGGATTTTAGATCCAGATATTCATTGCACTGCAGTAACCAATGTGAGAAATTACACTATAATGGAAGTTGTTTCCTTGAGCCACAGAGCTACATCCAGATGGCATTAATTGTTAGTAAAGTAAAAAGCACATCTCCCGAGCAATGGGAGGTCTTGTTTCCCTCCTCATCCCTAAATATCAGGAGGTACTTATCACAAGAATGTGAGTGAAATCATACACAGAAGGACTGGAGGGATTTTTTTTGAGAAGAGCAGACCTTTCACAGCCACGTAAACACTCCCAAACAGTAGGGATTTGAAAAGAAAAGTGACAGGAAAAAAATTCAGGTGATGGCTCAAAAGTGGTGATAACAATATTATACTTTTATAGTACTTCTTAATTAAGATGTGTCTCAAAGGCATTTCGCAAACTATTCCTTGCTCAAAAGTGATAGCTAACTCCTAACAGCTTGTTGTAGTTCTAATATCCCTTCACCCAGAAAGGTAGTTTGGGTGCCTCTGGGATGGCATGTAACAACTATTTAAGAGCAGACTCACACTACAATTTAGAATGAGAATTATGATTTGCAAATGGAAATTACAGAGATAGTTCCAATAGCCGGAATGCAAATACTGGAGTCATCCAGGTTCAGCTTGGGTTAAGACGCCCATACTGAGGGCAAAAGGAAACACTACTACAGACACCAGCAAGGGCAAGGGAGGTGAAGGGCAGTGCTTCATTGCATGATAGTGTGAACACTAAAACTAGTCTTACCATAGAAAAAATGTTAAAAAGAGGTCCAGGGAGACTATGGAATAGTACAAGAACTGGTGACATGGGCACAAGGAGGCGGATTCAGTAGGGGTGCCACAATTCAGTAGGATGGACCACAACGAAAGGGGTTCAGCAAAGGAGATTTCATGCTGTTTTTAAGGCTCTGTTTCGTCTGGGACTGGCTGGAAGCTGCTTTAGCATCCGCATGTATCCAGGGTTACATTTACAGTAGGGTGGTTACAGGTACTAGGGACAGTCAACTTCTGAGCTTCATTGCCTATGAAGAAACATCTCTCCTAGCTTTCTTCATATTTCTCAGATTTTCCAAGGTCAACAATCCCCGATCCCCTTGTATGATGGACAACCCAGAACAAATCCATTGGGTGAGACCTGGGGTTCAGAAAGTCCTAGTGAAAGATAATATAGCAGCTCCACCCATTGCGGGGGGAGTCCCTATAGCACAGAAATAACAGTAATAGTGAAGAAGATCTAGGAAATACAGGTTTAGACCATTTGGTTTGACTACAGTAAGTTGAGAAATGCTGGCACTGAGAGTCTTTGAGCTAAGAGAGGATCCCCTGTTAGACTACGTTAATTAGGACAGTCAAGATGCCTAAGTGAAAGTTCAGAGTGTAGACCTAAACATCCACAACTGAACCCAGCCATTGTGCTGTAAAGGATCTAGAGATGTGAGATTATGAGTGTTGCATCATGATGCAACTCATTTTTGCAAGGCAGCAATACAAGCATCATCATGTCTTAATGCTCTGGGAACCCAGTCCCTGAATCAGGGAACACCCCTGTGTCACCAGCCTGGGAGAGCTATGCTAATTACCTGCCAGCAACAACCAAATGCAATAATGAAGCTAGAGATGAAGTGTTTAAACTTGTCCCAGCACAGGGCCTGTATTGGAAATGACACGGCTGAGAAATCAGAAAATTATTCAAGACATTATTTCTGCTGGTTTTGCCATTACATTTTTCTGTCTAAGCTTTTGTTAAGCAGAGGTGTGGGTATCAGTGGGCTACAATCAATCTCTGGAGACTCTGCCAGCTTCCTGCAAAAACACCACTAGTCACTGCACGAGCTGAGGCCAGAAAAGGCTCTGTGCTTTGCACAGTTTGAAGAGAACTCCTTACTTGCAAACTTGTGGATTTTCCCTGGGTTCTGCCCTTACTGTAGAGGCATTAATGCAGAATGCGGGCAAACAGGCAAATCTGCTCTACATCACAGTTTGCAGCAGGTCAGCTGCCCCAGCCTTCCAGCTTAGGAAGAACGTCTTGCAGGTAGTGCACCATCTCTGTGGAAAGAGCACCTATTTTAAGCGGTGGCCGCAGAGCAACCACAACTAGTGTAGATAAGGGCTCACAGCCACATTGTGCCCTGGCCTTCTATCAGTGGCAAAAGCCAAAAATCCTTCCACGGGCACGCTGATACACTCTTGTTTGCTCTCTATTCAGATAGTAAAAGCAACACAGAGAGGGCTCAGATGGAAATCCCTCTGGATCCATCTCTGTGGACGGTTGACTTCAAAGCCTAGTTCAGACTCTGTGAAGTCTCCCCTTTTAAAAGTCGCTTTGTTGGAACGAGGAACACCCAGCTCCCGTTTCTGCACAGCAGTTCTCTGCTGCCTCTTTAAACCTGCTGTACAATGTGAACTTTTCTTTAAAGGTAAAGAATTAAAGAAAAAAATCAAAGTGCTTTTCACTAGAACTGACCTGACGTGCTGAGTACTAAGGCTGACGCTGGATGGTAACGCCAAGTTATTTACAGCTCTGTGACTGGCAGGCACATGTGAAGTTGTCTCATTTTGAGAACAGGCCTGTAAAACAGGTTTTGAATGAAGGATCCCCTTTCGAAATGAAGGATGCTGTCTGAAAGGGGGGCTCTAGTTCTGCTGATAAATCAAGCTGGCCAGGGGGGAGTGTTCAAGCAGCTATTGGCAATCCTCCCTGTTAAGCGTGTGTGGTTATTACCCAGCCTCGCAGACTTTCTTTGGTTGTTTCTTGTACTGATTCTGGTGGGGGTGTTACTTTTCCTTTAAATCTGTAGCAGGAAACTAATGCAAAGTGGATCTGGGGAAGGCATTAAAGGTTTGCTGGGTAAAACACGCAAATACCACTGGGTGGAAACTCAGAAAAAAAGTCTGTCTTCCCTGCCAAGTTGTCTCTGTCTGACCCCCTGTGCCTTTCACTCTTGTCTGCTGAGCAGCACAGCAGGAGAAGGGGCATGACTGAGTCTCACCCCAGGCTCCTGAAAAGTGGAAGACGCTGCTGTGTTCTCCCTCTCTTCCGCAAAGAGAGAGATCTCAGGCTTTCCACCGCCTGCTCAAATGCTCTAACCAGTAGGTGTCTGTATACTGGCTTGTTTGCATTCCTCTGCTCTTAAGCTGTACTGTCTCTGTCTGCATTGTGGAGCAAGCAGCGTTACCTAATTCTACAGAAGGATCTTAAGCTCTCCCTTGCTTTCCTAACACTGAAGTACAGCACCTCTCTTCCCTACAGACATATAGCAAAGATAAACAAGATAAACTCATGAAAGACTGTAACCTGCACTAATTCTGCAATACAAAAGGAACAGATGGACCTAAAACAAGCATATTACACCTTAGTATGTGACGGTTTTGTGCCCCCAAATTGCTGAGCGCCCAGATTGACAGTCAGGCCGAAGTGCAGCACAGCAGAGAACCCCCCTCCCCAGTTCTGCTGGAATCCTCTCCCGGTTTGGAGTTGCAGTAGGGCCAAGGACTGGGAAATCCTTGCAGATAAACCAACTGTTACTTGACAGCCAGCACTGTGGGAAAGGGCCTGTCTGGATACAACTGTATTCTGGTCACCAGTCCAGTGGCATAGTTAGCAAATTCGGAGGCAGTAAAGCTACCCTGGAGCTGCTTGGATGCCAAGCTGTGAAAACGAGGCAGGGATGGGGTTGACCTGACGTGGGTTTTTGCTTATTCTTTCCACAAAGGCCAGCAGCACCAGCCACACTTTGCCACTCTTCCAATTTGTGGTCATATTCCAGCTCAGCTGATTTGCAAAACTTGAAAAGAATAGGTGGTGCACACAAGGGACTTGGAAATGTTCATTCCTCTTTGTGGTTCTTGCTAAGGCTCCACCAACGGTTAATAAATCAGGGCTAGGAATAAACATTTGTAAGCAACAGCTATTCTGTTAATTGTTTTTGTCTGAGTGAATACTCAAGTTACAACATGATTAAAACTCGTTGTCAGGAGAAACTTGCACATGTGTATGATTCATATTGATAAAGCCCTAAATCCTTTAGGCTTAGCAGCAGCAGAAACAGCACAGGGGACAGTACAAGAACTAAAGCATGGAGCTAACAAGAGTGGCACAAGGACTCTAAGAAAGAAATCAAACCATTTAAATCATAGGTAAACTCTTCTCTGCCCAGCTATGGCTGCCTCTAAAAGCCAGGTGTTCTAGGTCCATCCAACCACAGGAAGAAGGCTTTGGCCAGCCTCAGTTCCTCAGGGAGCAACTGTTGACCTCTTTTCAGTTGAAATGGCTAAGAGGAATTGGACAAGCTGGCAGACACTAGACACAGCTTGATGAGAGTTAGGCATATGCTATGTTCAGAACTGACATCAAAAACACAAGAACAAGCAATTATGAAACAAACAGCAGGCTAGTGAGCCCCGCAGGAATGTCTAAGACATGCAAGAAACCTTGTCTGGTTTCAGCGAGGCTGCAAGTTGGAGATGACATTGCAAGAAAAAACCAAACGTTTGCATAGGAAGACAGAAATAAGCTCTGGATAAGATGTTCTTTCAGCCTGATGAGGTAAATCTTCCTAGCACATTAGAAAGAGTTAAAGTGTTCTTCCAAGTGAAGGGTAACTCAAGAATTTCCAACAGAGAGTATTTGTATTTGCCTGTTCACCACATCAGAGAGCTGGCTGGGGCTGTGCTTAAGACTGGGATTTGGCAGACCTTGGTGCCCTTCCAGTTTCTGCCATGGACTGTCTGTGTGACTGTAGCCAAATTGTTTTCCTTTACCGTTTCACAGGTCTCCTTTCTGTAATCTCTCCTGTCCTGTCTGCTTAGATCAGAAGGTCTCTAGGCCAGGACATGCTCTTACTATGGGAATGTACAGCACCAAACATGGTGAGACCCTGATCTTGACTGGAGCTAGTCGAATAATCATACATCCACCCAGAAAGCAAATAGCGTAAGACTTTAAACAAACACAGGTGGAAGACTTTTCATTAGAGTGAGCACTGTTTCACATACCAGCCTCATCTCCTTAGATGTCTGTCCTCTGAACCTATTGTAGTAACACTTCAGGGGAAATTATAATGTTTTCTGTTTGCACCAGGATTTTTTCTTCATTGAAGCTTCAAAAGACTCTTCCCATAGGTGGGGCTTGATACTATTATAGCCGTAACAGAATAGCAAAACAAAAAGCCATAATCTCACTCTAAGTAGCTGAGATGGCATTTTTCAATAGTAACCTAGCAGCCACTGATCTGACTACCTGTATTCTGGAGGTCCTGAACTTAAGCAATGCCCCACCTTTCTGGCTGGGGATAACATTACACAAACGCTGTCAAAACTTGAGACAGTTTTTTGAAAACTTAGCATGTGCTGTTTCAGCTTCTGCTGAAAGTCAGTGGTGCAACCCCAGGGGTGGAAACCAGGTTCTCCCCTCCACTCCCCACAACCCAGTCTGCTACACACCACCAGTGCTATGCTGCTGTAACCAGCCATTAAGAGAATGAAAATTCCATTGCAGCAGAGCCCAGGCAATATCAGTTCTCCACTAAATGCTTCCCATCCGTGACCCGTGCATCCCGGAATTACATTGCAGACATGATTTTAGGAGAGACTGTAGGCTGGAGAGCAAAAGCTGGGGTGTAATTATTAAGGTCTGTTGGAAAGATAGGGAACGTGCAATAAAAAGAGCATTACCTCTTTTCCCGCTTTCTCAATCTCCACTGTCACTGTGCTGTGGTTCTTGTGCTCCTGGAACATGCAGAGGTAGCAGATGCACATCTGGTCTGTCTGACAGAACAGCTCCATGGTCTTCCCATGCACAGGGCATTTTCTTGCTTCAAAGTCTCTGATGGGGTCCAGGAGCTGGTGGTCCCGGAAAGCTGCTCCCTCCAAATGGGGCTTGAGGTGCAGCTCACAGAAGGAAGCCTGGCACACCAAGCAGGACTTCACAGCCTTTTGCTTGTTATCGATGCAGGAATCACACAGAACATCCTCGAGCTTCACCCTGGGCCGTGACCCAGCTGCTCTGTCAGGCTTGTTGAAGGTGGATCTTCTCAGGTCTCCTGTCTCCACCAGAGGGAGGGAAGTTTTCTTCAGGTCCCCCATCTGCCCCCCAGAGAACAATGACTTCCTCCCTTCCCCTTCATTAGGCAGGAAGCTCTTTTTGGAATCCAAGGAGAAGAGGGATTTCCTGAGATCGCCTTTCTCTGCAAAGGAGAGGGGTGGTCTCCTCATGTCTCCTATCTGTCCACTGCCATATTGCATCTTCTTTGAATCTGCCGAATCCATGCTGAAGTAGGTCGATCTCTTTTCATCGGATGACTCCACAAACTGAATGATGGGCCTCTTCCAGTCACTCCCAGAGAAGAGGGAGCTCTTGATTTGCCCTGTCTCTAACGAAGGACCACCAGTGCCCTTCATAGGTTCCTTCTCACCTCCACCAGGGTTTGTGGTCTTCTTCACTTCTTCTTCTTTTTTGGGGGCAGATGGACTCTTCCCATCCTCTGGCTTCCCGGTGGTACCGTTTGTCCTTGCCGCACTCCCCGTTTCCATCGTCTAAACAGGGCGAATTGGCTTCACTGCTCAGTCTTTCCTCCAGTTCCTGTCTCTCAACCCTCTACAAAGGAGGTATGTCTGCCTGGTCGTTGTCTCGGCAAGGAATGACGGAATGCAGGAAAGTTTCTGCCCAAGTGACGCACCTGGATCTCCTGCGAGGAGGAGGAGAACGCCTGGATTATGCTGGGTAGACGCAGGGAGAAAGAAAGAAAGAAACAGACGTTACCAGGGATCAGAAGCTACAGCTGTGCAGTTAATTATACAAGGCAGTCCACACCCAGGAACATTCTTGTCTAACCAGGTTTGGGAGGAAGGGCTGTTTATATACATAGAAATGTTTGGGTTTTTTTAAAATCATTTTCATTAAGATGTAGCAACCAGTTTGACCGCTTGTTTCAAAAATAATTTTGCTCATTGTTGCCAGGAGCTGAGGTTACCTCCTTGCAGAGATGGGCAGGGTCGGAGAGACCATGAGATGCCGAAGATGGGTTTGTTAACTGGGTCATACACATGCACAAAAATAATTATGGTTGTAATTAAAATGAACGCCCAGAATAAAGCATTCTTAATCTTGGTTCCCCTGAGGGCTTACTGTATTCAGTAGGACAGGGAGGGGAAATGTATGGATAATACTGGGTTTAAAAGACCCTATTATCTTTATTTTGATTTTGATGTTGGGTTTGATGCAAGGCCCATCCATCTGGACCTGGAAATAGCCCAGCCACGTATCAGAAGAGCACAGCTGACCTGAAGGAAAAATTGGCTAGTCCTGTTTTCCCACAGGCCATACTATGTCCTCTAGTGTGACTAGTAGAATAAACTCCCATTGCCTATTTCACTGCATGTTCTTACTGAGATAAGGGTTCAGGTGTACCACGTGTAGCTCTCCCCATAAATGTCCATTGAACTGAGAGGACATACCTGTAACATACCTGGAAGAGGAAATATTTTACAGCTAGCTGGCCAAAATATTTCTTGCAAGAAAAAACAGCTGAGAAAGAGTTTTAAAAATAGATCTGCCTCTGTTAGCTGTATTCCTGGGAAATGTTTGACTTGTTGGAATCACAGAAGATTTCAGAAGAAAAAGGGTCTTTATAAGCACTGGTGAATTCCATCAACTTCAAAAGAAGGAAGTTGATCTTCCACTCATATCGTATCAATTTAGCATAGATTATGCTCTGAATTTCAGTGAGATTGCTCTGAGATTAATGCCCAGGGTGTAAATTAACCATGCCTAAGATTTGTGCTTAATTTGATTTTCGCAGAATTACAATGGTGGTGTTGCTGGAGAATGTGATTTTTAGCTTGTAAAGATTTCTCATTAGAAATCCATAACAGTGTCCTAAGGAGGAAAAATGTAGGTCTGCATTTCGCAGCTCTTTTTCAGGTGTGGAGGAAATAGAGGTGCAGTCCAAAACAGGAACAGCATACATTTTGGATCTGATATGAGAATGAGATAGCCAGGAAGAGCCCGTCTTACAGTTTCTAAGGGCTTTGTCTGTGCAAAATGAGAGAAAAGGAAAGAGAAATTTTTTTTCTCTTCAACTGAAATGCAGTTGGGACCCCTGGCTCATAGATTCAGCCCCTCTTACTACCTGTATGTTTTTATGGCTCTCTGTATATGAGAAATGATTCAGTATACAGTATTTTTTTTGGATAATAGTTGTTGTGAAAGGCCATGCCTTTTGCAGTAATTTCTAATGGATGTTTTTTTATTATAGGACCATAGTCTTTCATGAGTCAGAAGTCATTCCCTGGCATAGGAAAGGGCAATGCTATTTAAAAAAAAAAAAATTCATAAAAGAAAGAGATTGACTGACATATTTCTTTCCCCCTGGCTTCCTGGGCTGAGCTGATCTTTATAACATCAACAGTCCTCCAGATCTCCAAGTAATTAAAAATACTGGAGGGTGGAGGCGCCTGTTGTCACGTGTACAGAAAAGACTCAGCAGAGCTTTTCCAAGCTAGCAGAAATACGTAAGAAACAAAAAACATCTGTATGAAGAGGTCTAACTTGAAAGAGGGCAGCCTTGGTTTCTCTTGTTTTCCTGACACTTTGTTAAGATTTTGGAGTACGTAAGGCAATCAAAAGATTAAGGACTGATTTTTTTCATCTTGGTTTTACTGATGCAAATCCAGAGTAAATGAGTTTAATCCAGCTGTTCTGGGCAGACTGGGCTTGGGAGGAAGTTCATTATTGACTCCCCTGTCCATGCAGAGGCACGTACAAGACTGACACCTTCCAATAAGTCCTCATGCCAGCCATGGCTTTAGCTCCTCCGTTTGTTGCAGTGCTGGTGAAGTATGGCCATACTTGGAGATGTAAGATATTGTACTGTCTATCATCTAATGCTGTGCTAGTCAGACTCAGACAGGCTGTTGTCAGCCCTCATGACAGTTGGTATGTTCCATGAAGCTGCAGGTTCTGCTTTGGCTTTTGAATAGCTTGGGTGACATCTGTCCTTGATGCTTAATTTTGGAGGATCCTCAGCTTAAATGCTCTGTGTGAGACAGAAAGAGAGAGATCATGTGCAGATACACACATACAGACTAATGGAGCCAAGCGCAAACTGGATTTCTTGAAGAGGAATCTGTTTGCCAGTAGTCTGGGCTGAACCTCCCTTGAGTCTGCAGAAGAAAGAAAGGATGTCACTTGTGTGCCTAAGGAACGCTCCCCACTGCTGCCAGTCACTTCTGCGTAATGCCACTTTCACTGGTCCCCTTTCAACCTTGGCTCGCTCTTGCAGCATCCCACATGCCCAGCGTTAGCGCCTGGGGCATGTCCTGCTTGCAGATACCTGTGAAGCCATGGCAGGCCCATGGCAGGTGTGACCAGCAAGGGCTAAATGCTGCTGCCACACGTCCTGGGAGTGCAGCTCTGCTCCGTAGCCAAAGGCCGAGCCCACTCTTTTCCCTATCATCTCTCTGCACCTCGCTACACCTCATCGTGTCTTTCTCATGCCAAAAAAACTGTTTGCAGATGGGGCCCACCTCTCTCTTGTTATTTCTGGCCTTTCCTGGGAAAACTACTGTTCACACCTGTCTGAAACTTGAGGTGAACATGGGCTTATTGGTGCTCGTAACCACAGCCAGTGCTGGCTAATTCTGCCTGGGAATCACAGGAGGACTACTGGAGTTAAAGGGCAGTTTGTTAGTTAAAGAGCGGTTTGTTAGACAATTTGTGCTTCAGTTTCCAACCACATTTAGAAGACTTGTGTGCACACATATATTTCAGGCAATTTAGAAGCCAAAGTAAAGTACAGACTGGACATCTCTTTATTGCAGGCTTTATCTTTGCACCTCCCAGAGGGTGGCTCCTGATTTCTATAGCATGAGTTCACGCCTGTGTAAGCATCATCTGTGATTTTTGCACCAGCTATCCCTCCATTTCCTGCAGAGGACAACTGTCTCCTATCTAGCGCAGTGCGTCAAGCCGATCACAAAATATGCCCATGTCTATGCCTCTGACTCAGAGTATACACCCACGTTTGGCATCTGCAGTGCCTTTCATCTGAAAAACTCAGAGCGCTTTTCAAAGGTTCACAAATTAAACTTGACAACACCTTTGCAAAATAGGTCTGGGTTGCTAACCCCATGTAGCAATTAGGGAAACTGAGGCATGTACTGTGGAACTGACTGATATTTTTCAGCAAAAATTAAACTTTTTTTTCTGAAATAGCTGCAGCCTTTTTGCTTGCTCATTCTCTTATTTTTTCATGATTGTGACCCCTCTAAATCCCTGATATTTTTTTAATATTCCTTGATGCTTTTTTCCTTGTTTTGAACTTCGTTGTTTTTCATTGTGTGTATACCAGTAAGTTTGGATAGCTTGTACTGAAGTGTTTCCACCGTGCAATGTACTGCACAAGAATCTTCATGGGTAGGTACCTAAAAAAAAAGAATTTTCCCCAGGATGGAAAAAGTGAAAAAATTGGGTCCATTTCAAACTAAATAGAATAGAAACAGTTAAGCCAACCCCAGGGCACTCCTTTAGACAGGCTCCGGAGCAGAGTTTCAAACACCAATGACAGATGAAGTCATGGAGAGTCATAGAGAATTAGATCAACCAGCCCATGATTCACTGGCCCCAGTTCTCACAACAACTTCAACCAAACTAGGAGCGGGGAACCTGTCTGCTAATTGCCTGCTCTGTGCTCTGCCCACTAATCCACACTCCCTTTCACATCCTACATATTTTCAGTCCTTTCTCATTTCTTACGCCTTTATATAAAACAAGTCCACGGCTCGGAAAATGTTACGCTGAAATGCATGCAGGCTATTCCTGCTACAAGAAAGCACAGGAAATCAATGCATCAAGCATGTAGACACCATTGAGCAATGACCATGCATTAACCAGTTCCTAGCGTAACAGCAGAGCAGGCAGAACAAGTTCAAGGCTTCGTGTTGCTTTCGCACGTATCAGATTCAGCCAGCGATGCATCCGGATAGATCAGTAGAGCTATCCTGGTATAGAGCGCATGGGGAAAAAACAATAGTGCTGCAGGTGTGCTTAAAGCAGATCTACAGATATTCTCAGAGCTGTGCTTTATATGAAAGAGGCTCAATTTATGTGGCATAAACTTAAGTTCAGGTATTTGTGATAATTTGGGCTCACCACCTCCATGTGATAATCAGGTATGTGTCTCCGAGTGGGTGATGAACGGAGGGAAAACTGACCCAGAAGGATCCAGTTATTTAGGGGATGCATTTTCACGTTAGGGGGCATGCTGAATTGCGAGCTCAGTGAAGATGGTCAGAACCTGGCTTCAGATGCAAGGACTCGGATTTTTAGGGCAGCGTGAGCATCTGAATAGCTCCCCGAGGGTACCATGGCAGGCCAAACACAAGCTTCCCAGGGCTTAAATCAGGCCTGCAGGCTATGAGCTGGACCACGGGGAATCTTAATTATTGGAATAAGTTGCAGGCAGGATATAAATGCCTGTTGTGTAACGACGATACTCGGTGAGCATGTAGAAGGAGGGTGATTCACTGAAGGAGTGAGAGGGTGTGTGACAGGACAAGGGCATTAACTGGAGGATATGTGCTGCCTGGGGGAGGACCCCTTTCTAGTGGTTATGCTGAGTCTTCACCTTTGAAAAAGCTGAAGGGGAAAATGACTACTCAGCATTAAATTCATGTGGAGGACAGGAAAGGGAATACCAGCTAAAGAGGGAAATCTATTTGAATTAAAGGACAGTGCTAGTGTAAGATCAAATAGGGTAAATTTGTTCATTAAACAATATAGGCTAGACATCACAGGAGCAGAGTTCAGGGATGGCCTTTGAAACAGAGTCTTGGGCACCAAGATCCGAACTGGATTCACGATGAACATGCTACAGTCATCAACACGTTGCATAACAGTATATGGATGATATTGCACGCCTTCAATATGCTTACAAGACTTGTTGCACCATGTTCATATTGTTTTTAATTAATTAATTAAGCCTGTGTTTCAAGGCTTCTACTGGTTGCCTGTAGAGGCCAGGAAGGAATTTCGCCCCCCCCCCTCCCCCCCTTTGATGATTAACTTGGTTTCTGTGTCATTGGTTTTCAGTTTTTGTTTTCTTTTCCACCTCCTTTTCACGCACTAGAGATTGGCACAACCTGAGATGGGGAAGTTGGGTGGAGCTGGTTGCAACTCTCAGGTGTCTGCTCAGCACTAAAACACGATGTCCAAATTTGGGATCAGGAAGATTCCTTAGCTGGGTTAGCAAGGACCACTGAAGCTTTTTTACCTTCTGCTGTAGGGTGTCATATTCTGTTTTGACTTCTCTGGAGTGTGGTCACTGGCAGTTTTCAGGTCCGCCTCAGCAACCATGCAGATGTGATTTCGCAGATGGTTCCACATGCAAACTTGGGAGATTGTGATTCTGTCCTGTGTTGTGCTCCAACCTGTTCATAGTCTTTTAAAGTGCTCTGGGATCTTTGGAAGCAAAGTGTAGTAGAAGAGATAGATATTATTGATGTAAAATTAGCAGTTCATATAATCTTATGGTTTTGGGGGCTGTAGAAGAAGTAATAAAATATTCCCCGATTTTCAGCTGGCAGAAATTATTTTATTGGTATCTGGATAGCTGTAACAGATTATACTCCTTCCAGAAAAAGATTTGGTCCTGGCGTATAGGTGCTAGTATGGGTCTGTAACCCCCAGGATCTCTTTGTGTACTCTTCTGTGCGGATGCTCTTTTTTCTCTGATGCTTGGATGTGATAACTTTCAGCATAATTTGCTATTGTCCCCAGCAGCAGGTTAGGGTCTAGTTCTCTATGGATTTGCATCTCTGCAAAAAATGCCCTGCATCAAACTCTGCAAGGCAGGGGAATGCCGTCTCTATCTCATGCCTTAGGAAACTAAGGCCTGACAAAGCTGAAAAGGGTTGGTTTTCCAGCAAGCCAAAGGCGGAGATGGGAAATCCCCAAAGAAGGACCTTTTTGTCCCTGCCCTGTTGCTTAAAAACTTGTTTCCCCCCTAGAGCCCATTTTACTGATCCATCAGATACAGTTCCAGTAGCAGAGCCACCGTAGCAGTTCCTGGCACAGTGTGTCAGCAGATGGGAAAGACTACGAGGGCATATGTGGGGCAGGGCTCCTGGGCGGTCCTGTCCTCCCTGAGCAGGGGGCCACCTCCACTCCCTCTGAAGAGCTGTGCTGATTAAGCTTGTCATACAGTTATCTGGGGTCCTAGACTGGGATAGAGGTGCTGTGGGATGGAGACCAGGCTGGGAAAAGGTTGAGAGTACCACTGGTAAGAGTTTTATTTGTGATGGGAGAGTCTTGACAAGCCCACATCATCTGCTATAGGCAGGTTTGACATCACACGGCTGAATCCAGAGGCTCTGTGCTACTGGAGCTGGAAGAAGCTCTGCATTTGGTCACAAAAGGTGGTGAAAAGCAGCATCGCTACTTGCTCCTCCTTAGTCTGTTTCTGAAGGTCATCCCTTTCTCTGCAATCCGTGCTCCCCCAGGTCAGCTGTTCCCCAGCTTCCCCGTCAGTGCAGAGTCTCTGCCTTCGCGAGATCAAAGTCCCAGCTCCCTGGTGAGGTCTGGGAGTGAAAACAAGTGAAGCTGATGGGAGGAGGTGTGACTCACAGTGCCAAACCTGGAGGAGGCAGGTGGACAGAAAGAGGGGAAACATGGATGGATAAAGAGCAGAACAAGGACAGGCAGGGAAAGAAGAAAAAGGACGGAGAGTTATTAATAGAGTCTCCCTAACACACAAACTACTCTGAAATCCTCTGTATTTGGCAATATCAAGCCAAGCTTCCCTCCAGGCAGTGGTTGTTTCTTGTAAAGGTAGCACAGAGAGCCGTGCATGGAGGGACCACTCCTTGCCCTGACCTGCCCTGGAGACAGAAACTGTGGCTCTGTCCCTCCTGAGGCATCCAGGCCCGTGTGGCCACTGAGCAGCCCAGCATAGACTCACAAAATGGTTAGAGTTGGAATGGACCTTAAGGATCACCTCATTCCACCCCCACTGCCTTGGGCAGGGGCACCTTCCACTAGACCACGTTGCTCAAAGCCCCATCCAACCTGGCCTTGGATGGGAGGGAGAGCAGGACAGGACGCCCTCTGTCCCGAGAGCGTGCTGCAGGTGGGACAGAGGAGGGGGTAGATGCTTCCTTCTCTTACGCTGTGCTTGTTCACAGTCATGCGCCAGGTGCTGGTGAGGGGCTGGGGGTGATGGCAAGCTTGCGGGCTTGTGGGATCAGCTGTAGCCCTGGTAAGCATCTTCCTCGCTAAGAGCAAGTGCCATCTACCCCAAATCTTTCTTCACCTCTTGCAAGAGCCTCAGTGTCTCAAGCTGTCTCTCTCTGCCGAAGGGTTAGCCTCCTGAGACCGGTTCCCTGCAGGGAAGTTGCTTAGAGGGACGGGGAGCCATCACCCACTCAGGGCAGCAGGGCTGGTCTGAGCAGTCCCCAGATGTGGAAGAACCCCAGCAGGCAAGTTCTTGGCTGCCCATGGCTTCTGCCCTGCGCAGAAATCTCCGTAGGAGGTTTTGCCTGTGCGAGGGCTGCTGCTCCATCATTCCAGGAGACAGCTCAGCACTTGGGGAGCTGCAGTCTGACCCTGCTGGGCTTCCCTGCCCGCCCGGAAGGCTTTAGGGGAGGCGGTGGGTGGGCCCCGGTCTGTGTCATTGTTGGGTTCCTGGAAATCAGAGTGCAGGACGGGGGGAAGCCTGAGGAATGAGGCCACCACGCGCAGCAAATGACTGTGAGCTCAGCTCTTGTGTCTGGTTGTTCAGAGGAATTCTTGCTCTGAAAAGCCCCTGGGAAGTTAAATGGGAAAACATGTTGAAACAAGGACGCTTATTCACTCTGTGACTGAGTAAGACAAATATCCAGTGTGTGCGTGCATGCATGTTTCTTGATTTACTCCCCTCTTTCCTTCCTCCAGAAATACAGAAGAAAAAAAATAGCACAGCAAAAGAAAAATGTGACAGAGGTGAAGGAAGAGAGACAAAGAAGAGGGAAAATGCTGAGAAAAGAAGGGAGAAAGAAAAAAAACATCAGAACAATTCTGGGAGAGAAATATAAAACATAGATAAGAGAGTGAACTTGGGGCCTGAGCCTCCCTTACTGACCACCATAAATACAGGATAGCTTGACAGAAGCTGAGGCAGGGCGAGGGTCAGGACCAGACCTCGAGGAGGGTTAGTATCCGCCACTCTTACTCATCATGAGCAGCGCTCTGCTGCATGCCTTGCCTGGACTTGCTTGTCCTTGGTCAGCATTATCCCTCTGCAGCCAGATCCCACCCTCTGGTTTTAGGGTGGTGGCAGCTGCCTGGGAAACAACTGTGTCATGCCATCCATCCCCTTCTCCAGGTGAAAACAACAGGATCAGCAAGCTGCAGGGAAGGCCAGCAAGGCTGCTTTTCTCCAGGCAGCAGCACAGAGACTGTGTTTTGGTTTCTGGCATTCAGATGGAGATGGGAGCAAGGGGCAGGCAGTCCTTGACACAGCTTGTCTTCCTAGGTCCCTTATCTGCTCCTGGCAGGGGCCGCTCAGTGTTTGGGGCTTGGGAAGGGATCTACAACAGGAGTATGTGGACACCGGCCCTGGCTTGCACAGATGGGAGTGAAATTTGGCATCCAAGGAAAGCAGTGTCTGATGGAAAATGTCTGATGTTTGCCTTGGAAAGGATTTGGGGACAGGCTGATCGCGGTAGCTCTTACGTCACTGGCGCTGAGCTCACAGTCCTTCAGCACCTGTTTGCACCTTCTTCCAAGCCCTATTGCTAAATGGCAGGAGCTCAGACTTCACTTCTCATCCTGCTATCGCACCTCTCTGTCCTCGCTCCTGCCTCTCTCCAAATGCATCCTCACTGCTCTGGGCAGTCCAGAGGGTCACCTGCACCCTGAATCCCCCTCACAGCCTCCCTGTAACCAGCCTCCATCTTCCTGCCAACTCCACTAGGCCCTCTTTGCTTCACTCCTACGTGCCTAGTAGCAGAAAAAGCTGTACCCCCTCCACCCCCACACAGCAAAACAAACCTCTGAAGGGTTCTCCAGCTCAAGGAAGACCCGCAGCAGGACATAACTCAAAGTCAGGGGAGAGAATGGGCTTCTTGGTGGCACAGGCATAGCCACCCACTGCATCCTTGCCCATGGATGCCGGTGTGTCCATCCCGTCCTCTCACCTACCCCCCCAGGGCAGGGCTTTCTGTGTGGCTAGCATGTGGAGCTCTCCTCCGGACTTGATGGCAGCTCTGTCACTGCGGTGGCAGCTGCATGTGGTGAGTTAAGTGCCCATAATAAGGTGCAGGGTAGCGGACTGGACACTGGCAGCAGCAGCAAGGGGCACAGCCTCAGGCCAGGCATCTGCCACGCTCCCTGCGTGCCAGCCAGCACTGTCACTATGACTGCCTGCTGGCCTCGCAGAACCGGACGGCCGGTCAGGTTGGAGAACTCTTTTGCAGCAGCATGTGAGCTTTGGAAAGTGCCCAGCGCCCAGAGGGCTCAAAAGCTCAGGCATTTCTGCCTCCCCACCTGGCTACCTCCTGGCAGAGCCTGCTTCTCCAGCAGCGAGCTGCTGGCAGAGAGGCAGGATTTGGCCTCCTCGTTGGTGGTATAGTTGTGAAAGAAGGTAAAATAATGGGGGAGATTCCCAGGCAGCTCTGAGCCGTGTGCTGGCACTGCAGCTCCGTAAGCCGCAGGAATGCCGGGGAGCGGAGAAGGGATGTTGGTTGTTGTGCATGGGCAGGGAACACCTGGAGCTTGGGCAACTCAGGGAGCCGTCCCTGCTGCTCCGGTTGGCTCCGTGCATGCGCTAGCTGCTGGCCTTTATTACATTAATTGCATTTAAGTTTGAGGCTCCGTCAAGTCCAAACGCAGCCTACCATAGCGTCATGGGGCTGGCTGGCACCCAGGAAGGAAAGCCAAGCGGGTGGAGGAAGATTGGGTGAGAAAGCTGCAGGCCCGGGGGAGCTGCAGCTCTCCTCTGGTACAGGGAAGGGCGCGCTTGCCCTTGCCTCACGCTCCCTGCCTGTCTCCCTGTGCCCTCCAGCAATGACCCTGCCCTCCAGCTGGCTGGGACAGCATTTCAGGGTGAGTTCCCCACGTCAAGGGGACACGTTGCCACCCAGGGCCGCCTCTGCCACCACAGGAGAGGGAGGGGGCAGCAGGGGCTTGCCCTCACCGACTACCTGTGCTGGAGACCGTGGCCCCATGGCAGCAGGAGGGGGTGAGAGGCAGTGTGTACGTGTAGATGCACATGAAGGACACCTTCACTGTTGCTGAGGAGAGTGCGCACCACTCACCGCCCAGCTGGGCAGCAGCTGATTTGTATAAGGGTGTTTCTGATGGGTGATGGTCTGCTGGACATTGCTGGACGGTTCCCATATCTCTTGCCTGGAGGGCTTTAGTGCTCACCGTTTCCTGGACTCAGTGTTCACATCTGGCCCATGCAGCAAGGGAAAATGAGACAGTGACTGGTGAGGTCCCTCCCAGCACAATTTTAGTGACTTTTTTATGGAGCAGAGCTCTCTGAGTGTCCCAATGGTGGGGTGGAAGACCCCAGGCTAGCTGGTGCAGCCCTACTGGCCACCCAAATCCTCCCTCCCCTATGCCACATCTGCAAGCTTCCCCCGGCATCCCAGCTCCCCTTATCCTGCCCGTCCCTGTCCCGTGCTGGGGAGATGGGGAAGTCCAGCCTGGGTGTACGCAGGAGCTGCTTACTCCTCACTGACCTTCTGCACCCACGTGCCCACCCCACGTAGCGTTCAAATAATCTCCCGCGCAGCCCACTCATGCGAGGAGGGTGCCGCAGGTGCTGAGCCCCACTTCCCCCCCCCCGCCATGCTGGGCGATTTCCCCGGCCCTGGGGCTTGTGTGCGAGAGGGGAGGCGAGAGAGAGAGGAGCTCCCTGGTCCTGCCTCTCCCACGCCGGGTGAGCGATGGGGAGAGCATTTCTGGGGCACCCTGCCGGCCCCGGGGCCAGCAGGCGGGGTGCGGCGGGGCGAGGGCACGCCGGCACGGCTCGCCAGCCGCTAGGTGTCCTCGGTGGCCCGCACACGGGTGTCGGCAGCCCCGCGGGGAAAGGGGCCTCCGAAAAGGTGGAAAATCCCCGCCGGAGAGCACGGGCCGGTTCTCCCCCCGCAGGGGCCTGTCCCGGCAGGGCCCGGAGCGGGTGCCCGGGGCCGAGCAGGGGCAGGGGGGGTTCTCTCAAGCCCCTCCGTGGCGGTGGGTGCCCGGAGCCGCCCGGGTGCGCAT
This sequence comes from Anarhynchus alexandrinus, assembly GCA_008711295.1. Classification (NCBI taxonomy): domain Eukaryota; kingdom Metazoa; phylum Chordata; class Aves; order Charadriiformes; family Charadriidae; genus Anarhynchus; species Anarhynchus alexandrinus. Next base: position 440,979 of record VUYV01000128.1, read on the forward strand.
CCCGGCGGGACGCGGCCGTGCCGGCAGGTGTCGGGGGAAGGAAGGGCAGAACTGGAGCTTTACTGGGCTTTTCTTTCTGGTAAATCCACCGCCGGAGTGCCTTCCTGATTAATGTTGGGCAGGTACCCTCGGGGGTTTGCCAGTACCTCTTCTTCTCCTCCCCGCTGGAACGCTCCGGATGCTGGGAAGGGATAGTTGGGTTTACAGCAAGGAAAACACCCCAGTATCCTTCCTGGGGGGAGAAAAATGTGACCCTGGAAATCTCAGCTCTCCTAGTCCTGTTTTTCTGTCCCAGAAAGACCTTCCCCCTAAGTGGCCTGAAGTAAATGCTCAAGAGTAAATGCCGTTGTCTCTGTAGGGTGCCAGCAGGGTATTTCCCAAACGCCTCGCAGAATACAGCTAGCAGCTTCTCCATCAACATGTTCCCCCCTCATTCAAGTCAGCTAGTTCCTGCACTATCTTATCAGCACACTCATTATACCCTCAGAAACACAGTGTAAACATCTCCAGCAAACTACTCTTGATGACAATTTCCTTGCCAAATAAGCCACTTCCCTGCTTGAGTGATGGTTATGAGAGAGGATTTTTGTAACTGCTGCTGTTTAAACAAGCGAGAAGTAAATACAGTTCCCTCTCTGGGAGCGCACACATGCACCTGCTCTGCGGAGTTTCATCACAGACAGAGCTAGGAAGGTGTCTGTGGGAACTGCTCATTAAAATACTGGCAGCTCATCACTACTGCTTTGTTCGGTTTCTAACCTGGAATTTGGCTGAGGGAGGAAGATAACACTGGCAGAAGCTGCCAAGGGAACTTTTATAGTCCAGGCTGTCAGACAGTTGGTTTTACATCTTATTCCAAAAGATGGCACCTCCGCTGGCACAGCATCTCTCACCAAGCGCGTCAGGGTACTGACACGGGCTGTGTTGGGAGGAGATTGGTTGTACTGGGGATGACAAAACTGCAATGCTGCTGCTGGGCACCAGTCAAAGAGCAGAGTACTGCTGTGCTCAGCAGCAGGAAGATGACAGAGCACTTGCCAGCTTCAGCCCCTGCCTGTCTCTGCTTTAATATATCTGCCACGGCTGCTGTGGGATTTAGAGCAGTCCTCAGGCTGCTCTACTTCCCAACAGGTAATCCCTGGTCGGGGATTTCAAGTGCTTCCTGTGCTCTTCAGCATTTTACTTCAAGCACAGCTTAAGAAAGCCCTTTCAGCTTTGCCTGATGTTTACTCCTCCACTGAGTGACCCAGCCTGCCCCGTCTGAGCCTGTACAATCTGGCAGGAGCTGAGCCCTTGGCCGCGTTGCTCTCCTATTCAAAGAGAGAAGGAGGGAGGATGGGGAGAAGGGGAAGAAAACAGAAACTAAATTAGTCTCCCAGCTGGTAGCAGAGCTTCCGTGCACCAATTCCAGAAGTCTGTCCAATTTTTTCTTCCATTACGAGGCTTTGTTGCAGACCCTCGCAGATTGCTTTCAGCAGTGTTCCTCTCCGGGAGCACTGTGCTAATTCCTCCCGCGGGCTGGGCTGGGATGGCTTTCTCAGATGGGCACATTCCCACCCCACTCTGCCTGTGTCTCTCTTTTCCCTCAACTCAGGTTTCACAAAGATATATTTTTTTCTTCCCTTCCCCATGTAAATAACACCACATATGGCCACAAGCGGTGTGTTCAGCCAGTAGAGCTCCTCCTGACAGGAGCCAGTGCTAAACCAAGCAAACAGTTTGGTTCAGGAGCCTGGCCTGATGCCCACCTTAGCAGGCTGAAGTAACGCTTTAAAGATCAGGGAGGGGGCAGGAACATCAGGAGGTGAGCAGGAAGATTTTAAGAGAGGAACTCAAATACATATTAAAGAGAGAGGAGAGAAAAGAAAATCCCCTTGGTGTTCTGCGTTGATTGCTTTGGTTTGTTTCTTGCAGTGATGTAATGACACAGAGGCAAATTTCTCTACTGCTTCATGACCCCTGTTACACATTAGAACAAGGTACCGGTGCACAGCATGCTTTGTATTACTGCCCTATGTCTGCATTAGCTCTTTGCACCTATAGATCTAGTAGTTGCTGTTACGGTGACTGAGAGGAAGATTTCACAGAAACTAAGATCTAAGCATAGACCCTTGTTTTTCAACTCTGCTTTTTGGAGCTGAAGGAATTAGAAATGAGAGAGAAGGTAAAGCCTCGTCTATTCTGCACTGAATCCTAGTTTCAGTCGATCCCTAGTTCAGGGAACTGAATTTCATGACCATTTGTAGCATGCCCTGCTTTCTGGGCAGAGGATGTATTGCACCATGCAATGCAACATCTGTCTGATGAGGTGCAGAAACGGCAGGCTAGCTGGAAACCTTGCTCTGAGACAAGATCTGAAATAACTACGATTCCCTGAAGGTATATGTGGTAGAAGGGGCAATGCAGAGCTTTATAGCAAGAATTCTCCAAGTCTTGGCATGCCATAAAAGGAATCTATTTGGCTTAAGATCGGTGGGGAAGGAAAGTTGGGTTGGTCCTGGCATTGGGAGGGGGTTGTGTTGTACATTTCCAGGGTCAGACTGGGACATGGACAGAGAGTCCTGCATAATTAGTTGCCTGATACAAACTGAGAAAATGTGTTCTTGCATGGGAAGTGAAAGTCTCTTATTTAGCATGAAAAATCAATGTCACTAATAGCGGTATGGAATATATTCTGGCATGTGATAGTGGGTGAATTTCTTCACCAGCGTTCACTGAACCAGTGAGGAAAGCTATTGTTGCCATGGACTGGGTTTTGATAAGCTATGAGGGCACTGTACTGAGAAAGTAACCTTGGATTCAGAGATTAACTGCTGATTCAATTAAAATGAAATGGAAAGACAAACAAAACCTGCAAATAGGGATCTTGATTTCAAATAGGCAAATCCTTGTTGGCTAAGAGAAATCCACAGGAATGAAAATTGGACTCAGGAGCTCAGAAGAGGCTTGCGATTTTTCTAAGTCAAAAAAAACAAAGTTCAAAATGTTTGAGAGGTGGGGGGTGGGGACACCTTCCAAGGGAGGTCTGCAGTTCTAGCTAGATGAATAACCACCTCAAAAGGATGCTAACAGCAATCAGAATGCCTGCGAGGGATGTAGAAACAGGCCAGATCAGCAGAGAAAGCAGAAGCTTAGAGGTCGGCGTGTGGAGGAATCAATGAGAGCTGTCAAAAGCTGAGATGACTAACCTCGCAATGGGTGTTAAAATAACCAGCCCTAAGTTCTTCGGGTGCAGAAGAACAAAAAGAACTGGGAAGGAAGGAAAAAATGGTGATGCTCTGCAGTCAGCATGTGGTAGAGATTAAGGCAGGTCTAAATATTGCCTCAGAAGGACTTAATCATCAGTGGGAAAAGGGCTAAATGTGGGGCAAGTGAAGGCAAAGGTATTAAAAGGGAAATTGCCAAGTTCCTGGTAGAAAAAAAATTCAGATCTTGNGGGGGTGGAAAGCGATGTAGGGAAATACCTTCTCCTCTCTGGTTCTAAAAGAGTGGAGGAAATCAGGGATCCTTCATCAGGATTGTTAACAAGCCTGTGTCATCTCAGCATTATCACAGGACCAGCGCATCTCATTCAATACCTGCAATTAAAAAGGGGAAGGGGTGGGGAGAGATTATCATAGATGACTACAGAAATGCTACCTCACTCCTCAGCGGGATGTCAGAGCAAATTTTGCAGGAGAGAAGTGTTAAGGCTACATATAAATGGAAAATTAAGTTAATCGTGGCTGCCTAGGAGGGACTAGTTGTTTTTCTTTTCTAAAATAATTCAACTTGTAGATAGAACCTAGANAAAAAAAAAAAAAAAGAGAAGAAAAGAAAAACCTCTCTAGCTTGCTTTAGGATGAAGCTTGAGCTATTTTGAGGAAGGGAGCGCGTGATATGGTTTCTCCTAACACTACTCCAGTAGATCCTTTCCCGTTCCTGGAGGAGGAGACAGGGCTTCTGAGAAGTACTGCTGCTGATCAGCTTACGTGTAAGCCTGTGCTGGGAGCAGTGGCCATGGAGGTGCGTTACCCTGCGGTGGAATCGCCAGGTTCCCAGCTGAGTCACTGGGGTGTTCGCTGCACTTCAGCAGTGCCCTGGCCATGGCAGGGTGAGCAGGCGTGGGAGGGGGCGGTCGGGCTCACCGGAGGCAGCAGTGCCCTTCAGTGGCTGGAGGTTCCCTAATCGCACCTTGAAGAGGCAGTTCAGACCAGAGCCTGGTTTCTGGGTCCTCCTCTTGGCTCTCCTGCCACTGGGCTGTGTGGCCGTGGGCTTGCTGTGACCCCATCTCTGAGATTACGCTGCAAAGACGAACGAGGCTAGAGAGGTGCCAAGTATCACTGCTGTTATTTCTGACCCTAGCGTATTCAGGTCTCTTCCTCCGCTTCATTGCGCGCGCACTCCCTCTCTGCCCTAGTAGCTCCCAGTAACCTGAGTCTGTCCTTCCCCTTTCCCTTACTTTCTCTCCTCTTGCTCAGGCATGTTCCTGAGCAGGCCAAAAGTCAGCGTTGCTTCAGGAGGGAGCCCCTCGCGCTCTCAGCAGTGCCATGGGAGGAGAGGAGCCAGCTGGCAAGGAAAAGAGTCCGAGAGAGGGAGATGTGGAAGGAAAAGGGAGAAGGCATGATGAGAGGAGGAGAGAAAAAGTTAAGAAGAAGAGAGAGAAAACATTTCTTGCTCTGATTTGTGGGAAATCTCTCTGCTGTCCGTTAGCAAATTTCTCCTGTTTTTGCAGCAGCTGTAGCCTTGAGCTACAGCCTGGAAGCAGGGGAAGATGAAAGAAAAGGAAGAGGTGGGAGAGGGCCCAAGTCTTGCTAAACCAGCGGGATGTGAAACCCACAGTACTAACTGGCTGTCAGCGCTTTCTTACTGCTCCCTGCCACTTTCCTGGCAGAAGCTCTGAGCCCGGCAGCAGGGTGAGCTTGCAAGAGAAGGAAGGGGCTGCAGAGAAGCAGCAAGGAAAGGGATGGGGATGGGAAAGAGGGGAAGGGAGATGGGGGAATGGGAGGGGAATGGTGCTGCCAGCTGTTTCCCGCAAGCCCTGCAGGCACCTCAGGGCCCAGCAGTGGCCAAGGACTGCAGAGGGCTCCCTCGGGGCCTGCCTTTGCCAGCCAGGAGTCTCTCCAGGGCTGCCTGGTACAGACAAAAGCTTCCTCTCGCTGCGCTGGCTGGCAGGGAGCAGTTTGACTCCAGTGCCTGCTTCGCCTCTTGGCACGGGAGGAGCAGATGGGAAGATATTCTAGCTCAATTGGAAGAGTCTGTTCTGAATTTGGGGTTTTTGTTCTTTCTTTTTTTTTTTTTTTGGAAACCACAGTTAATGCCTCTAATACTATGCTGGGCTGCTCATAATTCTCCTCCAAATCCTGCACTAAGCAGGCCCGCTCCTGCTCTGACTCAGGGTAGGAGATGTTCAAAGTGCTCCTGCAGGGCAGGGGAGGGAGTTGGCAGCTGGTTGCTTCATCACCTCTTTCAAAGCTGTTTATTGACCTTGCAGCTTGGCACGCTCTCCTGTCCACTCCGGACTGTGGCCTCTGCCTTTCTCGCACCCCCATGAGTCACTTCCTCGGTGTCAGTTCCAGGATGTTTTTGTGTGGGAAAGCACACCTGCCTTCTCTCCAGATGCTCCATATGGGCCCTTGTGCCAAATAATGACCAGGTCAGTCCCACCCATCCTCAGAGGGGCTGCAAGCATTCACCCCCAGCTCTGGGAGATGAAGCATTCCCTAAACACCAGGCACGAACACAAGGTATTATACCAGCCGACGAGTCTTACCTGCTACGGTTAATCATTACACCAAATGTAATACTTCCACTAAATCCTGAAACTGCATTGGCTGTATGAAAACCTGAATCACTTCAGTGACAAGCTAAGCAAGAGGTGTGCTGCCCTTCACTGTCCTGCCCTCGAGCAGTCCCTTGCCGTCCCACGGGGGGAGGTGTTGGTGCATTTAATGCTTGCGTGGCAGCACGGCAGGAGCTCTCCCACTGGTGGCAAGGGTTCCCTCTCGCCCTGCCTCCAGTGATTACTGCCACATGGCAGGAGGCAGCCAGCTTTGCTTGGGACCTGTGCTTGTTATCGTCATCAGCGCATACCATAGCAGACCAGGGGAGGGTCCAGCAGCCGGCTGCAGATCTGCCATAGCCTGAGTGCGTGCCCAGCACATCATGCCCACCTCCTAGTGCCTCCGTCCCCTGCCTCCCTGCTGCTGTTCTGTAAGGGTCCAGGCACAGGAAGACTGCCTGGCATCTTTTGCTGTCTTGCTGCAGGGCCGGTGGCTTTGCTGGGGAGGGGGAGGCTTTGCTCAAAGGCGGGGAACAGGACTGCGTCTGTTTGGAGCTTGTGTTTTGAACGGGGGGCCCCTCTTTCTGACCCCACCTCCTTTCCCCTTTTACGAGAAGCTGGCCTCTTTCAACTGACAGCAGGGCTTTCCTGCCAGGCTTGTTAGCTTTAGCTGGAACAATTTCCTTTGAACTCAGCGTGAATTAACATCTCCATGGCAATAGGATCAGGGCTTTGTCTCTTGCAACCTGCCCTTCACCCTCAACAAGGGGTTCCACCAGGAGGTGGGAAGGGAACAGTATGCCACCCTGGCCAACACCACCACTCTTCCTGGGGAAAAGCAGAGGCGTTTGTTGGGAGGACAACACAAGGATGATTCTACTGTCTGTAACTTCCCTTGAGGAGGGGAGGATCAGGGAAGCTGCAGCAGATGCTGGCAGGTCTTGCTCAGTTTAGTTTAACTTGTTGGAAGTGCCAGTAAGTGAATGTATGTGTTGGTAAAAAGAAAGCAGCTTGTTTCACTTCACCATAAACAATCACAAACACACACAGTTCCCTTGGGACTGGATTTCTCTGGTGCTGAGTCAATGCAGTGGAAGAAAAACAGTGCTCCCACTTTATCCAAACTCAGCGTTTTCCCTTCTGCCCCGTGCTGTCACCCCATCCCTCCCGCAGCCACCCAGCTCCCCACCTCCATCTCTGCCCTGTCTGCTCCTTCATCTCCATGGCTTGGGAATCTGCTGCTGCCAAAGGAGGTTGGCTGGGCCACTCTCCCATCCTCTCACTAGGTTATGCGATGCACATAGCGTGTCCTACCATAATACCTCCTCTCCCCTGCAGTACGAAAAAGCCGCATGCAAGTCAATGACCATCTGTCTGTTTGCTCATCAGGTGCTCCTGCTTCTTCCTCCCCTAGTTTCCCCAGAAGGAAGATCCCCCTCTTGAGGCTGTTATGGAACTTGACCTTTCCAGTTATGCTAACTATACATCGCCCCCAGCCCAGGCAACCCAGGCACCAGATAAAGGGCCACTTTATTCTCTCCCTGTCTCACTCCTACTCCCAGCCCTGGCCCACGTGGGTCCGTCTGTTTGGCAGTAGTAGGCTCTCACTAACAATATGGGGTTTTTTCCTCTTGTAGAGTGAGAGGTTGGTTTTGCAGCCAAGTCTGTAGGTGGGAAAAAAAGGGGCCTTTTCCTTTGAATGCAGGGTGAGTTCTTTGGGAGCTGCCTCAGGGAAATCAAATCTCAGTTTCTTCTTTTTGGGGGCAGAAGGGGGAGATGTAAACACCGCAGCAACCACTTCCCTTTCTCCTGCCCCTCCTTTTCATTCAGTTCCCTGCTCCTAAATACCCTGGGAAGGCAGTGCTCTTCTGCTGCCCGTTCCTGACATCCTGGGATGGGCTGCAGGTGTCTGGGCAAGACAGGGAAGCCCCAGATGGATGCTGTGTCTCCAGAGCGGTTTTGCTGCGTGTTACACTGAAGTCAAGGTCATTGCAGATGTGGTCCCCCAAGAGGGTCAGGGAGCAGGACAAGGTGCTCTCTAGCGTGAAGTGCTCGGGTCAGTAGGGGTTCAGCAGGGTGCATGGGGAAAGGAGCACAGGGGCAACACCACAAGTCTCAGAGCTCTCCGCTCAGGCTGTGTGAGGTAGTTGTGCTTGTTTGATTTCCTTTTCTACCTCCTTTTTCCCCCACAGTGCTTTTTCTCCCTCTTCCAACGGAGTTACTGCAGCTGGATCACAGCAGGCAGTTTTCATTCTCTGTTAATGAGAAACTTCTGCACTTTGTCCCTTGAAACAGAGCCATGTTCACCACGTGATTGTGGGGAAGGGCTCTAGCTAAGGTTACGGCGAGAAAGAGAGGCAAAAGGATAAGCTAGCTCCCCTTGTACACGTGGTTCCTATGCTAGGGGCTGAGCTGGGTGGTGGGAAGGCACCAGCTGAAAGCCAGTTACTGGGGGAATCGAAGCCTGTCTGGCCTCACCCAGCTGACCCCGCGCTGACTCAGCAGGCTGTCTGGATCTCTTCATACCAGGGAAGGGGAATTCATCCCCCTGCACTTCCCACCTCCCCCATCTCCGTCCTCAGCTGTGATTAGCACGCAAGAGGCTACATGCACGTACCAGCCTCCACACTCCCGTAACCATGAATCATAAACCAGTGGGATGGTTTCCTGGAGCTGGAGAACAGAGGTCATTCCTCATCTCTTGGTACAGCTGGGCTGGCCTTTTCCCACGGGAGCAGCTTTTGGTCAGAGCCCGGGAAACCCCCAGCGCTGGTCGGCTGGGGCAGACCCCCCAGCTGCTCCCCGGGGCAGCTAGCGGGAGTATCACTGAGAAGGAAGGGGAGATTTCTTTTCCGCAACCCGGGTTTTGCTACCTGGGTTGTCACAAACCTGCTTGGCATCATCAGGGGTGCAGCTTTCCCCACTAATCCAGCCCCCGTTGCAAAAGCGTGAGCATGCTTGCAGGGAGTGGGACCCCCCCTGTGCACGCCGGCAGGGTACAGCATGTGCTTCGTGAGCTTCCACTCTCCTGCCTCTGCTCTGAACAGGCAAAGCACGAAGTGCCAGGCTCTGCCTCCTTCCTGCTGTGGTTAGTGCCTCTTATCTCAAGCAAAAGGTATCTGTTTTCTTGCTAATACAGACAAGAGTGCCCTGACCTTTTTGTGGCTCCATCCCAGTCAGGGATTCTTGTTCTCTGGCAACGCTGCTCCATGATCTTTGAAGGGAATATAATGTGATTTCTCCTGCAGCGCTAAGAGCCGCTCAATTAATTCTGGGCTGCAGACTTCCTTGCATCAGTGCCCCCCAAACAGCGTGATGTATTCTCTCAGGCCTGGCACTCTCGGTGACTTGCGGGCTGCCCAGCCTGGGGAGCGGTTGGAGGGGCAGCTGCAAGCAGGACTATCTTGCTTTGTCCTTAGCCAAGCTCTGAGCTTCATGCCACAGTGCCTTGGGCACACAAAGGGGACTTACCAGTCTTCCCAGCAGTAGCTCTGTCTTGCTCCAGCTCTCGTGCCCCCTTTCTGTTTTCTTTCACGCTGCTCTGCTTCCATGAATCAGTGTCTAATAGTGGACTCTGGTTTTACTCTACAGCAGGACTGAGAGACACATCCCAAACTCCAAAGTAACAGCTCGAGGCAAACCTCTTTGGACATTGGGGTATTTGCAACTCAGTGCCCAGCTCTTTCACGAGGGAGGGTTGGCAGCTCTGGGATTTGGGAACAGGTAGCTTCTCAGAAGATGCTGCTGATTTCTCCCACATGCCACAGAAAGGGAAGGCAGGAATATCTTGCCTTTGATGTACTGGAGAGAAGAAAAATCTTCCCAGCTCTGGAGGCTTCTCAGCTTTTGCATTCCTGCTTTCTCCACCTCCTTTTTGGGGGGGGGGGGGGGGGGGGNGAGAGGCAAAGCAACAAGAAACTCTCAGACAGCTGTGATTTTTCACCAGAATCCGAGAAACTGTCTGAGCTTGGCAGCTGTGCTTAGAGCTGGGTCATTAAAATGACACAGCAGCTTGGCTGGGCTGTAGGGAAGGAGAGCTTCCCAGCATGGGGAGGGCCTCTAGGAGGAGGGTGGGGGAAGCTGCTGCTCTGAAATAACTGGGGGAGAGACAAAAACAGCAAAGGACCTTGGAAGGACCTCCTAGGGAGATGAAAAATATTCCTCTAAAGTCCTGGTACTGTGCCCAGCTGGTGAGGTGCCGTGGTTTTTAGCCACCGGTCTGGAAGCAGGATGGTGGGGGTGTAAAGGGTTACCTGGAAGAGTTAGGTTTCCTTTGCTGGCCTTGTGCTTCTCACGCTTTATCAGTCCACCAGCAGCGCTGGAACCGAGGCCAGGCAAGGAAGAGACTCTTTTATTTCTTTTTGCTCCATCCCCCAAACGCCACATCAGCAGTAAGCTGCAAGCTGCAGGATGACCTCAATGAGGAACAGATTGTCCCTTGGCCTGCCTCCATCTCACTGCCTGTGGGGACATCAGGCAGGAGGACCTTGAGCTAGGAACAGAGCTAGGAAGATACAGACGAGGGAGGGTGGACTGTTTCCAGGAGCCACGTGTCGGGATAACGGCACCCTGGAGCTGGAGCCAAAGCAGCAGGAACTGGCACGGGGGGGATTTCTTTCCATCGTCTCTAGTTTGATGGCTTGTTGGCAGCACCCAGCAAAGATTTACAACAAGCATTAGTCAAGAGCTGTGATCAACTGGTGATGCTAACATCACGACCTGGACCTGAGCTACCCTCCCTCTCCTCCACTGAAGCCCACAGTGCCAGTGGCCCGTTGCCACAGCCCTGCTGCGCCGGAGCTTGCAGACTTCCCTGGGGAGGAAGGAAGGGTAATGTTCGTCTTTATCTGCCTTACCAAGCAAACATGGAGCAGCCCCTCGCCCCTGTGTAAAGTCGAGCAGCCTCTGCATTGCTCTAACACTCAACCGTCGTGTCCTCCCCAGAGTCAGAGGAGAACAGTGTGGGTCGAGGAGGGAGCATGGCAGCCCTGTCCCTTGCCATGCTGGGCTGGAAGCAGGGTGGCTGCAGAACCCTTTCACCACAAGCAGCACAGGCTGTGCAGGCAGATGGCACCCAGATGGCACCCAAAGGAGGTCCCCACTCTTTTAGAGGTGATAGATATTGCTGCCAGACTCCTTGTGTCGCCAAGGTCCTCTGTTCCCATTTTTTGACTGTATCCCTCACCTCTGAGTTCAAGAGATGTCTCTGTAAGCTCTGCTACTTTGACTCCCAGAGCTAGCCACCACCCCAGGTCCTTCACAGGAATAGACTCCTGGCTTGGACCTTGTAACTACTCCACTCTAGATTCATCAATCCTGGCTTTTGAGTTTGGGTTTTATTTCTTGACAGACTACCAAGTTTCTCTGTTTTAACCTTATCTTGTTAAATCCATCTCTCCAGGCTGGATAATAATTTCATCATTTGCTACATTTATTGCAGCAAGACCTGGGCTTCTCAGGTAAGTGCCAGGATCTCACTGGCCAGGTGCTGTCAACAGGCAGCACAAAGACAGCCCCTCAACCCTAGAAGAACTCAACCATGAGTAAAATTTTGCTTATCCTTCTTCAAACATCATTGCAACCCTGTCCTTTACCCTGCTATAATAACCGGCGATGTTCCCTATCCTAAATCAGTCCCCATCATGTTTAAAGCACGCTGGGTTATCATATACTTTTTCATGCCTGCACACACGGCATGCAATGCACTGAGGTGCTTTCATTGTGTTTGAGGCTGGCCTGGACAGCACTCATCCTCCTGCAGCCACCAGAAAAGTTTTAGTGACGCTATAGAGTGAGCGTTTCATGGCTTTGGGGCTTTTGTTTGCTGATTCTATCGCCACAATGATTCCAGCTTCTGTACTCAATACTGATTGCAACCACCTCGGCAAAAGGACAGGATGAGCAACAGCCTGGTCATGAATCTCCGCTAAGTCCCCGGGCCGAATCCAGCTTGCATTTGCACTATGGGAAATCCCCAGAGCCGCATCCTGGCCCCCGTGCTCACAGGGACCAGTACTGTCCCTCACGTCTGATTTCAGGGTGGGACTAACTGCCGAGGCAAAATCCTTCTCAGTGTAAAACTATACAAATCTAGCACAGAGGGATAACTCTAGTGACCTGTATGATTTACTCCCTCACGATAGCCTGTAGATGAGGCTTATCTACTGTTTTCACATAACTGGAAGGGTTGCCAACAGCCGAAGGAAAGCAGGAAGCGTTGATGTGCTGCTGTGGGAACCAGGGCTCTCAGGAGTTCGTTCTGGATTTGCCGTGTAACTTCTAGCTCTTGGTCACCAGACCTATTTTCCGGTTTCCAGCTCATTTGGTAATTCCAAGTGTCACATCTCATTCTTTCCAGCTTGGGGTAAATCAGGCTTGAATTTCGGTGATGCTGAATGTCTGCCCACCTCCTCGACTCCAGGTAATGAGCTCTGTGAGGTTTTGCTGGAGGCACCTTAAAGCAGAGGTGGGGTACAAACAGGTCTGGTCAGGGTGTTTTATTCAGTCACTCTCCCCTGGTCACCCCCAGCTGTTTAACCCTGTTTCAAGCTGATCCCCATGGTTAGACCCCCCACCTGGCTTTGATTAGAAGAATATAATATAATATAATATAATATAAGTACAAGACTATTTCCAACAAGCTTTAAGACCGCATAAGATTAAGTGACAGAGAATGCAATGCATCTGTCTATAGATGAAGTGAATAGACATTTTGGTTAACTTGGGGTTTTTTTTAAAGCTATTTGTTTCAGCAGGCTCGTCAGTCCAACAGACTGCCTAATTTTGCATTAATGTTCCAGGAAAGAATGGGAAACTTTTTCAGCTAAATCTGAAAGAAAAATATTTGCATTTCCCTCCAAGCAGATTTCTAACCTAAATTGTTGGGGTTGGGGGTTTTGGGAGGGAGGGGATTGCTGCTTTTCAGTAAGTTTCCACAAAATAGATATTTTCCTTCACTCTTGGAAAAATGAAATTCAGACTACTGCAGATGCTCAAATGCCAAATGACTTTCAAGCATGAGAAAATTTTGAAATTGTAAGGATAGAACATATGGCACTTTGCTTTGGAATAAGATTGGAAAGGAAAAGCTCAGTTGTAAAGCTGAACTGAGGACGTTTTATTATTCAGAATGCAAGGAGAGAGCTTTCTTTTAACTAAAGGAAGATAGAATTTTGGGCAGATCTGACTATTTTCTGAAATTGATTTTTTTTGAAAGACAAGCAACGGCCTTATTAATTAATTGTATTGTGGTCTTATTTGGTCAATTATTAAATCACATAAATGAAAATCAAAAGATCCTTAGGCATTTATTTTAAGTGAAAGTGGATGAAAATGGAAACTACCCACAAGTTTTTTCCAGTTTAAGAGAAAAATATTAACCACTGTCTTCCTCTGTAAACACAGATGATTTGGGACAGTTCTGCCTGTAAACATGGGAGGTGAAGGGGGATGGAGGTGTTGTTGCTCATAACTGAAGTGGAAAAAATCCCCAAGTACTTCATTATTTTTTGTTGCTTCACTGTCTACAGGAAAGTTTGAAATGGAAATGAGCCTCTCCGAGGAAGAAATTTCAGAGAGGACTGTGCTGGCTGCCTCTGTTTTTGTCCCCTTGTCCGCACGGGAGCCGGACCCCTCTGGAGGTCGGGGGAGAGGCGGAAGCCACTGACCCCCCACAGCTCGTCCTGCCCGCTACACTAACGGCTCCGGAGCGTTGGTCCCACTGCTGCTGTCACTGTGCACCCAGCATCACCGCACCCTGCAAAGCATGGCTAAAACGCGCCTAACCTTTTGCTTCAGGCTTAAATTGATTCCAGTCTCTATTAACTGCTTTGAGAGCCGACCCTCGAGATGGGGCTGACTCTCCCAGCCCGCATTGCTGCGTCAGGTCCGATAGAGTCGGATGAGTGCGTTCAGCCGTGCAGGGGATTATGCTCATTCCCACGAACCCCTGCTTAACTGAGTAGCTCCAAAGCTCCCAGGACCTTGAGCTGGAAGACGCTGGGGTTCCCCTGAGCAGCGTTATCTTCACTATGTTACATTTACCCTGTGCAAACATTCCCATTTTGCTTTCTTGATTCATGTAACGTGGGTCAGAAGCGGCTGTGACTCAGTGTTGTACTCAAAGAGGAGCTTTCCTGACCCCTTCTGCAACTGGAGATTGCCCTGAAGCACATCACCTAATTAACCTTGTTTTATTCTTTGTAGCTGCAGGTGTTTTTATTGTTCATAAACCTGTCCTGGTCCCTCTCTTCAGCTATTCTCATCTTCTATGGGCCGTGATTCTTTTTGAAATGTCCATTCTATAAATCACTTTAATTAGTTTTCTATCATTCTGTTATATTTATATCACTTGATTTAGGTTTCACATTGCTTCCATTACATCTTATATATTGCTTTGATTTTATTTATGGTGTTTCTAGTGCATTTGCATTGCTTTCCTTAGATGGATATCATTTTGGCTGGATTTACAGTGTATTTCTTCAGTTAGATTTATATCACTTTAATTAGATTTATATCCCTTTAGAATTTGAGGGCTTCACTTAGATTTATAATATCTCTTTTACTAGGCTTGTCTTGCATAGGAGATTCACATCCTTTTTGTTTCAAAGGGTATTGCTTAACTCAACACTGATGTTGCTTTATCTATGCTTTGGTCAGCCTCCCAATTAGATATATGAGGCAAGAACTCACCACCTGTTTCTCCCACCCCCCAATTTCCACTGGGATCATTCCAACATAAACTGTGCTGATTTAAATTAACCTCTTCCAAGTCAGCACCAGCAGGAATGTAGTGGAGATCATCTCACTAACTGGATTCCTCAGAACACCCAGTGGGAGTCCAGTTAGCGAGATACCACTTTCATTCCTTTCTTTCCTGTACCTTAAATATCACACCATCACAGGGAAGCTGAGCACACTGTCCCAGCATGGCAGGGAGCCAGGACTGTACTCTCCCAGAATGCAAGACTCTGGGATCAGTGTCTAGTTGGGTGACGTAGCCTTCAAACTGGGTTTTCCGTGTCCAAGCAAGTGCCCTAAGTATGAAGCATCTGCCATCTGGGTGAGCAGTAGCATTTCCTTCTCCACATTCCTTTCGCTAGGAAAATACTCAAATATCTTAAGGAGAGCTCAGAGCTGACAACCCCAGGCATGGTGGCATCTCCCTCCTCAGCATTTCCTTCTTGCCGGTGTCCCCAAGACCACAATTGTGCGAAGGGAGCAGGCACCTATGTCCATGGCGAGGCCATGCCACATTACTCCTTGTTTTGAGCTGAGGTCTTGCAGGACATGAAATTCTAGTGCAAGAGCCTGTCCCTCGACACCCCGGCCAAGACCACAGCAGGAGGAAAGCAGCAGTGCTCCAAAAAGTCGCTCTTCCAGTGAACAGCCACTGAGGACCTGGCTTTGTATTTCCTGCCCAGCTCTGATCACATCAGCGTAAGAAATCAGCTAGAAGGGATCTAAATCCACATGCTTCAGGGCGAAAGCCAACCTCTGTTTGAGACGGGTCAGTAGATGTCCCTGAGGGCTGTTATTTCAGATGTTCACAGTAGGATATTTGGTTGCTTTCCTGGAAACATGTGATTCAGGGCTCTGTCAGAGGGCAGGACAGCGGGCCAAGTAGACCACTGCTCCCGGACCTTACCCAGTTTTGTCTCTAAACCCATTGAGGGCCTGAGCTTGATGGACTTTAACTTCTATTAAGATCTTCAGCCATCAGCACTCAGTTTGGCAGGGGTGGCTGCACTCACTCAGAGGTCTCATGCAGACAAAACCAACCTCCTGAATCTCTTCTTTCCCAAACCACAACATGACACTGGAGCTTACTGTGTGTCCGGGGCTATTAAAAGCTTATGAGGCATGCCACTCACACAGCTGTAGTGTCAGGGTGCCTGGGGCTCGGCTGTGCAAGATACCTGCCAACCAAAGAACAGCCTGTCAGCAGTGCAGAGGGTTGCACATCCTCCCCATCCCTGGAAATGGCAGGAAGGTTTCCCTTCTGCTCACTGTGATTACTGCAGGGCAGCTTTCATGGGGCAGTTTCAGAAGACTTTTGCAGTGGGTTTGAGTGGGATTCCTGTGTCTGTGCAGCATTTGGGAGCCCACATCGATCAGGCCAAGACCTGGGTTCAGGAAAGGAAAAGAGAAAAGTTTTTCACCTACCAACGCCTTTCTCGTGCCCTGTCTTTGTCTCTCTCCGACCTCCCCCTCCTCTTTGTGTTTATTCCCTCTGTGAACAGGACAAACCCTATGAGGCATGACGCAGTGAGAGAGACAAGGAACGTGTTACAGAAAGCCTGCTGTTTGATAGTTGAATCCAGATGTTAAGGGAAGCAGCAGAGTTGTGTGAATGCGACAGAAAAAAGGCTAGAGCAGGAGAAAGTAAGGGGCACCAAGCCTGCCCTGCCATTTACAGCAGCTAAACACAGAAGGCATGCGAATTTCACTCTTCAGGTACAACTTCTCCTCTGCCTCCAGCAGAGGATAGAAGCTGGCCCAAATCTTCAGCGAAAGAGAAGGACTGACCCACAAGAACTACTAAATCCTGCTCTCCTATTCCAGTGTGATGTATTTTGGCCCACACCAAGAGGTGTCTTCTGCAGAAGGCATCTGCAGCCAATGCTTAGTCGTGAGCCTGCTTCACAAAAGCAGCTATTACTCGTGTAAGGAGCTGTAGGATAGTGTTGGCCACAAGGAATATTTTCCAAGTATTTCCTAGTAGCTCTCAACTCTACACCGTCAGCGTGAACTCTGAAATCTCTCCTTCACACAGACCAGACTTTTCCATGTGATCCTTCCAGCTCTCGTGGCCTTTCCAAGGAAGGACAGCCCACATCTTGACTGCTGTTACTGGATGGTTCCCATGGCCTCCCATGGTTCGTGATTCCTCTCTTAGGGCCACAGGTCCCCTGGGAGGGATCCTCACCTGTATTGCATGGTGTGGTTTCAAGGGTATTATTTTTGTGGCATTTCCCTATTCCCCACTAGCTGTGAACCAGGTCACACAGACCATGGCAGGAGCAGGCTCACACTCTTGGGTCTCTTCCCATGAATTTACCCAGGAGAAAAGGGGCAGAACCCCTCCTGCACACCCCAAGAACCAGTCCTACTGCTCTCCTCCCCCCTTCCTCTGCCTTTCTCATCTGCCCTGCAGCTGCATCCAGCCTCTGTATAAATGAGCATGGTATCTCAATTAATGTGCATCTAATCAGGACATGAGCATCTCTGGATGAGAGATGCATCAGCTATAGAGGTTGAGCACTCAGTTAACCTCACAGTGCTCTGCCACTGGGGCTTGTTCATTTAATTACACCCGGGCTGCTGTACTCAACCTCTTAATTGTCCAGGACAGAGAATAGGGTGGTAAACAGGTCAGAGATAGAAGATGCTAGGCATTGTTTTAAGACAGTAAAGCTGTTTTTAAATACCATTCAGAAGCTTGGTTTATATAATTGCTGAGAAAAGGAGGGCATTCAGGAGGAGCAGCAGGGAACACTCAAAAGGGATGCTGAATAGTTTTTAATTAATGAAAAATGACTTGAAGCCTGATTCCCTTCTGTAACAGTAAGATCTCGACTGAACACCACAACACAAATCCTTTCCCAGAGCTTCAGATCAAGCCACAGGTCCTCCGTGGTAATATTCCTGATAATAGCTGGGATTTAGTCAACAAGTTGGGGAACTGCGAGGCTGAAAAAAAAATCCAATTAACTCTCCCAGAGCTCTATTAGTTCTGCAGTGCTGTGAACATTAGTAAAAAGCTGGGGTTTATGTGTTTAGATCTCCAAAATAGTTGCCCTGATTGAATCCTTCAAAAAGCACTGATGATTCTTTCATGTAGCTTTAAAAGGAGAGTTTGGCATGAAAATGAAGGATAGAAGATTAAAGAGATCAAGGCAGAGCATTTGGGTCTGATCCCTGACCTCTGTTACACCAACTTTAGTTGAGATTAACACCAGTGTAAATAAGATGAGAAACTCAGGGACTGAACAGGCAGCGAAAGCTTGTTCTTGGTTGATTTTCATTTTGAAGATTAGATCTCTCGGGCTGTTCTGGACAACTGCTGAGTGGGTTTTCAGAGCACAACAAAAAGACTGGTTTTCCTTCCCCTTGCCTTCGCGTTACTGCCCTGAACTCTGTACAACCAGTTAGCCCGAGTGCTGGAAGGAGAAGTCTGCCTGGCTCTCAGTACATGCACACAGAACTCCCCTCAGTCCAGCGAGGGCAACAAACCTGGTGAGGCCAGGGCAGGGGACGGAAAGCCTTGGTAAACCACAGGCAAGCTGCCTGGCAGAGGCTGGGAGAGAGGATGGCTCGCAGGATCTGCTGGTTGGATTAGCAGTTTGATCAGGGCACAAGGCCTGAGGCTGCAGTGACGGGATGTTTCCTGGGGTTCTGCTCAGCTCTGCAGCTTCTGAGATGAGCTAGCTGTGCAGTGTTTTCCCTGCTGAAAGTGCTGCAGAAGAGACCTACAGAGCTGTGAGTAGGTCCCAGTGAAACGCGTTGCCCCAGTAGCATGGGGAAGTCTTCTCAAGCCCCTGTTCTACCTCCATCCAAGAACACATTATGCTTCCCAGCTTCAGCAGGGCCAGGATCTTGCTTCTTCCCATTGCAGTTTGGGGGTGATCCTGGTCTAAGTGAGCATAATCTAGTCTTAAACCTCTGGCATTGACAAAACAGGTGTATGCACTAGCTTTCCTGTTTGCTCCATCCATCTCCTCCATGCCTTAACCAAGCAAGGGCAATGGTGTTGTGTACATACAGTTCATTAGACACAGCCCAATAAATCACCTTGAAAGAAATATGGCTTGACATCAGTGCTTTATGTGAGCTCTGGCTTGGAAAAGACTTGGTGTCAGGGCCCTGAGCACACCAGCAGGCACTAATTGCTCCAATGAGCCTCACCTGGGCCACAGCCCACACGTTCTCTTCCCACTGGCCCTGCAGCTCCATTTAAGCCATGACCAGGCCCCCCAGCTCTCCTCTGAGCTGGCTGTGTGGAGCACTCAGAAGGGGGCTGCCCCACTGGAGAAGATAAGCTGCATCCTTGCCAACATGGGTACGGTCCTGGGCAGGGCAAGCAGAGCTTAGCAGGGATAACTGGTTCAGCCAACAGTCCAGTGAGCATCAGGCAAGTGTGAGATAAGTCAGGTCCAGGGTGATGATGAGGAGATGAGTCAAGCTGAATAGGTCCAACCTGCAGTGGAGTTCAGGTAAGGGCTGGGGACCAGGGTCTTAGCTTAAGAGGAGCAGTGGAGCCAGGGCAGAGAGGGTGCCGGGGGAGGGCTGAGGCTGGACATTTAAGGCTTGTCATTGCTCTTAGGGCCCCAGCAGTTAGGTATGGAACAGACCTCATGAGGGAGTCCTGCCTGGATGTGTGCCTTCCCTGAGAGCCAGGGCTTCCCAGCTGCTTTGTGGCTGAAGCTCCCTAGCTTGCTGAATTTCTCCTCAACAGGGTGCATGATGCTAAAGGCAAAGGCAACTTGAAATGGCAAACCAGAGGCCTTTTTGAAGAAGCAAAGAAAACTGGGAGGACCTAGATCTTCTTGGGAACCACTGTGGTTGTTGATTCAGCAATCTGAGGGGAACCACGCTGGCAGCGATGAAGCTTGTTTCTGCAACAGCGGAGTTGTGTGGGACTAAGATCAGCTAAGATCTGGAAGAGTTGTGGTGCTGCACCTGCATGAAAGCCCCATGCAGCCCTCCAGTCACCGGCCATAGGCAGGGCTCGCTTTCTCCCTGCTGTTCTGCTGCAGAGGATGGGAGGAGGTGGGTCACTTGCCCCCCTGCAAAGGTGAGGGATGCGGAGGAGTTGGTGGCAGCAGAGCAGTTCTCTTCGGAAGAGAAGGTTTTCTTTGGAGGAGCAAGCTGCTCTTTGCCAATGCCCAGCCTTGCACAGCCCAGTTCCCCACTGAGTTACCAAGAGTGTTTCTTAGAATAAGCAGCTCGTTTACAACAAACATCCTCACTCTTTGATGTATTGGTGGTACTGTTGTTGTGGTGTTTTAAATACCTTGGTTTCATGCTCGTAATAAGAAAGCTGGCCACAGAGTCTTACTGTAAGTTGATGAGAAAGTAGCAGTAATTATTGCTCTCTCCTCCATGGGAGGGTAAACTTCAGATGCTAATGGTCTCTAGAGTATTGACTGATTACTCACATTTGGGTGAAACAGCAAGGGGAAAGGGCCTTCGTTCTCTTTGGTCTTAAATGCTCCTGTGTTTGGGGGGCTAGGCAGGAGCCATCCTAGACTGCATGAGAGAGAGTTGCAGCAGTCTAGTTTGGACTAAGGGGGGAAAGAATTTTTTTTTTGGGGGGGGGTGGGGGTGTGGAATGATGACAACACACACACGACAGTGCAGATGTTTTCCTGGAATAGATGAAGGGAGAGGATGGTGTGGGTATTTATGCATCATCCAGCTTGACAACATGCATGCAACAGCAAGTGGGTGGTAAGTGGTGAAGACAAGGTGGCTGCAAACTTTTTTGTTTGCCTGGTAAATTTGCATGCAAGGAAGAGAGGGCTCTAGCAAGCAGTTTACCCACAGAGCCTTGTGTGGGATGCTACAGGACTTCTCACACTCTCTGCCTCTATTTTTCCCTTGCCTGCTAAGGTAACCCAGCAAGGGTTGTGTTTGAATCCAGGTCTTAGTGGGCACTGATCCCTTCCTGGTTTTCCAAGGCGCCAATGTGACACTGAGCTGCTGTAAATGAAGTTTTGAGGTGAGGAAGAGGGAATGAGGATTTGTAGCTTGGCCAAATATTAGTGGTTTTCCCCAGGGATGACAAAGGGTGCATCTAAGGCACCAAGGCAAACCCCATGTCAGATTGTAATCCACTGCTCCCACGCACTGCCCTGCTGGAACTTCACAACAAAGCGCAGTGGAGAGTGTTTTCTCTTAAAAGCATATTTTTTTCTTTAACCTTGTTCTCAAACACAGCTGAGGTATTTTAATGGAAGTTTCCTCCCAGTAAAAAGACTGCAGCGCGCACACATACCAGAAACTCTTGGCCCAGACAGTTAACATTTAGTAAAACTAAATGCAACTCGGCAACTGATCCTGCAACGGGAACACTGGACTGTAAGGCATGTTTCACCTTTCTTACAGTTCGGAAAAGAGATCACATGTATGAAGAGCTGTCCCATATTAGCAAACAGCAAAGGTAAAAGAGGCCGATTGACACCAGTAAAAAAAATTGGTTTGGCCACTCAGACCTGTCCCGAAGTATTTGAGTTGTACTCATTCTTCAGTAATTCTCCACCCACCACTAACTTGTTTCAGTGTCTCTTGCTGGGATGCTGACCAGCAGTGTCTGTCCCTTTTGCTCATCAGCTTTCAGTCTCTTTCAAATCTCAGCAAAGTTCTCCTCTCCTCTGCTCCCTGGTTACTTTTATGTTCTCTGCTATCTGCTAAAGAGCCACTTGCTCTTTAATTCTGTTGCCTGCCAGTGGTTTGGATGCCCTTCCCACCCTCTAGTATTTCTTATCTGTGTGTCTGTTCATTTTGGGACTGGGATCAAACCTACCGTTCCCAGGTCAGATTGAAGGTTCAGTCGTGCCCTGCTCAAATTGCAATCTGCAGGACTACAGCATTCCTGGCAAGGTGCTGAGCCTTGGGAAGAGCTCTCTCAGACAGCCTGCTTTCCGATTTCCTTTGCTTTAGGAGGTATCAGGAGAAAAATGATACCACTTAGCCAGCAAAGTTGGCTTGGAGTAAGCAGCACAGTGAAGGACAGTCCTGAAATACCTCTCACACCCCAGGATGCAGGTACCCAGTGGGCACTGCTCAAAGCTGCAGCTGGGAGAGCATGTTCCCACAAATGTGTAGAGCTTCAGGGAGCGCAGCCTTATTTCCCTTTGTCCTTTATCCTCTGGCACGGGCACAGGTCCACGCGGTGCTCTGGTGCTCGGGGCTCAGCTGCACGCTGATGGACATGAAGCAACCCTAGTGCAATGGGGAAGTTGATTCCCGATTTGGGCGGAGAAGCGAGTATGGCCCTTTGCACTGGAAGTCTTCCAAGGGTTATTTGTGCCCACTGACCTCATGGCATGTTTCCTTCCAGCCCCTGCTGGGGTCCTCCTGTCTTTTTGCATAATCTCCTCTGAATAAATACACTGTGAGTGGGGCCTTCTGCTTTGCAGCTTTTGTCACCAGGAACCGTCTTCCTGTAGGTTTCTACCTTGTGGGCCCTCCCTCTCTCTTTGTATTTGAGCTGAGCCACTACTTTTCTCCCCTGTTTGCGCCTCTTAACTTTTTCTTCTCCTGGGCTTTTATTTTTAGCACTGCTATTGTCCTGAAAAGTATTTCACAGGGACAATTTGTTTGAGGGAGGCTATGAAAGTTGAGGGTTAAAACTTGTGTGAGGTCCCACAAAAAGCACTACTTGGACAAGAGTGATCTCTTTGCCTGGAAGCGTGGATTTAAATGGGTTTTCCTATTTATTTCTGTGCTTCTCCTTGCAAAGCTCTTTTTCTGAGGCCCTGATCCTGCTGCCACAGTGACCTTTGTGTTTGCAGAGAGACCTTTTGAAATCAAAGGGGCCCTTCATGAGCATCTGCCCATCTGGAAGTGATTGCAGGACTGGGTGGGTGAAGGGCAGAGCGGGAACTTTTTGACTGTGAACTGCCGAGTCTGAAGTGACCCAGGTCCCTAATGCCTGTGAAAAGAAACCTCAAGCGGCCCGCGTTACATCCTCGGCGGCAGGAAGGCATCCGCAAGGGAGATGTGACAGCGCGCTGCCAGCGCAGCCTGAGCCACCCTGTAAAAGTCGCTTGGCTCACAGCAACCTCACGGTCAGAGGACTCTCTGCGTGTGTTTGTGCGGAGGGGAGAGCCGGGCTTTGCTCTTGGCGCTGCCCTCCCTTCTCCTTTCCAACTGCAGTTTGTAGACAGTTGTGTATCCCAAGGGGGAAAAGGAAAAAAAATAAATAAGTGAGGCGTACAGACCTAGTGGAGGAGAGCTGGCGGGAGGCGATGCCTCTCTCCATCCTCCCGGCGGCAGGAGGGCGCGGGGACGCGGCAGGGGACGGAGCTGTCCCCGCCGGCCCGGCGCTGGCCCTTTAACGGCGGGGCGGCGCGCTGCCTCGGCGGGGCCGGTCCCTGGGCCGGGGGAAGGAAGTGACGGGCGGGGGGCGAGGGAAGAGCCCGCCGAGGGCTTGAATGAAAAGGGCGAGCGGGCGGCGCNGCTGGCCCCGCTGCCCGGCGCGCCCGGCCCGGCGGCCAGGGCCGAGCTGCGGGTGCGGGTGCGGCTGCCCGGCGGGCAGGTGACGGAGGAGAGCCTGCAGGCCGACAGCGGCTCCGACTGCATCAGCCTGGAGCTGCGCACGGCCGACGGCGCCCTCGTCACCCTCACCGCCGACTTCAGACAGGTAGGGCTGCGGCTGCTGCGCCCCCTCTGCCCCCGCGGGGCGTCCCCAGCGAGCCTCGGCCGATGCGGGGTCCGCGCTCCCGCGCAGGGATGCTCGGCCTGCCCCGAGGAGGAGGTGTGCGCTCAGAGCCCGTCCCCTCCCGCGGTCCCCCCCGGGCCCGGGGAGCGCAGCGGTGGGATAACCCGCGGCGGGTTTTGCGGCTCCCGGTGTGGCGGGGCCGGAGGAGGCGGCGGACCGCGGCGCGGCAGCTCCGGCCCTTCGCACCTCGCGGGTCCGCGGGCGGGCTGAGCCAGAGGAGCGGGTCGAGGGCTCCGGCGCGTGTTTTCCGTGGGCTGAGCGCTGGTGGCATCGGTACACCAGGTTCCCCCGGACCCGGGACCCGCTTGGAGCGTGGGAACGGCCTGGCGGGGGGGTCCAGGAGCCAGAACCGCTCTGAGGAGCGGAGGGTCCTTTCGCGTGTGTCGGGGTCTTTGTTTGCAGGCTCTGCGGAGCAGTTCCCGCACGTATGCATAGCTCCGAGCTGTTTAGGCAGGCTGCTGTCCCCAGCGGTGTCACACCTGTAACCCGGGCTGCCTCTGGGGTGGTAAAGGTCCCAGTGGGACGGGTGGCAAAGCCTTCCCCGCACCCAGCCGACCCTAGCAGTTCTGTTTCTTTTTGCTGAGTTGTGAGTAGCACGGTTTCTCTGCGTGGCAGGCTCAGCAGCAGCTGGGCACGGAGCAGGGCCAGGCGGGAGAGTCCGTGCGGTGGGGAGAGCGCAGGTTCCAGACTCCTGGATGGGGTGTTCGTGCTCTGCTGTATCTCCAGGACATCTCTCTCCACGGTGTGTGTGGGGTACAGTTAGTTCCTGAGGCAGACTCCTGCTGTCTTCAGGAGCATGTGTGTGTGAGTTTGTGGTGTGGGAAGTGTCTGACTGTGGGACTGCCAACTGCCCTCCCATAAGGGGAACCTTTCCTCCTGGCCCAGCACGTGAGTGGTGGCCTCTCTGCAGGGAGGTGATGCTTACTGAGGTCAAGCCCAAGATCCCACGCTTCTCAGCAGGAGACGGTAGCTTCTGGGCCAGTGTGGCATTCTTCAGAGCATGCCAAGCCTGGCTGTATGCAGCAAAATCTCTATTGCACAGGGAAGAGCTGTTTGCTGTCATGTGGGTGGCATGGCAGTGTTACCTTGCTCCAACCCTCCG
Organism: Anarhynchus alexandrinus; assembly: GCA_008711295.1. Taxonomy (NCBI): domain Eukaryota; kingdom Metazoa; phylum Chordata; class Aves; order Charadriiformes; family Charadriidae; genus Anarhynchus; species Anarhynchus alexandrinus. The sequence continues at coordinate 465,288 of VUYV01000128.1, forward strand.
TTCAGAGTGTTTGTTCAGGTGGACTTTGGTTTGCAGCAGGAAGAAGCTCAAACCCACAAGATAGGAAGGTGTTGTGTCCCAACCTGTTGTGAACCTTGGAGCCTTCTGCCAGGGATTGTTCTGGTGCCTCTTCCGCTTTCAGCTATGCTCTTTGGCCCTGGTCTCCATGTCAGCCTCTCAGATGGTCGTCTTCCATCTGGAGGGTGCAGGGTCAAGCCCACTTCTTTCTGAGGTGCTAGTAGAAGCCATGGTGATTTTGGATGTGATGGCGTGCTCAGTGTACTCCAGCACACCTGCAGGGAAGCAGTCCCATAAAAAAAGAAATCCAAGAAGCTACAGCACACAAGGGAAGTTAAGGGAGGGAGGGCTCCTAAGCCTGCAGTTTGCAAACTTGCCTACCACAGTGTATTCCTGGCCAAGGGAAATACAAGCTCATTAGAGACCCTCTAGGTAGGCCCTTTGAGAGCCTGGGATGTGATCTGGGGACTTCTGGTGTCCTGAGCTGTTGATCGTTTAGGTATTTTTCACTTTCTTGATCTTTTCTTGAGGGAAGCTTGCTCTCAAATCTCATTTACAAACTCAATAGAGTATATGTTAGCTCCTCTCTCGTTCTTGTCCGTATTATAGTTGAGTTGCTTCTTGAGACGTGTTGTCTGAAGATGTCTTGACTTCAGTATATTAAATCCTTAGCTCCATGCGTCCCCTCAGCTGCTGCTGGAAATACACAGGAGATGATCCCTGGAAGGCTTTGCAAGCATCAGACTTGCAGAAGTCCGTTCCTAATCTTCAGTTTTAGAACAGTAGGGTACTGGCGCTCTCTGTTTTATGGCTTTGCTGGAAAATAGCTGAAAAAAGCTAGAAAGACATAAAGGACCGAGGAGATGAATTTGTGGTGGAGTGAGTAATGATGTGAGCAGGCAGCTGCCTGGCCAGGCTTCCCCTTCTGACCTGTTGTCCTGGCTGCATGCAGGCATTTCCCTGTTCTGCTCTAGTGCTCATCTCTCTAACATTACACAACTTCTTCTCTCCAGAGAGATGGTCTTGAGGCTCTCAGCCTTGGTAAAAGCAGCTGGGGTTGTTGATCTGGCTTTTCCAAGCTAGATTCTGCATTCGTGCTGTGGCCAGGATGCTGGGGTTTTTGCATAAATGATTTTTCCACTTCTCTGGCTTAAACTGCAGGGGGTTAGTCCAAAAGCATTTTTTTTTTCTTTGCTGACAAGGAGTTGCTGCTAGACCAGGGTTTGGAGAAGGAAGGAGTTATAATGAGATCATGGTTCATTTCTCTGCTCTGGCAGTGGTAGATGCTGGGTTGGACTTGAGCAGTGGTTAGGTCTTCCACCGAGATGGAACTTTCATTTCTCTTCCACTCCTGCCTCCCTTCCAGAGCTGAATCTTAAGGAGTCATGTCCTCAGAGCACACCAGGGTTTTCTTCTTATTCTCTAGTGCAGCAAGAACTGGTCAGTGGGAGTCCAAACTGGGACTTGATGTTTTCTGGGCAACGCAGTAGTGAAGACCATTTCTTTTCTTGCAGTTTGAAAGAATGTGATGGAAACACTTCTTCTTTTCCTGTGTAGTACTGTCAGGCATAAAATGTATTGCAAAAAAAAAGTGAGGGAGGACAGGGACAGCAACCCTAAATGTTGTATCTCACTTGAATAGCATGATCTTGCCAGTTGTTAAACAGTGGCCTGAGAACAAAGTGGGTGGTCTTATTCCAAGGTCAGTACAAAGATATAGAGAAGTTTATTTTTCCTTTTGATTGCTGGAAAAGTTGTGTAGGAAACACAAGGGAGAAAGCATGGGTAATGGCATTTTAATGCTTGTGCTTGCCAGTTCTTTCAGTTTCCTTGTTAATAAAGTTGATGTTATGTGATAGTCTGAGGTGGTGCTTTGAGAATTTCCTTAGGCCAGGTGTCCATCGTGTTAGGTGCTAAATGACCAGGTGATAAGGAGAGCATCTGTCCAAACATGGTATCTATGTAATTTGGAAAGCAGTCTCTTCTCTGCAGGGATACCAAAAATATAAAAGGATCCTTCAGTACCCTCTGGGAGGGTAGGAGGGGATGGGGTGGGCTCATTAAAATGTGGTGGTGTTTGTTACCCTGAGCTGTAGTGAGGTACCTAAAAGCGCTCTCTTGAACGCATCAGTCAGGTGTGGGTAGATGGCAGCTGTACTGCACGCAAAGGCAGCGCAGCGGCTGCTGAGCTGAGCACAGGGCTGGAGGGCTGAACTCCTGCCTTACGCCAGAGCTGCCCTTTGCTCCCTCCATAGCTTTGGGGAAAGCACTTGTTAGGTAGGATGCAGTTTCAAAAGGGGACTCTGACACTTTTAGGCATCCCTCAGGTTGTGGGTGCTGAGCATGAGGATGTTTTTCTAGGCATCTCAGAGCATTGTGGGCATTTCTGGCTGCTCAGTGCTCGTAAGAATCAGAGTCAAACCTCATTGCTTCTGGAAATGTGCTTTTTCCCCTCTCTTCCAGCACATCCTTAATTTGCCTTTATAGATAGGTACTTGAGTATACAAGGCAGTGCACCAAAGTGTCTTCATTCTAGCCATTTCCAGTAGGAGAGGGGTTAAAAACCATAATCTTCAGCGGGCCAGGGTAACTCAGCTGGCTGGACCCCTAGTGTGGATGCAATAACACATTCTCTGTGTTCTACAAGCACAACGACTTTCCGGCCAGCTCTAGCTGTTCCCCCAGGGCAGTGCAGGCAGGGACCTGACCACAGCAAAGGCTGCTGACAGGGTAAGGCATCGGGCCCGGGGTGCCGGTGTTACCCAGTGCCCTGAGCAGTGCGTCCCCCTTGCACGTACCCCCCGCTCTGAGCAGGCATGCGACAGCAAAGACAAAAGTGGGTCCCACAGCAGCACTGATGTCCTTGGGGGAGAAAAATTTGGCAGGAAAGCTGAACGGGTTGTGGGGAGGAAGGCACTGAAATAATTTATTTCCCTGGGAACTGGTTTGCTCCACTCAACATGAAGTCGAGATGCTGGGCTCAGATCTAGACCACACAGGCTTGTAAGTCTCTACTGGATAAACCCTAGAAATGGAGGTTGAATTGTTCTCACACCCCAGATGACAGTCCCTGGAGGAGCTGGCTGAGGACAGCATGAGGAGGGAAGGAGTTCAATGATTTCCCTGCTCCTCCTTGCAGGCTAGTTCTTTGCTGGAAGTCCCTTCGGTAGGTGCAGGCAACCTGGGCTGTTGGGAGCTCAGTGCACTGATTTCCTTTCTGCCTTTAGGAAAGAGGAGCTGCTTTCCCCTTGCTGCGAAAGCCAAAGCTGTGGTTACCTCCAGTGCCATGGTTAGAGCACGGCTGCAGAACTGGTTGTTCTCTGTTACACCAAGCGTTTGTCGTCCAGACCTACACAATAGCTGTAACTGTACGCGCCACATGAGTGCGGGGCAGGGCCAAAGGTTCTCACCGCCCCCGTGATGAGTTCATCTGGAGAGTCCCCACGTTGCAAAGGCGATGTTCTGCTGGGACTTGTTCCCTGCTGGGAAATTTTGCGGAAACTCAGAATTAAAGGTGCCATTTGTTGCCTTGGCTGGGTACCCACCTTGGCACTGATTCACCCTCCTGCTGCTGGTGGGAAAGGGGCAAGGTGGCTGTGGAGGGAAAGGCGCTCTCTGAGGAGGAAAAACTTCAGTGACTTTCCGTGTGAGAAACGTGACATATTTTTAATGTGACAGGCTTTGGTTCTTGCTCCACCTGAGGTTGCATAGCCAGGGCAGGGAGGCTGGGGGAAGTCAGGCGAGGCTTTGAGGCAGAGAGGTGAGGCAGGGCTGGGGAAAAGAGGAGACTGACTGCTTGGTTTGGAGAGAGTGGTCACTGCAGTAAGGGTCGCTTTGGGTTTGCTTGGAGCCAGGTAGAGGTGGGTTTCTCTCAGTGCCAGCAAACCTGGGCTGTTCCTGTCTTTCCCAGTGCACCTCCCTTGGTATCAACAAACATAATGAAAGTCCCTGACACGGGAGCGGGCACTGAAGAGTGCCTAACACCTAGAGTGCAGGCAGCACCGGAGCCCTTTTCACGGTAGAGTTGCTTCCTTTAAAGTGAGACAGAGCTGGGAGAGGGACGTGGGCCATAAGCACTGGGGATGCAGGGAGGAGGAGGAGAACCGACCCCCTCTCTGGGGGACCCAAGTACAGCATGAGGGGCATTGCAGGTGTTGAGGATGGCAGCTCTGGCAGGCAGCAGCATCAGCAGGGCTGGTGGAACGGCTGACTTAGATAAAGATCTGGCTTTGCTGTTTAATGTACCCCTCCGGGCAGCCAGGCGCAGAGCCTCTCTGATTCAGCTGGAAGGGGCTGTGGCAGGCAGGTGGGGAGCAGAGGGCCAGCTGGGTGTGTGCCCGGGGCAGGAGCGGGGAGACACGAGGGAGATCGGCCATGCCTTTCTGAGAAAGGAGAATCTGGGAGCGGAGGAAAGGATGGGTCATGCAGTGGGACAGCACTCCATTTATCTTTACTGTCTTCCCTCTTGCTTTTTTCCACTGCAGCTGTACCTCTTCCACTGCAAGAACACCTTTCTTTTTCTTTCCCTCCTTTCCTCCCCTACCAACGAGCTCTTTCAATGATGATTTTTGGAGGGATCTTTGTCAGAGGTTATGTGGACTCTGCGAGTGCAGCTGGGCTCTGGACTTTGGAGGTAGAGTGAGGGACCTGCAGCTGTGTGGGATCGGTTGGGAGCTCTGGACTATTTGCTAGGAGCAGTGAGAGCTGTGCACCTCTCATACACATCAGCCGTGAGGAGGAAAGAGAGTTGGGTATCTGAAGGCTAATTCTTAAATAGGCAGATCAGAAGCATTAATCAGTTGCTCAGCACGTTCTCGTTTTACAAGAATTGCCTCCAACCTGGGAAGTATACTGCACTGTTTTTAATGCTTGTAGAGGTTTTCAGCCCAAGTGCAAAATACTGCTATCCTTGTTTGCTTTTTCCAGACTGAATGCTGATTGTTCAAAGTGAATTAAAATTAAATCTGCAGCTGAAGAATATGCCAGGGTCAGCTACTAGTTTTAGTCTACTCATCCTTGGGCCTTGCACAGCATGGGAGCTCACAGCAGAAGAACGCAGCTGGATGAAATGTGGATGTGAATATGGGTCATTCCAGTGGTGCTAGTGTCTCAGTGGGAATTCTCCCCATTAAAGCTGTCAAAAAATAATTATTCCATAGTGATTTTGCAAGCATTTTTGGTATCTCTTTCTTCCCAAACCTCCTTGATGTCCTGTTCTTGTGGCGAGTTTTCAGTCAACAAATGCACCCAGAAAAATCCTTTCTCCTGTCCTGGGGAGAGAAACACATCCCAGAGTGCAGCTGTTCTTTCAGCTGTCCAGATGTGCACTGAAATGCGTACCCTTTTCTCTTCTGGACATGGAAGAGAAGGCAGGGAATAAATAGTGGGCTGTATGAGCTAGTCTGCAGAAAAACTCAGCACGTACACTGCTAAAGCTTGTAGAAAAGAGAAAGGCTCCCTTCTTGGGGCAGAAGGAGGTTTGGAAGAAGCCAAACTTATGAGTCGTGCAGCGGGAATAGCTCAGGAGGAGAGGGATGATCTTAGCAGTTTGGCATAGCTTTTGCTTGCTGGTCCCTAGCCACCAATATCTGTGCAGTTCTCTGTGGAGGACACTGGTAAGAGCAATGGCTGTGGGTGGGTGCCAAAAGGCAATAATTGTTGTGCATACTGAGGAGGAGGCACTGTTCCGATCCATCTGCGTAGCCCTTGTAGTAGTATGGTCTGTCACCAAGACAGGGGGTGGTGGATTCCCACAGAGTGTACAAGTGCCCCTGAAGCCAGAAGCCACATGAATTGATACCTGCCTAGAAATCAGTGCTGATTTACAGCGCAACAGGATATAGGGAGGTTTTGCTATTGAACAAGGTATTCTGTGAGTCTATGTGAAGGTAACTACGACTGGTTTCCAAGCTGGTTTTGGAGATGGACTACAGTCCATGTCAGAAGCTCTCTATATAAAATACCAAAATTATTGACCCTGGCAGAAAAGGTGGTCACCTGCAGCTGATCCTAAAGGGTTCGTTTTGGCTTTAACAATTTGATTTCCATTTCTGTTCTACACGCTGTTGGGTTCAGAAATGAATAAATTATTCTCCAGGATACCAGTTGCTCAGAAGCAAGTGAGGGATGGCAGCAGAGGAAATTTGGGACTGCTCGCCCTAAGTAATGCATGGAGATAATGGCTATGTGATGCTTGTTTAACAAAACAAAACGAGACTCCATGGAGGCTTGCATCCCTTCGGTAAAGGACAGAAACCCCCAGCTGCTGTTTGAGGAAGCCATGGACGTGGGATGTGACCTGGCAGCAATTTCTCCTTGCCACAGTGGGACTGAGAAAATCCTTACTTCTTTACAGACACCGGTTATTATGCTGTAGGCCTTTGGGTGGGATTGAACCTGGGACTACACCCCTGTGCTCAGGTAGCTGAAGTATGAGACCTTTGACTTTGTTCTTTTAGCTGGAGCCTTTCTCTTTGACCCTGATTCTGGGTTCACCCCACCGATGCCAGAGATCTGTGACTCTCACTCTGTTTATTTATCTCTTTGTCAGGAGGTGAAGATCTTCCGTGCCTTAATCCTAGGGGAGCTGGAGAGGGGCCAGAGCCAGTTCCAAGCGCTCTGCTTCGTCACACGGCTTCACCGCAACGAGATCATCCCCAGCGAGTCTATGGCAAAGCTGCGGCAGGTAAGAGGCACCCTGCAGCTGGCTTTAGTGCCAGCTCCATCCAGGGTTTCCTAGAGCTGCCCTGCCTGGATACTCTTCCCAGGCAGCTGCCCAATGGTTCAGCTATTAGACCCACCTTTGACCACCCCTTTTGCTTGAGGGACTCAGTATTAAACTAAGTTCATCAATACTATTGATCCTGATCTACTAATGAACTAGAAGGAGGCGTGATTTAGTCCAGCCTATTGTGTATCAAAGGGTAAGTGGATGGCTGGAGCGATCACCATGAAAATCCTTGCCTTACATTGCCCAGTGAGCTAAGTACTGATTTGGGACCATTCATCATGATAAGGCATTGAGAAACAATCACAGGCAAATCAGAGCAGTCTATCTGCGAAAACTACCATTGTTTTCGGCATCAACAAGAAGTTTTTTAAGTGTCTTCTATCCAGATAGGATGCAGGTGCATTTACAGAGGAACATCCCTTTACACATCTTATGTTGGTGTGAAATCGTCATGTACTATAAGGAATAACTTGTTGCAAGCAGGATTCAAATTTTCATTATTTCATCCTCTGCAGAAAAATCCCAGGACAGTGCGGCAGGCTGAGGAGGTGCGGGGCCTGGAGCATCTCAGCATGGATGTAGCTGTCAACTTCAGCAAGGGGGCCCAGCTCAGCTCTCACATCCACAATGTCTGTGCAGAGGCTAAAGAAGCAATTTACACCCGAGAAGAAGATGTCAAATTTTGGCTGGAGAAAGGTAAGTTTCCTTTGGCTTCAATGGAACTGCTCCTGTCAGCAAGTTGGCACTCTGCTGTGATCTCTCCTGCCAGATTTCTGGTGATCAGCAGAGATCACTTTGGCTTCTCTTTCACTGTCTCTATGGTGGATAAGGCACGTGTATTGCTTGCTTGCATGTCACATTGCACTAGTCCTATTTGTTAGCGTACACGACTTCTTTCAGTAGTGCTCTCCTCGAGAACCTAATTACGCGGGTATTTTCAAGGTAACCTTTAACCTGGTCCATCACCCAGGAGATATACGTTGTTTGCACACTCTGTGTATCTTTTGGCTTATTTTCCCTATGGCCCTTTCTTCTCCCATGGTTGCTGTTCAGACTCGTGCCCAAGCAGCCCTGGAAACACTCTGTCTAACCTCTTTCTCCTCAACTGTCCTGGAGACTGCACAGAGAGAGCAACGCTCGCTTCAGTGGCTCTCTCCTTTGGCCTTGCCTTTCAACAGCACCCTGAGCAATGTCTCTCCGCTTTCTCCCGCAGGGGTGGATGGCTCCATGTTCGAGGTCCTGCCACAGACATCTGACCTCCCTGACCTGCAGCGATGCAAGCTATGTGCAGACCGCTGGAAACCCTGCATTTGCAGCTACTCACTGAGCATCGAGTGGTACCCGTGCATGCTGAAGTACTGCAAGAGTCGTGATGCTGGGGGCAAGGTTTCTTCTTACAAATGTGGCATCCGCAGCTGCCAGAAGGGCTACACCTTCGATTACTATGTGCCGCAGAAGCAGCTATGTCTCTGGGACGAGGAGACCTAGCAGAGCCAGGCCAGACCTTTTCAAGGGGCAGCTCATCTGCCTCCTGCCACCATTTATGATGCTAAGGGCCTCCTGGAGCTGGCTGCTCCAAGGAGGGAATACAGTTCACAGCGGTGCCTTGTACCAGGAGAGCTCTGCGTGTGTGCCTTTCCTTCTGGCCCCCTGTGACTCCTCCCCACCTGACGCTGCCTCATACTGTGATAAACGGGCTCAGCTCACCACATGTTGATGCTCTCCTGCCAGCTGCCGGGAGATCCGGCTTTCTGGAAGAAGCAGGAGATGCAGGTTTCTGGGGTGAAGCACCGGGAGGGGTGTGTTTTGTCCTGCTCTGGAGTTAGCAGATGTGAAAAGGGGCAGCGCTGATCATTTATCAGCCTCGAGCATCCTGATGAGTGGTCAGGGCAGGGAGAGAAATGGTCTTGATGACCTTGGTTGTCAAACATCTCTGCCACCGAAGAAGCCCCTTCACTGACTTCACCTCCTGGTGACACAACAGCATTTCCCAATGGGAAAACAGCTGATTTATGGGACCACATACCCTGAACAAGGAAGGTACGAAGCCTACCCAAAGCCAGAGCCTGCCTGTAGCTTTTTCTAGTGTCCGACTGGCTGTTACATCCTTCCCACAGCTAGAAGATATAATGGGGGGATGTATCCCAGGAATGACTTTTGCCCCTAAAGGGTTCGTAATTAGGGCTCTCATTAATCCCTGTTTAGACTAGTGAAGGCCCAACTTTTTGTGTTGGTCCTGTGACTCTCCCACTAAGAAAGAAACATCTAGAGACTTGTGACTATCATCATAATATTGTGGTTGCAATGGGAGAGGATGATCCTAGGTGGGTTCACACTGTTGTTTTGAAGAAGACAACATTCTAGATCTACACCCAGTTTTATGTCCTACTCTGCCAGCTATTCACAAGAAGCTCTTAGATTATTGTACTGCTTTGCTGTGCCTTGGTTTCCCCTGTACGTAAAACAGGGACGACACTGAAGCTGACCTTGGCCCTGGTATATACCTGGAGGGCATCAGACAAAAAGCACTGCAGGGGTGCTGCCTGGTTGCTGTGTCCTCTTCCACTCAAGTTAGAACAAGCAGGGAGGGGAGAGACCCTGTTGGGGTCATTGTGAGCCCCTGTACATTCTGGTGAAAAGCCTTCACAACGTGCCTTTTTGCCAAAAATACAGGAATTTTTGACAAAAAAAAAAAGAATTTGGTCACAATTATTTTTGTATTGATCACTTAAGGGGGGAGAAGGGAAAGGTATTTTAATATTGCAACATGAAGTAAAACACACTTGAAATGTTTTTTAAAAACAAATTATTTATCATTTGTAAGGTAAAATAAACTGATTTTTTTAAAGCATCCCTGGCCTAAAAGATTCTCTGTGCATTGTAATCTGTGTGTGATCCAGTTGTTTGGGTTCTTGATTAAGAGTTGTTCCTTTATGGGTAAGTCTCCAAGTCTGCGCCCAGGACATTGAAGAGCCATGGATGGGGGGAGCCTCCTGTTGTTCAGCATGACCATGGCACTTACCAATGTGGTCCTGCATCTCAAGCATACTGTCCACCCAGCCCCTCAGTAGGGAGGCAGCTTTGACTCATCTCGAGCAGCTGTGAAACCTTCGAGCCTGAGCTCTGGTGAAGTAAAAGACCAGCAGTAGAGGCAGGTCCTGGGGCCAGGCAGGCTGGTTCCTGCTCCTCTCTCTGAGCGATGGTGGCGTTCCATGAGGGGATATTATGCAGATGTGGCTGGAGGCTTGTCTGGGTCCAGCAGGCTCAATAAAATATTCTTTGTCTGTTCCTCTGCAGCTACAGCTGAGGGGAGATGAGGGCGGCAGAGTTTTGGGCCAGCTCAGAGCTCCTGGCTCTGTGGCTGCTCCAGGGAGAAACGTGGAGTGCTGATTCCCCCTAGTGTGGTGAACGCAGAGACGGGACAAGGACTTTTGCAACCTCAGCCCTTCTCTGCTTGAGCCACCAAGGCAACTTATCCCCTTAGTGTGATTTCTGGGGAAGCTGAAATCGCTTCTTTTTTGCTTACATGGTCAGCATTTACAGGGGTGTGTGTTCTGTGCTGCCTTGGCTCCTGCTGCAGCAGGACACTGCAGGACTTTGTCCCCGCTGTGGGGCGAGGTGGGCTGCGAGCAGTGTGGGAGAGGGTTGCAGGATGGGTGCCTGCCTTTGCTGGGAGTGCTGCGAGACCCATCTCCGCTGCGAGACCCATCTCCACTGCTGCCTCCTGTAATGGGGCTGCGGGGAGGGGACATGAGCTCTCTCTGGGAGCATTGGGTCACATCCCAGCGAGCTTGAATGTGCTCATGTTGTAGTGGTGTGGCTCTGGGGTACCAGGGTCACGGAGACATCCCGGGCCTTACCCGGTTCTTTTGGCAGCACTGAGCTGGGGTATTCCCAGGCCGCCTCGGGAAAGCAGCACAGTGCACAGCAGTACCAAACCATCACCTCGGCTCTGTGGGGTGATGGAGGAGCCTTTTATGAGCTGGACCCGCGTTCAGCGGAGCAGGTCGGGGGGGTGTTTTGAGCTTCTGCAGGCAGCGGGGCCAGCACTGCATGGTGGGAGCTCTGGGGGCAGCAGATAAGCGAAGGACACGAACCCTAAATGACTACGGACAGCGTACGCTGAGCTCGACTCGATGGTCATTTCTGGCGGGGCCGGGGGCTGCGGCGGGGCTGGGGCTGGGGCTGGGCCGGNGAGCTCCCGGGCTCCACAAGTGGGTGCTGGCGGAGCGCGCCGCGGCGCGGCGGCGGCAGAGCGGCGGGCGGGGGGAGAGGCTGAGCCGCCCCCGGCAGCACCGGGCGGCGGGAGCGGGGGGGTCCGTGCCGCAGCCCGCAGCTGAGCACCTCGGGGTCCGGCTGTCCCCCAGCCTTGCTCGGGCTGCAGAGCATCCGCCTTGCCGACGAAACGTTCTTCTGGCTGCGCCTGGATAACGCGCTGGAAAAGCGGCTGTTGCGGGCGGAGCCGGGAGACCTTCCTGGCACAGAGCGAAGGTGCAGCTGGGCGGGAGCGCTGGTATAAATCCCTGCTGCTAGGAAAAAAGAAGCGGGGGATTTTCTAACATCTTTCTGCAGTTCGTGCTTTCAGGGCCCGTCCAAAGGCCATACTCCATAAATCGAGTGCTATCGGCAGAGCTTATCTTCCTCCAAAAGGGGAATAAACGCCCGCAGCAGGTGTGGAGGAACGCGTGCACGCAGCGTGGATGAGGGCGCATGGATCGGTCAGTGATGGCCGTGGGAAAAAAGAGCAGCGTATCTGCTGGCATCTAGGAGTGATCATCTCGGGACAGAGTTAAAGCAAATCTGCCTGTGCAGATTTGGGGGTCTTATTTTCACAGCAGGAGTGATGATGCTGTGATCCCTCCCCTATTTTTTCTCTTAGCAGGTAGCACAGGTGTTTTGAGGAGCTTAGTAAGGAGGGTGTATTCTCTCTTGCCTGCATAGCACATCACCGAAGCCAAGGGTACCCAGGTGAAGCGCTTTGCTCCTACAGCTGTTTGGGGAGAAAAGCTCTGAAATATTTATTTTTTTCCTGCTGTTCCACTCACGGCAAAATAATAGTCCGTAAAACCAGATCCCACCAGCTGCAGAGCGGGACTGGTGGCTGGAGGATTCCCGGCTGTATTTGGCAGCGTCTGCAGGGCCAGGAGAGGGCACTGCGTCCCTGCCCATGGCCAGGACAGCATCCCCGGCCGGAGGATGCCCGGGATCCCGGCCGGCTGGAGGGGCCGCCGGGGAGGACCTGTCTCCCTGGGGCTGCGGGACAGGCTGCTCGGCTCTGCAGCGAGCGAGAAGCACCAGGAACCAGAGAAAAGAGCTGTGTCAAGTGAAATTGCCAGTCGGTGTACAAAAGGTGCTCTGATGTGGGGAGAAAGAGAGCTCTCGCGGTCCCCAGCCTTTCCAGGGCCTTTCTCCTGTGCCCCAGAGGCCCTTCAAGCTGGCTGGAAGCCACCAGCAAATCCACGTTTCATGCAGTGAAGACACCTGATCACGTCAGTCTTTAACATGGGGAAAACCCAGACGTGGGGGTCATGCCGAAAACACTAGAAAACAGACCAGCAGCTGCCCAGGAACGCCCCGAGGCTCAGGGCCTGAATGGCTGGGGCTCTGCCACGGGCTCGGGATCAGTGGCAGGAGTCCAGCCCCTCCAGCAGCTCGGAACAAGCTGCCTGCACAAACCACCCCATGTCACTTTTCTGCTTCCTGGAGTGGTGCTAAATGCAGCCCGCAGAAATCTCCCCGTGTGCCCTGTCCTGCAAATGTTAGTCTGACCCGGGAACTTCCCTCCTCCCTGCTTTCCCCCTTCCATCTCTCCCCCCACTATCCTCCTCTTTTTCCTCGTTAGAGTTTCGTTTGACACATCCACCCTTTCCTCCCAGCGTGTTGCCCTCTCCTGAGGATGTCCTCTGACCACGCGTGCCGAGGGCAGGCACTCCAGCCCCATAACGTCGGACTGGGTTGGAGGTGAGGCTCAGAGAGCCTGCCCGCCCGCCCACCCATCTCTTTGGAGAAACCTGTCTTTCCAGGGAGGGAGAGCTGTATGTGGGAAAGCCGAGAGTCCTGGAACGTGAATTAGCCAGGGAGAGATGAATGTGTGATAGCTTGTACCTGGCAGCTACCGATTGAGTGTGTTAACGCTTTCAGGAGGGGGCTGAGCAGCACTGGAGCTGAGGCGTTTAACGCAGGCATCCTGCTACCCCAGGCCATGGTAGGGGTCACCAAGGTAGTGCACAGAAGGGAGAGGGAGCAACCGCAGTGCCTGGGTCCATCAGGGTCACTGTTGGTCCCTGTCACAGCACAGAGCATAGGCTGAGGATCTGGCCTCTGGCAGCTTCCTACCAAAGAAGCCAACGTTAGGGGATGTTTTTTCCCCTGGCTTCCCTGGAAGTCAGTTAAATACTGCAGCTTTAAACAACGTGGAGGAGGGGGAAGAGGCTGTCTGCCACTTCTCTCCTCTTCTTGGGGGACTGACAAACCACACAGAGCAGAAGTCAGGAAAGGGGAGTCTCCATGTGCTGATCCTAGCCCTGCCCTGTGTCTTCAGCCAAGTCAGGTTACCTTTCTGCTCTTAACTTTCCTTTTTGTGCTGATTGTTTCACCCGGCATCGCTCAGGTTCAGCCCAGGCCTAGGGGATGCGCAGACTCAACCGCACAGGCTGCTCTCACGGCTCACTCTGAGCACACCCCGGGGTTTATCAGAGTGGTCAGAAGTGAAGTGGGGGGGCTGCGTACTGGAGGGGCTGTTCCCGCAGCTCGGACGCCTTCCCTGCTGGGCGCTGGCGGCTGCTGCCCAGCCTGGCTTGATGCCTCGGCCTCTCTTACCCACGCGTGGCAAGGGCCAGGGCCAAAAGCCTATCCACGAGGGGGCAACTCAGGTCGGGAGCTGCTGGTGGAGCCCCCGCGAAGCCCCCTGCTTGCCGCCCAGCAGGCAGGTGCTGCAGGGTGCATCTGCGCAGCTGAGGGCGGGCAAACCGCCTTCCTTCCTCCCTCCTTCCCACCACACCCCACGCCCTGGCAGCGCTGCAGGGACTCATCCATTCCCGAGTTACTAATATGCAAATGGAGGCTTTTGCATGGGCCGGGCGCCAGGCTGCTGGGTGTCAGGGCACCCGAGGGAGCCGGAGGTGGGGCGAGGCGTGGCGCGGCGCCGCATGCTCACCTGGCCCTGCATGGCAACAGGCAATGGAGCTCTAGGTCCCTTCGGGAGCGGACCCACGCCCGGTTTGAGAGGCAGCGGGTGGCAGAGGAGGGAGGGCAAACTGGCAGCCCCTGGCAACCTGGGGCTGACGGCAGGAGGCTGGGCGCACCGCGGATTTCCCTCCACCAGCAGGATGGTGAACCTGGAGTCTGTGCACGCAGGTAAAGAGCACTTGAGGAAGGATCGGGCTGGAGCTCACCACGTAGCTGAGACCGTGGACTTGGGCAGGAAATGGGATTGCTCTGATTCCTGTGACCTTTCCCCCCTCCTTTCCCTCCTCTTTTCTCCCGCTGGAGTTGGCTATCACAGCCGGTGCCTGGTTAAGCGCCCACATTCCTACCCGGGGATGGATGCTGCCCCGATCCTATTTAGGGGGCTGCCAAGCCATGCCCACAATGTGGGCACACCGCTCGCGCTGCCAGCCCTAACGTGGGTCGGGGAGCAGAACGCAGGGGTCTTGTGGGTACCTGGAAAATGGACATTCAGTGCCTGACCTGTGGGTCCAGTCACTGGGATGAAGCTGGGAAGAGTGAGAGGGGATAAATTCACAGAGGGATGCGGCAAGGTTGGAGGGGTGGTGGTATGAGAGCGAGATGGGATGTGGGTTGGAAGGAGAAAAGTTAATGACAAAGAGGGAAAAGGAGGGAGAAATGAATGAGGAGGGAACTGTCGGAGGCTGGGTTGAATGAGGAATGAATGAATGGGGATACTCAGAAAGAGAGAAACTCCTTCCAGGGGGTCTGACACAGAGGTACGGCTTAGGTAGTCTCGCATCTTCTCTGAGCAGACCTCCCCTCTGCAATTAGCTGGGGAACAAGAACAATCACTGCCAAATCCCTGGAGCTGTGCTGAGCTCCAGCTCGCCCCGACAGAATGGGTTTGGCTTCTGCCCTGAGCTCAAGCCCCCATGCTCGAGGGGAAGGACTGTGTCCCTGGGCATGCCAGAGCTGAGGGTGACGCTGGGGTAGGAGCAGAGCCGCGGCAGCAGTGGAGGCCAGATCCTGACAGCCCCTTCTGCAGCAGGGGCAGGCAGCAGGGTGTCGGGGGTACGGGAGCCGTGTACCCTGCTAGTGACCTGTGTCCGGTGCTTTGTGCAGCAGGAGATGCTGTGTGTTGTCCCCAGGTTTGGAGGGGAATGGGTGGATACATCCATCAGTCTGTCCCAGGCTCATTCCCTTTGTATACCGATTGGCACGCTGCAGTAAAGCTCAGGTGTTTGGTGGTCCTGCTGTGCAGGGGAGACCCTGGGGTCCATGCCCAGTGCTTGTAGCCCCTCAACAGGCCCTGCCTGAACGTGGGCTCACAGACAGGTCTGCAGGGCAAGGCAGATGCTGCGGCAACGCCATCACCCAACACAGTGTCAGCCTGCAGCAGGCCGGCAGAGATGGCCAAAGCCTCTGCTCCATGGCTGTGTTGCAACCTCTCCACGGCTCTGGGATGCCAGCAGCCCCTCCGTGGCTGGCCGGCACCCCACCGTGCAGGTGGGCTCCCTGTGCCAGCCATGGGGAGGGCAGCTGGGGACCCCCTGGCGTGGCGTGGCCGGCCGCGAGGAGAGGCTGCGGCAGGCGGGAGGCTCGTGGTCTTGGCTCAGCATGTGAGCCTGACTAGTCTGAGCACCTGCGATGGGTGTGCTTGTGTGTGGTGTCTCTCGGGGACGCATCCCCCGCAGGCTCCTATCCACCCATCTGCTTTGCTTGTGGGCGACTCTTTCTTCATAAGAAGATTCCCAAAATCGATACTGTGCCCTCTGTCAAAGCCAGTGGCATCACTCCCAGGGTGGATTTGGCCAGAAGCTGCGCAGAGCTGGGCGCGCGCTGAACTTCGATTCCCCCAGATGATCCCACCCTGCCGTCTGTCAGAAGGGTCTAAGGTTTAAGCAGTCTTTTTGCAGGGTGGGGGACCAGCCTGGGCCTGACCGCTTCCACGTGCCAGAGCCCAGCGCCGTGGGAGGGTGTTTCCTCACCCTCGTGCAAAGGCGGTTCAGGGTGTTCAGTCCTGGGTCCCCCGGCAGCAAGGCCTCGCAGTAAGCTGCTTGCAGAGCTGTGCTCTGTTTCTTCCCCGGCCACGCAGAGAAGACGCAGCGTGCAAAGTGAAGGTGGGCTGCTCTGGCTCCGCACGCCCTCCTCCCTGCCGAGAGGCTTTCCCTGCAGCAGCGCGTTCCCTGGCCTGTACCGCCGCCCCCTCCCCAGGCATTTGGATATTTCACCTTCCTGGAGCCTCCAGAGGGACTCGGGCACCTAAAGTGCAGAAAAATCAATAGGCTCCAGGTAACGGTCTCAGCCAAGCTGAGTTCCCCCCACCATCACCACTTTAATTTTGCCTTTTAAAGCCATTGAGCTGGTTTACCCCGGTGCCCGTGTCTGAACAACTACTAGGAATAAGGGCTTGGGAAAGCTTTATTTGCTGACAACATTTGTTTCAGCAAAAATATAGATGCAGATATATCCCAGAGAAGTGTCTGCACTGGTATAGTTTCTTTGGTCTGGGTGAACAAACCAGACTACCCCTACTCTGGGTATGTTTGCTAGCTGAGGTATAGCAGCACAATTTTAATATGGCCCAGGCCGCAGTGGCGGCTCCTAATATGTCTGTGGTTAGGAGTTAGGCAGTCCTAAGTTGCATTATTTTTCCCAGAGAATTTTTACTAGCCTGCTTATTCTCTGTATATTTCCAGCCTAGTGAAGCTGTATGGTGGAGCCTGCATTTAGTTGGACTCAAAGTCTCACAGCCTGTTTTGTCTTGAGATATTTTGTCACATGGGGGGTTGTTCAAATCCAGATGCATCACTCCATCCTCGTTTATAGTGGAATACTCTTGGGCGCCAATAAAAAGGTGTTGCCTTTATCTTAGCTACGCTTACGTCATATTAGAAAGTAATTCCTCTGTATGTCGGCTCCTTGTTCTCAAGTACCCTTCAGAGGATGACTGGTGCTGCGCTGCTGTCCGTAGCTGGCCAGCCCCAAACCACTCAGATCAGTAGGCTTTGATCAAAAGGGTTTTCTTTTTCTTCCTGGGTTGTTTCCCCCCTCCCCCCAAGATATTTGAACTTTTATTATATTTATGTAATAAAAATGTAATAAATGTGTGTACATTTATAATGGGAATTTGAATCTTTGTGAAAATAGAATTCTTCTGGTCTATGTATGAGAGAATCACAGGGTATCTTGTTATCTCCTGACTCCAGGAGGAAGGAATTTAACTGAGGGATAGCATGTGACATGTAATCAAGCCACAGCTGCAATTCCTCCGTTCCTCCCAGCCCACCCCAGGTTATAAATGGCAGAGGGGACGAGGGCCCACTCCTGCAAAAGGGAGGGAGCTTCTCATGGTTTGCTTTTGCGGCTTCCCTTCTTCAGCTCTGTCTGAACTGCTCTGTCTCTTGCTCTGTGCCCATAAGGGGATCTGTGGTCTTGGGGATTAGATATTTTTCTTTCACTAACATGCACTCATTTGTTATTTGTTTGCTCACAATGAAATCTGCATTACTTTTTTTTTTTGCACACTTTCTCACTAAAGCAGGCACCAAACTTCTGCATGGTTTAAGATTTTTCTTCCTCTATTTTATGAGAACTTGGGGGTTTTTTTTAAGATACTTTTTGGCAGCAAACAAATCTTTGTGCTTTGTAGATTGCCTAGGTTAGGGTCCCTTGGCAGTATTACAAGAAAAGAAGATGTTTATAGCTGATGATAATTACTTTTCCTGCAGTAGAAATGCTTAGAAGCCCCACTAAATGTTCATGTCTTAATTGCAGAGGGTTTATTTGAAGGGAAAAGAATCCTGCAACTCTTTTCTCTCTCCTTTTCCCCCTCACTTCTTAATACAATTTAAAGAAAGGAAGTTTCTGAAGTATGTGAATGCTTCTGTGGCCTATCTCTGGTATAAAATCTTGGGTTTTTTCTTCCTTTGTTCATTTGCTGAAGAAAAAGCTTCAGACTTTAACCTAAGCAAAGCTATTCAATTTTGGCCAAAAAGTAGGTAATTTTCCATTTGCACACTGGAAGTTTGAATAGGGGCAAAGAAAACCTGAACAAACAAACAATAAGGCCTGCCTGCTTTAGTGTGAGTAACAGAGGGAAACGGGTGTAAAAACCTATAGGCTGCTTCTCACCCTTTTGGCTGTTTGGAAATAATACAAGGCATATATAGGAAAGAGGAAAAGGTTTGCATGATGCTTTTGAGAAGGCTTCCACCTGCCTTTTCTACCCCAGCAAAACCACAGCAAACACTCGCGCAGCTTCCACGCTGTTGTTATTACCCAATGCAAATCGGATGACTTCTGTGGCCAGGATTGGCTGCAGGAAGCGCATGCAAATCAGTTGGTTCTTTATAAAAAATTATCATTATCTTTTTTCCTCAACTAGCCTGGAAAGAGTTAAAATTCCAATGCTAAAGGGTAGAAAAGCAGGGGGTGTCCATCTGAATTTGAATAGATATTCTTCCTTCTTTCACTCAGTGTGTACTTTGCCTCTTTTAAGGAGGAGATGAGCAATCTAGTGTAAAGTTGGCTATTCCCACCTTTTCTTTCAGCTGTCCCCGAAGGAGAACGTGGCCCCGGGTGTGGTGGCAGCCATCACTTCAAGGGTAAATGACAAATTTATTGGCATTGATAAGGATGGAGGGAAACATGTGGGAGCTTGATGGCAAAGTACTCTTCTTGCTCCTGGGTTGGGGACAGTGCTTTGGAGCAAGGCAGCTTCTTCGTGGTTTGCATGTGGGAGAGAGTGGGGCAAACAGTTTGCAAACAGGGGTCAGATGTATTGAGAGAAACAATTGCAAGGGAGTGAGAGGAGAAGAGGGACTTGGCTTCCCTCTCTGAGAGCATCCTGCTCTGTGCCTGCCTCTCTGAGGCCGGTCCTCCCTGCCTGCGCTTTGCAGAGCACCAAGCGCTGGCCTGGCTGAGCCGTCTCGAGGGACAAGGAAAGGATGTGGGAGAGTAGGGGAAAGCTGGGAGGGATCCCCTGCCTCTACAGGTGTGGTGGTGGACGGTGTCAAACCACGAGCCACACCAGCTGGCTTGGGAAGCCTGCATAAAGCTCGGGGGAGAGACCACCTAGGCTGGGAGGGCTCCCGGTGGTTAAACAGCCCCTCATGCTCTGTGTGGGAGAGGGGCCATGCGGAAGGTGAGAACACAGCAGCAAATTGGGGAGGGGGAAAGGAATGAGGGGGGATGCAAAGAGCAACAGGAGGGAAAGTGCATCCTCGGAGCTGATGAATATTCTAGTGACTGTATGTTGAGGAATCAGAAATTTGAAAGTCTGATGGTTTATTATAATTACACATTCATTTGTGCTGTTTAGTGGAAGCCACATGTGCCTGTTGCCTGGGACTGTGACCTGTTATTAAAATCAGTTGTGCCTCCTTTTCCAGAGATCAAGATGAGCGGTGATGCGGCAGATTCCACAGATACTCGGCACGAACCCGACCAGGTGGAGCCGGGTAAGGAGGGTTGGGGACCTGGGGGGCAGGCGAGGGAGCCCAAGGAGGGAGGGGGGAGAAAAGAAAAGGGGGCCATGGGTGCTGGAAGTTTCTGTCTGTGCTTTGCTTGACTCCTGTTGCTGCTACGTTGTGCTCTTCCAACCAGCCCAGGAGTTGATCAAGAATGTGCTCTGGGCCAGGATTGTGTTTGTATCTTGATCAGCATGCAAGGTCCTTCTGTAACAGCAGTGAATCAGTGTGTGTCTCAGTAACGTCCTCTGTGGTTTTAGCATGGAAATATGCTTGTGTTTTGCCAAAGGAATAATGCCATTGAAATAGTCTTGGTCCGCTCAGTTCAGCACAAACAGCTCTTCGTTTTACAGAGGGTTCGTGTCAGAAACGTTTCCTTAGACAAAACTGTTGGGGATTAAGCCTTTTTTGGACACGTATATCTAGAAAAATGGGAGGGACTTCAGGAATAATCAAATCCAGCTAGGTAGTTCCAGCAAAGATTTATCACTCTTCATCTTGAAGCATGATTGAGTTTCTCATCTCTACTACTCCCACCTGACGGCTGCTCAGACTCTCACTGCTCCGTGGCTAGAAGCCCCAGTTTTCCTTGAATATGGAAAACTGAAGAACAGGGTGATCCTTTGAAGATGATAGCGCTGGTGTTAGCACTGATTTCTGCCAGGGTACCTACCAACTCCTGCACTGCCACAAGGTGTGATACACACCAGAAAAATCTGTTTGGCATTTTCTGGCATCACTTCTGACTGCCACTGTCTGCAATGGGCTTTGAATGCAAGACCTTGAGGCTGTAGTTTCACAAAAGCTCATGGTCAGATTCCTTTTTAGGCAAATAAACAGCAATAAGAAATAGTTGTAGCACCTACTAGGTATAACAAGCTAAGATTATTAGAAGCTGTAAAGCTCCTCTATAGTCTTAGAAACACGCACCTTTTAAAACTAAAAGTGGTAGAGACAATGTAGAAGAATCATTGTTCTTTAAGTAATGAAGCTTGGGGTGGGGTGAGGTGTGACAACAGATTAAAATTTTACATAGGATGGTTTTACTGTTTCTCTTTTACTTTTGTCATTTGAGAGGACTTAGAAAAAAGTGAGATCTTGGTAAAGCCGGGGCGCCCTAGGCATGTTTTAGTAGGACTAAAACTTCCCCTTTATTTACACCATATGTTGAAGACTAGAAATCCTCTGTGCTCTTAGCTATTAAGATGGGTTATTTGACACAATCTAATGTAGAGATAAAATCTGGTTCTATTCACGTCCGTGAACTCTGATTGACTTTGATCAGGTCAGGTTCTGCTCAGGGCTTTCAGATGACCCCAAGTTGGTTTTTGAGATAAATGTTTCCAAGCCACCTAGCAACAAACACGTCCCCAGCTTCCCAAGCTCTTTCAAAAAACCCTGGTTGCTGATACAGGGCCCTAAATTGAGAACCAGAGCCTCCTGAAGTGTTTCGTGCATCTTGGCACACAGAGCTGATGGATAGCATGCTTGAATCAAGATTAGGGAAAGCTGTATTATTACCAGAGTCGGTATTTGGTTTTGGTATTGGCTGTTACTAAATGTAGTGGGAGAGTCTGGCTGCTGATGTTGTAGTCAATAGTGTTAAATAGGCGAGAAGCTGGCACCACAGTTGGTTGGGTAAAATATGTTTTTCAGCTTAAGCTTCCCAGACAGCCATTAGTGTTAGCAGTAGCACCTCTTTCTAGTGGTAATTGAGAAAAGAAAGCAGAGAAGTGAAGTCAATTTGTTTTAAAATAACAAAAATGTTTCCAGCAGCATTAGCTCTGCTCTAGGAGCCTTCAAATCAAGCAGGGAAATCAGAACAAGTAAATCTCCTTCATTTGCAAAAGAGTGACACTTCCCTGAGGACTGATACAAGGAACCTGTTTAAATTATTCTTTTTTTCTAATGCAGTCCCCGTGACTGGTTGATCTGTTCAGGATCTTCAGAGATCTCCACATCAGACTCAGGTGTGATGAGAGACACTGCAGTGAGTCAGGAGCTCTAGCAAACAGCCACGACCCCTCCTGCGGGGTGAGCGGTCCCTTGCCGGACCCCCAGGGAAGAGGGTGGCCGCGGCAGGATGGCACACTATTGCTCAGCTGTGTGTTATACTTCAGGTGTGCAACCTGGCACATCAGCCAAGCCCACGGAGGGTCTGCCTCCATGCTTTACCTAAAACCTCTATGCATTTTTGTCAGTTTTGGTTTTGGTTTTTGTTTTTTTTTCCCCTTCTTTCCGACCCTTCTGTTTACAAACAACAAAGCTCTTTGTACTGAACTGCCCTGGAAGTTTTTATTTTCCCTTATGCACATTGTTAGAGGAATATTTACTGCAACACCTAATAGTTTAGTGTTTTGTTTACTAGCTTCATGTGGTGGGAAAATCTGTTTTCCAATGACTCATTAATTAATTGAAGACCCGTTTCCTAATGAATTGGACCAATCCACACAGCTCCCCAGGAATCTTGTTACCCCCAAAGGAGAGGGCAGTTACCAAACTAACAATATTATACTTTATAAAGAATGGAAATCCTTCTAGGTGCAGATTTACAAAGGCCTTTCATCAGCAAAAGATGCAGACTGGCTCCAAGAAGAATTAAAAAAAAAAAAAACAACACACCAAACCAAAAAAAAAAACAAAACCCCCAAAATACTGGAGGGAGTTGGGTGCCAAAATGCTTTTGTAAACCAAGCCCTTGATCTAAAACTGATGCCTAAAGATCTGATGGGAAGTGTCAGTACCAGCAGCATAATCTCATCCTTTCATATCTCAGCCAGTTCTAGGCTTAGAGGGGAAAAAAGGGTAATTTGGACTATTGTTTTACTTTGAAAGTGTTTAAAATAATTGTGGGGTTGTTTTTTTTTTTGAGAAAATTGTCAAAATTTTTCATCTTTCACAGGAGGTTAGGAAAGCTAAGCTTTTTTTTCTTTTCTTTTTCATCCACACCAATTTCATAGAAAACACTTCAAAGCTTTTAGTAGGAAGTTCTCCAAAACCCCATATTTCTTTGATTCCACCCCCTTCCACATCTACTGGTTGTAGTGAGATTTTGCCATTTTACAAAAAGCCACGATTAAAAAAAAAAAAAAATTTCTAAGGAACATCACCTACCCTATCCAATCCTGTGAATCTTAAACCCTCCTTTACTTTAACTCTGCCTTTTATATCACGCTATGTGTGTGATGGGGAAAAGGGGGGGACTAGGCACGAGTTTCTCCCGTGAGGGCCGTGGTTTGGGCTGCCTTCCCCCACCACCCAGGAGCTGTGTAGGTCAGCCCCAGCCTGAGCACCGGGTCATCTCTCCAGTCCGAGGGTCCTCTTCGCCCTTCCCTGTGTGATGCCAATGTGGTTCAGCACTGGGCGTGCGGTGGCTGTGGCTGGGCTCGCAGGCAGTCCCGCTGACTCCATGGGGGGTAATGACAAGCGTGAGTTTTATGCTTGGCTGTAAGCTCTTTTCATCTTTTTAAACTGATGAAAGCCATGCCAGCAAGTTCTGGGTTGATTTTTTTTATGGGAACTGTGGGGGCTTGGCACTGCTGAGTGTCGCCCCTGGTCTTCAAGCCGAGAGGCAGAGATCTCCCCCTTCTTGTGGTTTATCTAAGCCCTCCATATCTGATGCAACAAAATGCTGAGGTGGGACTTGCCTCTGTCTGTCTGTTTGTTTGTGTCAGACACTTGTTCCCCGTTTATCTGCTTGATCAAAACAGGTTACACCAAGCAAAGCTACTTCCCTTTGATTTCATCTGTTGAGGCTATGGGGGGGAAGCCAAAGCTTTAACAAAAGGGCGATAGGGAAGCTCTTCAAACACAACCATCGGTAACTGAATAGCTGCAGGCGCTCCGAACATCTTCCCTCCCCACCCTGTAAGACGGGGAACTGGCCGGCCTGCCAGGAGCCCAGGGCGGGGTGCGCGATGGGCACCCCGGCACCGGGGAGAGCAGCTGGGGTGTGTCCGTGTGGGTGCAATATAGGACAGCCCCAC
The DNA here is from genome assembly GCA_008711295.1 of Anarhynchus alexandrinus. Classification (NCBI taxonomy): domain Eukaryota; kingdom Metazoa; phylum Chordata; class Aves; order Charadriiformes; family Charadriidae; genus Anarhynchus; species Anarhynchus alexandrinus. The sequence goes on from VUYV01000128.1 coordinate 488,663, forward strand.
AGCGTTATCGCTGCCTCGGGAGCAGCTGGTATCGCTCCCTGGGACGGCGGTGGCTGGCTGACCTGGTGGCTTCGCCCAGCTCCATCGGGTCTGGGATCTGGAAGAGCGGCAGGCGGGTAGAGGAGTGTGGTTTCACGGGGAGGGCGCATGGAGCCAGAAAGCTCTTGGCCTGCTTCTGACTCTGGTGGCAACGGCAGCAGGGTTATCTGACCCTCACGGCTTGGGTAACATATCCAGGTGAGCTAGGAAGCAATAAAGCAGATATTTTCTCTCTGAGGGTAAGGAAGACTCTTTCCTCTAAACCCCAGGAAAATTAAAATGGTAAGGAGCTACGATGCCTTTGCTCCTATGGTCTTGCAGAGTGTCCCTTTTGAGGGGACACTCCTTTGAATGTCATTCTGCTCCCCCTGCATCTTCAGCTTCAGCCAACTTATGGCTGTGGCAGGATGTCAGCTTGGGACACCTTCCTCAGCTGCTGCCACAAGACACTGAAGGTCTCTGGGCAGTGGAGACAAGAAAGCAAGGGCAGCTCTGAAACTGGACACCAACATTTCCCACCCAAGCGAAAACTCCTCCCAGTACCCCGGCTGTTATGTCAATGCGTTTTGCATTAAATCTGTATCCGGGCGGATGGAAAAACAGACCTTGTCCCAGTCTGCCTCTCTGCCACACACTCCCTGTACAAACTAAACTAAGTCTGCGTTCCTCAGCTCCAAGGTGAGGGTCCAAATCTCTTCTCCCACCTTTTTGCCACGGTGTACACTCTTTGATGCTGGTGCTGCTCTCCCCATCTATGGGTACAGCTCTTGGCAGAATGGAGCCTTGATCTCTGCTGGGCTCTGGGAAGGCCACTGTTTATTGTATTCTAAGCATAGGTGTCTGGGTAGGGTCTCTTTTAAACATGATGGCTCATGCTGGAGTAGGGCATGGAGGCTCTGACCTCCGTGTCAGCTTCAAACTGAGGCAAAAGGAAATAAGCACAAGCAAGGGATGTCAGATTGAGCAGCTCAGCAGCTTGTGTGAGATGAGTTGGTGGGTGCTCAGGCCGTGCTGCTTGGTGCACAGGGGCACTCCTCGTTGCGCTCAGCAGGCAAGCTAAGGGATGCACAGTCTGAGCTTTTTTCTTTCGCCTTTTGTTGTTACCTCTTCATATCGGGCTGGATACAGCTTGCCAGGCCAGAGTCTTTTGAGGAAACTTGGCCTTCCCTGGCCCCACGCTCAGCCTAGTCCTCGGCTACGCCTTTGCTCTCCAAGGCTAGCTCTCCCTCGTGAAACTTTCCTCAAAGCCTCCAGGATTTCTCTTGTCTCTTCCCCCTGCAGCCATGCACAGCCCCAGGACAAGTCCCGCATAAATAACAGCAGCAGCAGTCGGGCTGGAAACAGCTGGTTGCTATGGCAATAGGGCCTGCTCAGGATTTGCATAAGGCTGATGATTTTCATAGCACAGCCACATTTAAGGCAAGCAGGAGAAATTTCCATATTCCCAGCTCCGAGTCAGTTGGGGCGTGGGGGAGGCCAGGAGGGGGATATTTGAAATTCAAATGAAGGTGATTAGGGTTTGAGGTTGGGTTATTTTATTTTTTTTCTTAAACATCCCATTATGGAAGAGGATAAAAAAGGATGGGGAGGGGAAAGGGGAACAAAAGGCTGGTTTGACTTGAATTAGAGGGGCAAAGGAAGAGCTGGTCTGATCTGCCTCTTGCCTCTGGTCTAAGAGAAGAGACTTGCCCTCTCCCAGCACCTGCAGGTGAAATGTTTTCCGTGGGAACAACTGCTGCCCTCGGGTTTCCTTCTGGAAACTGCCCCAGTCTCCCACACTCGCTGTCCTGCTTTCTCCCCCTGCTCCCTGCCCCACACGAAGGGTATATCGCGCTCAGAGCTGCAGTGGGACTAGAAGATGGGTTTTCTTTGAGGCATTGCTGACAAAGGAAAGGCGTTTTTATAACCCAGGGGTTTCCACCCAAATGAAACACTTGAGACTTGAGTGAAAGCTTCCCCTGGAGTCTGTAACCATCTGGCTGAGTCAGCACAGATTCACTTTTCTTACTAACCAGCCTTAACTTTCCCAGGGAGATGCTCTGATGCCCTGGTTTGGTCTGTTTGTGTCTTTAAAGCAAACAGTTAATGTGAAAACTGCAGCCCTATCTGGCTGCCTTGAAAACTCCCCATCCTGTGCACATTTTCCCTTGCTCCCTTTAAAAAGTACTTCTTCAGGTAAGCCGTGGGAACAGGGAGCATCGCAGCACAGCATGTAAGGATCCAGGGAACTGAAGGGTGTCTGCTCAGCTTCAGTTTCTGCTCCCCAGGGCCACTGGACACAGCTGGAAGGAATCAGGGGTAGCCACTAAAAAGGAGAGAAGGTGATTTAAGTGAGCTCCTACCACTCAGGGCTTTTCCTGCTAGTTCTGGAGAAGTCGCTGGTCTGACTGCTGGGAACGATAGTGTGAGGTCTGTGACTTGGTATTTGCTTGAGTCTTTGAAATGAATTGAAATGCTGAGGAGTGTATTTGACGCTGAATATCTTTTTTTGCTTAATAGAACCACATCCTTCTCAGTGCAGGTGAGCATTTTGCTTCGTTTACAGTATGTGGGTCAAGTATTGTTTATAGTTATAGTTAGTAATTGTTGCCACTCTTTTCCTTGCCTGTTCTTGGGTAATCTTTTAATTTGACATGTTGTTGAGGTGAGAGATTTGATTCTTGTATCAGCTAATGTGAACAAGTAAATTTCTCAGCTTCTAGAAAATGTACATTGAAAGGCGCTCTGCATCTGGCCTGCTTTGTCAATCTCTCATGGCATTGTGCTTTATCAACTGGAGTGCTAAAACCTTCAGGATAGGTGAGATTAATCTTAATTTCAGATATTCAATACTTTGAGGCTGAAGTCTGACCTACTCACCCCAGGCTCCTTGTACAGTCAATGATGAAAATAGGTATCTCCAGAAGGTGACTCATCTCCCTGCCGTCTATCTCGGGGTGAGATGAATTGCCCTCTGGAAGCGCCTGCTTCCTCTCCCTGGCTGTAAAGGGAGCCTAGAGCAATTGGCTCAGAATTAGACACCTAAAAGTTAGACATCTAAGCCCAGGCAGCTGAATCCCCTGCCTGGTGTCTGCCTGGCACTGTTCCTCCATCGCCATTCAGCTGTTCTGAATTTCCCTCCCAAATGCACGCCGCAGAAAACCGATTCCCTGTGGGAATTCCCCAACACCTGTTAAAGATTGAAATCACCTTCTAATTCCCTGTCCCTTCTGTGCAGCTGAGATCAAACTGCGAGGTGAATTAAGTGTGTAGCTGGGTGGGAAAGGGGATAAGGTTAGCCTTCAGGTTGCAGCCCTGCTTTTGTCGTTGGGTGAAAAGCCACGGATGGCTGTCACTCCCCGTAGGTGACATCTGCATGTTGCTGCGTGTGTTTGCCTTGCGAAGATGAAGGCGCACTGCAATCTTGATTTTACTTTTCTCCCATTATGGCACTTTTATCCCCAAGTGCCGGACTGGCTCGGTGGCTTCCAGTGGAAATCTTGTCAGTTCTGATAGAGCGCTTGTCTTTGGTTTTCAGAGCAAACAGCACGTTCCAGGCGGGGGGGAAGAGCAGCGGGTGGGGGGAAGCCGTCCGGAACTGTTCTGCTGCTCTCATCCCCAGAGAAACCTCCCCAGGCAAACTCGCACCAGATCTGATGCCAGTGCTATGCAAAACAGCTGCCAGGTGAACCAAGGAGAGCAGCACAGTCCTTGTCTGCTGTGCTGCAGGGAGTCAGCGGAGCTTATCGCTGGCTTTTTCCCCCTGTCCAGAACACCTATAAAGAGGGGAATGGAGGCTTGCTTGATGGGGAACTGTAGTGCAAGGGGCTCAAGGCAATCTTTCTCCATTTAAATCCCAGGGCTTCCCCAGTTTGATTCAATTTAAGGAGGGGAGGACTGCATCTAGCAGATGCTGGAGACTTTGGATCCCATTGTGTCTGGCTGGTGCAGCAAGAGGCAAGTTGTTGGCTGGTGTGAAGCTCCATTAAAATTAGTGGAGTTCTGGCAGTTTACAGCAGCCGAGAATCTGCTACACTTTTCTTTCTTTTTATCTCCTGGAGCTAGAAACAATTATATCTTAAGTGCAGATCCTCCTTGTTTGAACAGCCCGCTCCTTTAAGGAGAGAAATGACTACTTCAGTGTGAGTCCTGATGTTGATAGAAGCTAGGAAGAAACCTAGTCTATTTTTTAAATATTTGTAGGAAAGTTACTGATTTAACTGAAAGAGCAGAGTTGTTATCCCTATCACACCTAAACTTTGGCTTGCAGATGGAATAATTTTAATTTTACTTGGGCACAAGCTTTTACTGAAATAGAAAAAGACAAGATTTGTTTGCAGATAAATCTGTGCACAAACACTCACTGGTCCTGCTGAAAAGTTGAAGAGATTTGTGTATCCAGCTCCCATTTACATAACCACTGGGAGTAGAAATCACCTCGCCCAGTTTTAAATATCTCACTATTGGACATCTAAGTCTGAACTAGTTGCCCCTGGGTCACTTTGTAGTTAATAAAGAGAAATAGTCATCTCCAGAGGGCCATTCATCTCAAGTTAAGATAGGCGTCTAAGATAGGTCAGATGAATGGCCTCTGGAGGTGCCTATTTCTCCTCACTGTCTACCAAGACAGCCCGGGGCAGTTATCTCAGACTTAGACGCCCAAGCTATGACTGAGTTAATGTCAACCTCCATGCATATTTGCAGCATGCTCCACTGTCACAAAATACCTGGCTGAGGTGCTCCCAAATACCCCTGTTGATCTGCAGAGGAACATGCGAGAGAACGGAGGGTAGGACTTGGAGGAAGCTGTGTCTTGTAGGAGAGGAAGGGAAAAAGAAAGGTGGGAGGCTGTCAGCTGCATGTGCTTGTGCAGGGAGGAAAAAGTAAGAGATGGGAAGTTTGGAAGAGGAGGAAAGAACATGCTGGAGAACTTGGGCCTGGTGTTAACCATGTGGAGTGAAACTCCGTTCCAGCCGTGCATCTCAAGTTCCAAGTTTTGGGGTGTAGGATAGTGACTCAGAGCCCTCATCACTGGGACCTAGGGATTTCCCTCAAGGTCTTTGAATCTTGCCTCATCAACATGCTGCATTTGAACGTGAGCGAAACTCTTGTATCCAAGAAACCAGAAGATTACCTTTTCCTTCCTGTTCTATTTTAGCAACTGGGAACTTTATTTCCTCCTTTTCTCCTCCTTGCCTTTCTTCCCTTTAGCTACTGCCTTTAGATTGCATCAACCCCCCGTGGGTTTCAAAGGTAGAAACTGCAGGCCTTGAAGATCCTCACACAGTCCTGCTCAGGTGTGTGGATACTGATTGCGATCATCTATTAACAGTATCGGCATTCCCATCGTTATATGTGCAGTTGTTGGCTCTTGGGGCGTAGAGCTGGAACGCAATGAATGAACAAATTCCTTGGGCGGGAGCAGCTGGAGAGAGGTGGTCAGGGAGCAGATGGTTACAGCAAGAGGCACGGAAGCACAGAAGCACGTGGCAAGTTGGAGGTTGTAGCAGAATAGGGAATTACATGGAAGAAGATAAAGACCTGAGACTGGGAAGGGAAAAAGCTTTGAGGAGCACGTTGGGTGGAAGGCTCCGGCACAGCAGAAACGCAGACAGGCTGGGGGAGAAGGCACAGAGCCTGGATCTGGGTTGATCTGCAGACGGTGAGAAGATAGAGGAGATTTCAGAGCGGGGGCAACAGCTTGTTCTGCTGTGAAATAGTGCTCTGGTATTGTTTGATAGCGAAGAGCTACAGCTCAGCCTAACAAGAGAGACAAAGGCAGCTCAGTTTACACAGTCAGTGCTTTTAACGTGTTGCAGATTAAATCTCCAGAGCTGTTTCTAGATAGCCGAGAACAGGGTGCCATGAAATTGTTATCATTCACTCTAAAATATTTTGCCATCCATGCATAATTGTACCGAGCACACTCCCCCTGAGGATCTCAAAGAACCGTGCTGATTCACCTGGGAATATGTGTATGGTGTGAGCTGAAAAACTGCGCACTAGGTTAGGGTAGAGGCTCGTTCAGTTGAAGAAAGCAAGTCAATGGGAGAGTTGGACTTGCACTCCTGCCTGCACAGCCTCTCTTAACTGCTTTCCAACTCTTTTTGCAAGAGAGATGTGAACTACTGAAAAACATGATGTGTTGAAGCTTGATCAGATCACAGGGCACCGGCTATACTTCATGGAGAACGTTACACTGGAAAAAACAGGAGGAGGAGGCCCTGGGGGCTTTTGCCAGTGGGATGTGAACAATTTAAGACTGTTTATCACGAACTCAGTTGGACTGGAAGAGAATGACTTAGGGAATGGATTGCAAAGGGAAGGGGTTTCTTGGGGTTGCCTTTGCAACTAAAGAAGCATCGTGGAATCCCTTAAAGCATTCATATCTGTGGAGCGTACAACTTTTCCTCTGTGATGTTCTTGATGAATTTGGCAGGTGTGATGGGGGGGGGGAGAATGTTTATCATCAAAGGGGAATGAGTGAGGGCCTGTGCGGTACCTTCAGGCTGAAACCTGTCTGATTTTCCCCCTGTGCCTGCCAATCTCTTTTGGAATCAAGGAGACGCCTCTTGAGCACAACCCCACGGCACCCTCTGTTCCTTTAGATATCCCGTAATTACTCAGTGCCACACGGGTTCCTAAAGATCCCTGGTTAACAGCCTTGGCCACCTGTTTGCTAGCCTCTCCCACAGTTAGTTCTTGCTTTATGTACAGTTCTTTGGTCCTGGATTTCCCTGGAGATTTGTAACATCCTCCAGCTCACCTCTGCTGGAATCTCCCTTGCAGTCAGTGAGCTTTCCCCCACCCTTGCTGCTTGGCCAGGTATCTCCCCAGCAGAAGCACTTCTGCTATACTCCTGCAAAGGCTGATACCACCAATCATTGCAAAAGCTGCCTTCATATTTCCATTGCTGCATTCACATTGACTCCACCTTCCTCCTCCTCTCCTTGCTCTTACAGTAAACTGAGTTGGGCTACCAGCATGTCTTCAGTTACGTGTGTTCTGAGTTCTGGAAAGTTTACATCAATGCTGACTGTCATTAATACTGAGACATTTTTCTGTTTGTTTCATTGTAGGAAATGAACAAAATGGGCTGGACTTTAACAGGCAGGTAAGACACTCCCTGGGTTACCAGGTATTCTCCTGCTTTTTTGAATTACTGTTTTTTAATTGCTCATCTTGCTGAGTCCCAGGCAGCTACTGCTAAGAGATAAAAACTGTTAGGTCAGATGCTACCATTAAACAGACCACATTAGTTCTTCCCAATTCCCCTTGTGGGATAGAATAACAGATTAAACTTCTGGTTTCCAGGCCTTCCTATTTCGTAGAAGTTCAGCTAATTACAGAGTTTCTTCAAATCACCGTGTTCGCTTGAGGCTTTTTCTGGCTTTTAAATTTTTTTCCATTGTCATTTAGAAACAAAAGGGACCTCAGTTACACTGGCAAATGCGCAAACCCTCCCTCAAAGCTCTATGCATTTCCACTGCTTGTGACACTGGCGCTGAAAGCACTCTGGTATGCAAGTCTAAGAGCATGGGGCTGACTCAGAGGAGTATCAGCAAGGACTGAAGATGAGGTGGTTTGAGGTCTTGGAGTGCGTAGGTCAAGACCAGGCCTGCCTACAACGGCAGATTCCTCTTTGCAAGACAGTGGGGAAAGGGACAGCAGATAAAAGCAAGTGCTTCTTGCAGGGCAAGTGAGCCCTAAGTGCGAACACGTGAGGGACCATTGTGTTTGCTGAGTTTGTTGTTATCCTCCTGCTTCATACAGCTAAAAGCAACCCTGTCTCACTGAGTGCCTGGAGATTTTCATATGTGGCTCTAAGAAATCCCCAAGTCTCACATCAGAATTGCAAGGGCAGGAAGGTGACAGCCCTCCAGAGCATATAGATCTTGAATCTGTGCAGAAACATGAGAAAATGCTCTCCAAGTCCAGAGCTAAGGACTCCTCTGACCATCAGTGTAGCTGGACTCAGACCTTGTAAAGAAAAAGAGGAGGTCTAGAGAGATAAGCCACTGATCTGCTGCAGGACTCCAGGGGTTGGCCGGGGAGATGGAGCGAGGAAAGCAAAAGGGGCTGTAACTGCACGGGCAGTCACTAGCATTTGAAGCATATGTTGGCACTCTTAACACTACAGAAACCTACCGGCTTCCAACCGTGCATTACCCGAGTTCAAGGGTGGTGATCCTTCGCAAAGGCTTCCTGCTAGCAGCAGGTGGGCAGCTGAAGCTTCTTGCCGTGACTTTTCTGTCCTTGAAGCTTGCCTTGGTGGCTCTTGTCTGACAGATGTCAGCAAGCTGCTGTTTGTTTGTTTGGTTTGGCTGCTCTGGTTTTGGGTGGGTCGTAACTTCCTATCAAAGGTGTCTTAACACGTTCAGCCATCTTCCAGGTTTTTGGAATACCCAGCTGAAAACAAAAAGTCTTGTGTCTCCAGCTCTGTGGATTGCAGAGCCCAAAGCACAGGCTTTCTACGCGCCAAGAGAAGAATCCAATCTGCTTATAACTAGTGATAAAAGAAAATTCCCTCAAGATAGAAATAAGCTATGAAAGTACAAGATCGTTACATGTTGCAAACTTTTCCTATGGCAACACCACAAAGATGTTAGAACTGGAAACTGTGCTGAGGTTAATCAAGGAAACGTTATTGACTGTGGTGAAGCAGTGCTGATTTACACCCACTGATGATTTGACCCACTATCTTTAAGGTCCTAGTCCTCTGCACGCCACTGAATGACTGGATGCTGGTAAAGTTGTGGGTGCAGACCACCTTGCAGTCAGTAGGAATTGGGCCAGGGTCTGCTTGATAGAAACGTCCTCCTCCCAAAAACAGATTGTGGGTTTATGACAGTCTTTTCTAGCATTCACTTCCCACTTTTGTTTTTCTCCTTCTACTAAAGGGGTACCGCAAAATCCCTTTCATTTGTGCCAGCACATCTGTGTAACTGAGTAGCAAACCTGACTGGGGACTTATCAATGTTTAAAAAGAAAGAGCCTGTGAACAAGCCCATTTTAAAATATATATATATATATATGTATTTTAAATCTGGTCTGATTCCACAGAACATCGGTAGTGTCTGCAGAAGGGGTTTTGCAGTGATGTCAGGGATGGGGTTGTAACAGTCCATGTGAGTGGACATACATGTGTGCAAATAGCTCTTTGTCTCCCTCTCTTGGCTCTCTCAAGGCCACATGTAGATTTGAGCCATTATTGCTATTATTATTTTTATTTTAAATCAGCATGGGCCCAAATGCACACGGGTTATACACTCACGTTTCAGGTTGACCTTGCCTATTGGTGAATTCATCTTCAATTCCGCAAATAGATTTCAAATGATGAGAAAGAGGAAGAAGGGAGATATGGAAATATCAAAGTGTTTTCATGTAAAATCAGGTGCTAAGCTCTTTCATTAGGTGTGGAGGTTGGTGGGTTTTTTAATTTTGGTTTGGGGTTTGAGGTTGGTTTTGGGTGGCTTTTTTTTTTTTTGTTACCTTGCAATTCAAGTTTTCAAACTGAAGCCAGAGAAGTACGGTTTGAAACCCAACTCCAAACTGAATGCAAGAGCTGCTGAGCTCTCTTTGACTTTATTTGGAGTGCTGGGTGCTAATCACTTTGAAGATCATAAATCTCACATCATTTAAGCCTCTCCCCCAGTCTTTGTAGATGGCCTACATTTCAGGTCTGTTTCCCTCCCATGTTATGCTCCAGGCGGGAAGAGAAGGGTGGAGTGACCTGGTTAGACCCCTTACTTGCCTACCAATTCCCTGCTGTGGCTGCTCTCACCCTGAAAATAGGGAGGAGGGAAACTCTTGTGGAGTTTGAGGTTTTCTCGCAGTTTGTGGGTCAGCCCTGCGCTTTATGAGAAAGCTGCCTTCTGATCCCTCAACCTATTTGGCAAACATTTTTCCCCCCTCCCCTCTTCAAACTCTCCTCCCACCTGGATGCAACAGTAATTTGTATGTGAATGAGAGGGAAAAGGGTGTGTATGGAAAAAGAAGCATCTTTCGCCTTGCCTATCTGGTTTGGCTTTTTATTTAGTGAGTCTAATGCTGGTTGTTTCCTGTTTATATCAAGGGAAATGCAAAGAGACAGTAATAAACTTTCACCTTCAGTGCTGGCAACCTGGATAGGGACATCTGCTTCTTGATGGTTTGGGATCGTGTCCAGAGCGTGTCAGGGACAGAACTGGGTAACTCGGCAAACATAGCTTCAGAGTCTTGCCACGAAAGGGCATCGAGTGGGACCAGCAAAAGATCTGACTGAAAGTGTTGAAATCAGAACTTTTCCTCGCTGTAATGTGGTGACCCTCACCAGGTGATGCTGCTGCAGTCTTACCAGGTCTTGTCTGGTTTATTTCCCCGTTGGTATATGCAGCGTTCAGCCTTTAAGGAAATGCTGCATTGGTTGTTTTTGTAGATGGCTCTGAAGAGAGCTGTTCTGGGGAGCCAGATAATTTACCCTTTGTCTGGAGTTAATCCCTGAGATAATATTGCCTTCTGGAATACACACGCAGAGCTCGGGCTGATGGTTGTGGGGGACAACAGGGCTTCTGTGCGTGGTGTGAGTGTTGTAGCCTAGCACGTAGTGCTGTGCATCGATCCACAGCTGGAGGAGGAAAATACACAGATGCTGCTGAATCACTGATTTCTTCTCCATCAGGAAAGCGATGTGTAGGATCGTGTCATCTGTTGGTCCTTGCGGCAATGCAGTCTCTGAGTGCCAGGGAGGATTGAAGGCCTGGATCTCCTCTCCTTCCAGAGGAGGGAATGAGAGGTCCTTTCCAAGCCCCTTCATGGTCTCAAGCACTAAGCTGCACTCAGTGCCGGGAAAGAGTATGTCTCTCTTGAAATATAGCTGAAAGGTTATGTGTTACCAGGGCAGGAAAGGCTTAGCAGGATCTGCATGTGCTCTGTATCCAAATATGTCATGCGGTTTCATTCCAGCAAAAGGCTAACCCTTGCAGACAGGCTGTCATTTGTCTAATGATAATGACAGGTTTGATATTTGTATCAATGTGAAGGTGATCCTGCCGTGAGACTTTACAATATTTAAGACAGACGAGCAGGCACTCGTGTGCTTGAGCAGCCCAGGGCTCAGCACAGCTTCAATTTTCCTGTTGGTTCTTTACTCCTATTACTTTATTTTCTTTGGTTTACACCAATCAGGGGATGTAATGAGGACATATATATCTTTCCAATAGGCCTCCTAGAAACAGGATCTTGGGATGGATTTACCTGGGAAAAGGAGGTAGTTTGGAGATGTATTGCTGGGGCAGGAGGGATCTTCAGAACACAAAGGGAAGCATCCAGAACAAAATAAGGAAATAAGATATGCAACTGAAGTGGCCTCGTATTTCATATGCTTATTAGCTCAACACTTACACTTGCACATCGGGGCGTACACTTTGCCAGTTTGACAGTTGCACATGACTGTAAGGGACACATTTCAAAATCGCTTTCTTCCAGTGGTCAGTCAGCATTAGATAATTGGACTGTTTAAAATTCCCAGTCAGTAGGACCCGAGTAGACTTTTTGTGGCCAATTGAGTGTGTCTGCTAGTGTATCACAAAAGAGTGGTTAGGGACTGGGTCCGCTGAAAAATTCCTCCCTTCCAAAACCAGGTGAAGGATCCTGTGAGTTACTACCCTGCTCTCTGCAAGGGGTGCCAAAGGGGTTCCCCTCCCTCAAGACCTCCTTATCTAACTCATCTCCCTGCCCTGTTCATATCTGGCAGAGTCATTGTGCAAGGGAACTTTAATTTTTGAGGTTTATGTGGGGTTTTCAACAGTTGTTTTGAGCTATTAGAGTGAGTTGTCTCAGGTCTTCACAGCTGATGTCCTGTAGATGCACGAAATGAGAAATTAAAGTGGGCAAACAGCATCTGAGATCTAAAATCACTGGTGGCTCTTTTTCAGTGCCATTAATAACACTCTGACCTTGTTTGGTACTTTCCACCTACATGTCTGAAGGTACTTTGCTAATGAATTTAGCATCCCGGTGCCTCCGGAAGGTAGGGAGGTGTTTCACCCTGTCTTACAGATGAGGCAGACACAGACTGATTACCTGGCTTTTCCCAAAGATGCTGAGCATCATGATTGCACCTGAAATCAGTGGATGTTTATAGGACAGTTGCCTGTGGACATTGAGGCATATTGTAATCCAGGGACCTGCTCCCTGGCAGAGCTGGGATACGAACTCCGATTCTCTGATTCATAGTCTTGTGCTCAACCACAGACAAGTTCTTCCTCCCCTCCATCCTTTTGAAGGTGGAGAAAAGGGCCCAACTTGCTAGGTAGTTTGTTATTAATATCTGGGATGCAAAACTCTCTGCAGATTTAATTTTGCTCAATCAGGGCTTCCCTCCCCGCAGGGATCTCTCTCATAGTTTTTTATTCCACTTTGTGTTCCCACCTCCCCCTAATCTCATGTGTTCCCTATATGTCATTTCTGTTCCTGCTTAGCTTTTCCCTGTGGGTAGTTCAGGTTTCAGTCTGCCCTCCAGATTTCCATCCCAGTCCTGTTTTGCCCTCCTCTCAAGGGGAGGTTCACATCCTGCTTCCTTCTCCCCTCTGGGGATCAATTCAGATTTCACTCTCTCTTCTTCTCCGCATTGCCCCGGGGTATCAGCCGAAGTCTTGCATCTGCTTTTCATCTCTTGAGCCTTCACTAACTGGAAATCAACTCAGCTGTCCGTATCTGCCTTGACTGACACTAGATCTAAGCTGAACACTACCTTAGCCTTTCCCTTTTGAAGTTTCCTTGCTCCGTCCTAGGGATAGACTGATTGCATAAATTTGTATGTGTGCTGGTTCTTCATTGAAATGCAGCCCTTTGGGAAAGCATCAGAGAAAGCCCTGGCTTGAGGGAAAGTCTTCTGTTTCTATATATGGCACTGTTTTGCTTAGGACAGATATGTAGAGGAACCCCTTCTTCAAGCTAGTTTTGTTCTGGCGCCTTCAGAGTCCCTCAGATGAGATTGCTGGGAATGAACTCCAAAACAGGTCAGTGAGTCTCTGGGGAAGCTTATGAGGGAGAGGGAGATGGAAGTAGGAGGAAGGATTTGGCCTCTTTAAATTTTTTCTCAAGAGGTGGGCTGAACCACTGAATTAACTTTATGTTAGCAGATAACAGTTGACAACAACCCAGCATCACTTCAGAGTAGGCTGGATTGTATCTGTTCCTTAATCCAGCTACAGTCCATTCACAAACTCCTGCTTTCCTGCTCCAGGCTTCTAAAGAGCAACCTATATTTATAAGGTATTTCCTACACTTGTTGCCTTGGTCCACTGGCGATATATCTTGTACAGTTGTTTCAAAGATGTCTTAGAGATGAGGGAGAGACAGAGAGGTCTTCTCTTCATGCAAATTCCCTGCTCCAACTGAGCTCCTATCGTCCTTTGGGAAATATTTTCTGGGCTTGCAGGGGACAAGCCCTAGTTTCATGGACCTGTCTAAAGGGACATAATTATTTTCACAATAGAAACTAAGCTCAAGGCATGGTTGTCACTGTCAAACCACTATTTAGGTTGCCCAGCACCTTTTTAAGCGGTGAGTTGCACGAACTACTGTGCATGGATATGACTTTTCTGCCTACCAGAGAATGGCTCATCGGTAATAAGGAGAGGACTCCAAATTCTTGAAGGCCTTTCATCTGGTGAGCTCCAAGAATTCAATCAAAAGCCTGCACCACCCAGCAAGGGTGGGGCCCTACACCCATTTTGCAGAAGGGCAAGTCATAGCATAAAAAGGTGAAGGTGATGGGGTTTCAAGCAAGGCCTCTAATTTTGGAAGCCTGACATCAGAGTGCACTTTCTCTCTTCCCAGAGGTGCCGATCTGCTAGCGCTCCATGTGAAATCAGTGGGCTGAACCAGGGCTGCTCAGCCCCTTAGGAGTCAGATGTTGGGTTTACGGTAGCAAGGAACCCTCTTGCTCTGCTTCCCCAACACACAGAAATTGCCCAGAGCCACTGAGTTGGGAGTGGAGAGAACTGGCTTTGAGCTCCCTCTTCCCCTCAGTCACTAGACTTCAGTCCCTCCCCCCAAAATGAAAAACTATGTGATACTTTCCAGCGAAGTTGATCTTTCTCACTCTCCCTTTCTTTTTTAATTATATTACTTGTGTGTATTTAATGCAATCCCTCTAGCTGTTCTTCTTGTGTCCCTGTTCCCTGGGGCACGGCAACTGGTGCCAAAACTTCCGTGAACCAATCAGAGACACCTGCAGAGCTGGGATAGAGCCAGCCCCAGTCACGGGAGCCGTCTGATTCCAAGTTAATTCCTTTCAAATGCGGGATGTTGTGGAAAGTGCCTTGCTACCCAGGGGTACCTGCGCCGTGACTCACTAGATGGACACTGCTCTGCCCTCCTCGTGGATGACTGATCCAGGGACATCGGTACTGTACAGCAGGGAGGCAGTGCCAGGTATTTAGATGGTTTGTGACTGGTTCGCAGCCAGAGGGCACAGAGAATAATACAGAACAACCACAGTCTGCTCCCCTGGACGAGAGATCCATGGAAAGGGGAAGTTTTTCATGCAGGGAATTTGAGAAGAGTTAAGGGTCTGGTTCTGACCCCAGAAAAGCCCAATAAGGCAACTTTGCTGCTGACTTCAACAGGAACATGATTACACTCCAGGGAACCTGTGTGAGCATGCAAGAGGGCATGGGAGAAGCCATGAAGCCCGGTGTGTGCGAAATAGGATTGATAAGGAAAGGGGCAGGGATGCAGCCCAGGGTGGGAGCAGAGAAGATAAGCACAAAGGTGTAGGCAGAGGTGGAGTTCTGGAGAGCTTTGGAAGTTGGGCAAGTGAAATTGAGAGAGATGCAGGGAGCAGTGCTGCAACCCATGGGAAGGCTGGGGCAGAAGGACAGGACCTCTGGGCTGAGAGGATGGCTAGGGAGGAATGGGCAGGGACAGTCCTGGAATGGAGACATAAGGGAAATCACAGCCTTAATGGTGGTAAAATTGTTTTTCATGCTTTGTTTGGAGGTTCTCGCCATTCTGACCAAGCAAATAGTATCTTCCCCTCCCCTTTTTGTAAATACCTCAAATTTGGCATGTCCACAAGGCCTTGGCAGAGAAGGTGCCACATGCCTGAGTATCAACAGTAAGAGTGAAGGCGCTGTGAATTATTGCTTTTAGGTATGTTTTTGCCAGTTCTGCTCCCTGAATGCAGATCACCATACAAAAGCACTAGCTTCTGGGCTCCTGAGGCTCCTGCAGAGGCTGCAGTTTCCGATGCAGAGAGCAGCCCTTTGTCAGGACGTGCCCACCTGAGCAGGCGCTGATATGCACGTGGCCATTCAGGGCAGCTACTCTTCCCACCTCTGGTTTTGGTTATTCACTCCCCTGCCCAGTGCCTGCTTTAGAAGCCTGCTGTGCTACACATGATCATTTTGAGATTTATTGTTCAGCTCAGAGGGATGATTTCTTTTTCCTATTCTCTGTTTAAAAGCAAAAATGCTAGGGAAATGCTGTATCAGAAAGCCCGCGAATGCAAAGCTGAGTGTGGTTCTGCTTGTTTTCTTTCATGAAGCATGCAGCTCAGTTACTTTTAAAGTTCTGATTTCCCACCCTGCCTTTTACTGCAGCTAAGGCACAACTATTAACATCCCGAGCTGAAGCTCAGGGGATAAAGCATATCAGATCAGGCCTCAATTAATAAACTCAAAGGCCTCATATAGCTGTGATGCAGGTGTGTTGAGGTTAGGGATTACATTTTAATTTTTCACTGTGCTGTCATTACTGAGTTTTGGGATATAGTCTGTTAGGCATTCAGCATGGGATTAACTCCCCTTTTCTCATGCTGACAGCTTCTGAAAAATCCCACCCTTCAGTGTGAAAGGATATCAAATGTTACAGGGTGAATATCGTTGCATTGACATAAGGGTTTTCTGCTTTCTTCCTGGGTGTCTGTTAAGCCTTGCCGTACGTGCAGGATAGTACATGTGGAAATAGTAATTGCAAGCCCATTATTATTATTGCTATAATTTATTATTAGCGTGTTTTTTATTTTATGGTGCCCACGTGTGCAGGTAATTCACAGAGAAGTACACTTACGCCATTGGAAGGTGGGAAGGCTTAGTTGACTGCAACAGCCTTGGAGCCAGTTTTGATACCTGTTTCTTTCACAAAACTTCCTCCCTTGACTTCAGGCAAATCCCTTTGGGGCAGCTTCAGGCAGCCCTGTCGTATTGAATGGTGCTTTGGGAGTGATTCAGCCCGGGAAGAACCATGCTGTTCGTTTGCAGTAAGGAGCAATAGGTTCAGACCCCCTTTAAGTCTGTGTGCACCTGATCCTCTTCCATCCAGTGAAACAGCCTTACCTCTCTGCGATGGGGGAGGGAGGGACATGAGTAAGTCAAACTCTCAAACAGTTGTGAGTTGCTGACTATGAGATAAGCCAGATACGAAGGCAGATAAATATCTGTTTCAAAGATGTTACTGTCTAAATAGTAACAACACAACAAATATGATTGTCTTCTATCTTACAATAACGACCACAGTTCCTGCCTAATAAGTGGTACTGGAGAAGGCTGACACGGCTTTAACAGCCTCACTCTGGCAGGGTACGGGGATCTCTTATCTAGATTTGGGGAAAGCATCCGAGGCTCTGGGTGCTGAATCAGTCAGTGGGTCCCACCTTTGCAAAGCGGATGACGGAGCGGTGCTTACATTACATCAGGAGTGCTCGTCGAAAGGAGGTGGCTTGAGGCTGCCTGCTTTGGTGCCTAATAGATGAGGAAGATCAATCCGGATTGCCAGTGAGCAGTGACTCTAAAGTGGGTTTATGCGAGGAGGGCTGCAGCCAGAGTCCTGCCCAACCAACGGGATCCCACCGCCAGTCCATTGAATCAAATCAGGGCCGGTCAGTCTGTCTGTCTGTCAGAAGGTTATGGCCTTGATGTGGTGAAATCAGAGCTGCTAAGGTGAATCTTTCCAACTTCCTCATGTAGGGCTGGCTTTTCACAGCTTTGCAATATGTCTGCAGGATGTTTTTCATGAGCCAAATGTTTGCCAAAAGTTCACAGATCAGTTACAAAACAGATGTACTTTTTTTTTTTCTCCCCTTCTTCCTACTGGTAAGGAAGAGTTTGTGCAGTAATTGCAGGCAGGTTGGGAGATGTTTTCTTCATAATTCTCCTTCTTATGAAATGTTTATGAAACACCTTCCACAAATCGGTTACGCAAGCAAGCTGAAGAGCTTTGATCATTTTCCATCGCCCTCAATATGTTTCTTAGTTTGTTTTGCTTTTTGTTTTTGTTTTTAGGCCAGAGATAGGTAAGAAACAATCCATCCTTGGCCAGGCCCAGCAGAGGTGCTAGCCAAGTAAGGAAAGGACTCTCTTTCCATCCAGTCACCCCTCCTGTGTTTTTCACTCTGATTGCTTGGGGGTAGCTGACCCTATTTTAAGGCTGTGAAAACATCCACTTGAGATTTGCAAGTGCGATTCTTTTCCTATCCCGGAGAAGCCCGAGGTAGCTCCGCGTACCGGTGCCGCCATCTGCCGTTACCTCCTCAGGAGGAGCTCGGAGCTGCTCCCAGCCCTGCCCGCAGCCTCCCCGCCAGCCCAAGGGGAAGAAGGTGCCTGTGGGTTGGCAGCTGGCAGCCCCGGCTCCGCACCTCTCCGGAGGTGTCGGTCAGCAGCCTGTGTTTGCAGTGCATCACTTGGTCCCCCTGTCTCACAGCTTCGTCTTTCCTTAGTGTTATTTCCCCAAATCGAATTCAATGGGAAGAAACTTAGGTTTGCTGTCAGTGACTCCTCGTGCCGCATTCCCCGTCTGGCCTGATCGTCACGTAAAATCAAGGTCCTGAGGAACCACGGTGGGATCTGGTCCTGGTTTTAACTAAATCACTGTCGCTCACTTGCAATGTTTTACCATCAAATACCTACATGAGGTGATTCTGTGATCATTTTGACCTTTTTTGGTTCCTTAAAGAAAACTTTTTCTCATATTTGTAGAAAATGCCTGCAAATATGAGTCAGATGCACTAGGAACAGAGAAGGCGACTCCTCCCCTTGTTTTATTAACTTGAAATTTACATTATTTTAAGGGAGTCTCATGATATTGAGTGGCCTCGCCCACAATGTGTGTGGTTTTTTGGGGTTTTTGGTTTTGGTTTTCTTAATGTACAGTTGGTAATACTGCCGGTTTAGCCAGGGAAAAAATGAAAGTGCAGGATTTGCATAAACCATCCCAAAAGTTTTGGATATATCCCGAACTCTTGCTAATGAACAATTAGCCAGCTGCAGGCCTCTTAGGGAGAGAAAGAGGAGGGAGAGGTAAATTTGAGCCTAAACCCAATGAAAATAGGTGCAGGGGAGAAGGATTTGTCAAGAACACCCAGGTTCCCGCCCACTGCGCAGGAGGGAGCCAGAGAATTCCAGGGACGGGGGAAGGAGCAGTGGGAGATGTTGTTGTTTTTAAATCGGGAACCGGTCCTTTGCCAAACCCACCTCCCGTTCTCATATTGTGCGATGCTGGGATGCAGCTACACACCCCTTTCACCCTGGAACGCTTCCAAATCATTCCGCTTGGCAGCTGTAAAAATTGATTTCAGTTTGGAAATGGCTTGTGCTTCTTCAACACTCCACTCCTATTGGGATCATAACTTAGGCGGGATCAAGTGCCTCGTTCTCTAAGACGTGGATAACTTTTCTTTTTGGGACTGTTCAGACTTGGATGACTGCATTGTGAGAGGCAGACACACGTGAATTGCAAGCAGGCGTAATTTATTTATTTTTTTAATTTATTTTTACTTTTTGGCTTGGATGACTTTTTTTTTTTAA
The DNA here is from genome assembly GCA_008711295.1 of Anarhynchus alexandrinus. Lineage (NCBI taxonomy): Eukaryota > Metazoa > Chordata > Aves > Charadriiformes > Charadriidae > Anarhynchus > Anarhynchus alexandrinus. Next base: position 507,472 of record VUYV01000128.1, read on the forward strand.
TGCACCTTCTGAAAGGAAACGTGCGTAAAACAATTTGCCTGCAATGACTGGATGGCTCAGGGGTAACGGTGTATTCTCCTGAGCCTTTTGTTCTAACATTTAGTAACTTAGACACTATCCGCATTGATAGTGATCAAGAAGATCTTTTCATCTGGGTTTTTTTCGCCAGGCTAAGAGGGATGATCATGCCAACCTGAAAGGTAGGAAAGAACTGGAATTGATAGCATGTATAACTCTTGTTGCAAGGAGCTAGTATTATTGCAAAACTAGTTTCGGCAGTGTCCAGAGCTACAGTTGTAATGAAAGGAGATGTTGTAATTCTCTTCCCTCTGCGTAGTACCTTCCAAAATGCAGAGGTTAACGTTACAGGCCAGCTCCCTGCACTGCGGCTGTGAGCCTCTTGTGATCACATTTTCTCCTTTGCTCCTGTGGAGAGTTGTGTATTTGTTTGCTTTAGTCAAATTGAAAGAAAACCTCCCTCAACCAAAAATATTCGCTTGGGCCACTGTTTTTAAAAGCTGAATTTCTTGTCTCCCTCTGCTGGTAGGAGGTTATATGACCTAAAGGCTGCATCAAGCACTGCAAAACCCCGGCGAACGCGACCCTGCTTGTCTTCTGGGGGATGCTGGGCTCGGGAGTAATTTGGTGGGAGATGGTGAGGTTCAGCCCTAGGAGTAAGAGTGACTCTGCAATGCTGAGCCCGTGGACAGGGTTTTCAAGACCTGTTCTTTCTGGTGTCCTCCTGGTTTTTCCAGTTTGTGGAAACTGGAGCCTCTTACACTGGAAATGCTTACATGAGGAATGGGACTCATGATGTAAGCCTTGTTCCAGGCATTCTCACGCTTCAGAAAAACTTCAGCCTAAGTTTGGAAATTGTTTGCTTGGACCTTTTATTTGAGAAAATGTGTTGTAAGAGCTCTGTATGACTTTTCTCTCTCCTGTGCGTGGCATCTGCGCATAGACGTTCCTCAGACAGCTTTCAGGAATTAATCTAAAAACTTCTAAAATTTCCTGAACAAGGTTCCCCTCTCTCCTGTCCCAGTCAGCCTTACCAAAGGATTTCAGCTAGTACAAAGTGATGTAACAGTTTTTTGTTTGCTTTTTTTAATGTAGTAGCAATGTTAGAAATTAACATGGAGACTACAGAATAAACCAGACACAAGGATCCAGTTCTGGTCCCTGGGTAAATTCTTCTCTTAAGAATGTGGACTCAAAAATTGAGATTTCTTTTGTAGACAAGAGTCTTTCTTGAACATTAGAGTGGGTCACTGGACAAAGGGCTGACACATGTGAAGTTTTCCAGTTCTTTTTCTGCAGCTTGTTCTAGCTAAGGAAGCAGATTTTTCCTTGCCAGACCAGTAAAATTTCTTGTTGTTTTCTGGTAGAAGCTGAGCAAATACGTTTGGTGCCTGGGGTGCTGCATTTTCAACTCTGGAAGATTACACTGCTTTTTTAGGTCTTTTACTTGATGACCTTTCCTTTCCCACCCCCTTGTACCATTCTCTGCCACCTGGAGAACAAAATGAGACGCTATCCATAGCCAACCCCGCCATTGGGTTGTGAGTCGTGATCTATAAAGGAAAATTGCTTTGTGTCTCCCTTATAACTCCACAAATTGCCTCAGTGTTTTGTCTGAGGAAAGCACTTGCGTGCTTTAAACCTTGCTAAGTTACTGGAACTTTGGGACTTCCTAAAGTGTTTCAATTAATATGTTTTAACTGAGCAAACCGCAAGCCTCCCCTTGGCTTGGCGGAGCAGGAAAGCTATGTCCATGTCATAAACTGGAGAGCAGAAGTGGGGAATGAGCATGCTTTTCTGCAAAGCCAGGGATGGAAGCAGCGAGTACGGACCTCTAACTTTTCTCTGAAAAGAGCCCCTTCCCGATCCCTTCCAGCCTCTTGGACTCCCAGCTGCCCCACACCTCCTGCATCCCCTTGTCTCTGCTCCCGAATGCTACAGTTACTTTACTCTTTTTTAGATTAAAACTGAAGACCTCAGCGACTCCTTGCAATCTACAATCCCCCCTAGGTCAGGTCACCTTGTGCAGGGATCATCAATGATGCCCGGAAGCCAAATCGCGGGGGTAAGTGTCTTCACATCTTCAGGGGTCCAGAAGTCTGAAATGGCACTGGTTAGTGAACCTCCGGAGAAGAGGCTGGGTTTGGCACACTTGCCAAATTGTGTATGCATTTTGACAGTGGCAAAAGGAGACTTGAGGGTATGACGGACACTAAATTGGAAAAGTGAATCTGTGTTGGCAAAAGTCAGCTTCCTCCTCAGCCCCTTTCTTTCCTGCAGGAAGTTTTATGTGTGTTCAAAGGCAGACTGGACATATACTTAGAAGAGATTTCTTTTGAGGGTTTACCAAGTAGGCAAACCACACCATGCTCAGGAAATCCCTTGAACTGAAAATAATTGGAGGCTGAGACAACACCAAGGGGAAGCGTTAGATATGCTTGCCCTGGTTAATGCCATCATTGCAGATAGGATCCTAGGCTAGATTAACTCTTGAACTGAACCAGTATAGTCATCCTTGAATATGTTGGCTCCAAGTGATTTACACAAGAGAAGAAATTAATTCCTTGAGGGACTTTTTTTTCCTAAGGTAAAAAATTGGAGTTTAGCACTTAACTGTTGTTAAGTGCTCATGGAAGTTAGATGCCAGAAGGCCACACAGCTGCTCATTAATCTCTTCCCTCATTCTTTCGTGGGGTATTCAGATCCCTTACACAATTCAGGGACTGTTCAAGTTCCCCAAGGCTTGAGAACAGTTCTTGAGAAGCTCAAAGAGCTCATCTTATTGAGTAATGAGCTCCTTTAAAAATGTACCGCTAAAAAGGGTTGGTCTTATCAGGGCTTTTTTGTTTGTGTGTCTATTCCAATCAAATGCAAGCTCTTATCCCCTAATCCCCACAACAGGCCTGGGGCTGGAACCCCAGAAATGTAAAAGAGCACCAGGTTGTAATCCTCATCTCTCAGTACCTATTGCCTGCTCTGCTCAGTGCAGGGTGCGGAATTCCTGGGAGCTACATGGTAAAGAACAGGAAACATTTTCAGACCTGGTCGCTGTGTCCATTGCAATGAGTTTGCTGTTGGTGCAGAGAATCAGGCACTGTTGGGCATTGCTTCTTTCCCATCTCAGTACACGGCTGGCTGGGAAATCAGCCTTCTGTGGAAAGTAGGCTCTCAGTGTTTGTGAGATGGGACAGCCAGCTGCAATTTCCTGGGTAATTTTAGGGAGTTCACTCTCTGAGAACACATTATCCGGAAGAAACTGAAATGCAAGAGGTTTTACTGTTACTTCTAACAATCAGGTTGTCAGTGCCTCAAAAATATCATTTTTCAAAATTGACTTTTTCAGATAAAAGTAGGTAATTCTCCATGTGGATGTCTGTGTGCACAGAATTCTTCTTATACAGCTGAAAACTTCAGCTGCTGGATCTATAGCTTCACCTCTGGATCTATAGCTCTCCAGTGCATGAATTACACAAATCCAGTGTGTTGGCAGTTAAATGAAAAGTGTGAATGGGGTCAAGGACAGTATAAAAGAGCAGGGAAGCTTTATAGTAGAGGTGATACTGTGTGAAGAGCAGACACCTCTGAGTTCTGTTGTTCCCTTTGCTTTTTCCCGTAGGATATGAGCTCTCTTCACACCCTGCAGCAGCTTGTATTGCTTCCTGGTCATATGCAGTCAGTTCCTCAGTTTCTTCTGTCGCAGTCTCAGGCTGGGCAACAAGGTAAGTGCAATAAAAGCTGAAAGGGGCGTTGTTATAAACACATACGTATCTAGCAAAAATCTCCCTTCTCATGACTGTTTCTTTTAATCTGCTGTCACGTTTTCCCAGCGTGACGGTGTCTGTTCCCCTGCTACGTTACCAGATGCATTTCCCCCGCTCTTCCCCCTGCGCTGGTTCCCACAGCTGGGATGATCCCAGTAGTTGCTCCGGGAAGGGTCCGGTCCCGGAGATGCTGCTGGCACCTGTGGCTTGCGTGCGCCAAGAGTGCCACCTTGGGGCCAGCGTTCGCAGGTTGGGTGGGGATCCCACCCCTGAGCTTCAGGACAGCATCTGCTTGGCGTTCAGCGGACCAGCCGGGAGCCCGCTCCTCGGGAGCGGTTGCAGCCTGCCTGGGCTCCCAGCCTCGCTGGGTTAGCACTCTTCATTTCTTCCAGAAAACTGAGGAGAAGGTTGAGTTGATCTCCCCAAGTACCTTGGAGGGAGAGTGAATCCAGGGAAGGAGCTGAGCCGCTCTGGTGGAAGGACGATGCTGGCACTAGAACAAAGAGGTCTAACCCAGCTGGGAGCAACCCAGGGATGAGAGCTGAGAGGTTTGGAGTTGCCAGTGGTTGTTCCCAAATCTCGCTCCAAGCCAGGGGACGGGAGAGGACAGGAAGTCTTAACTACTTTGAAACACAGTGTGATCAGCTCCATGAAAGGGCTGAGGACTGAACTCATTGCTTGAGAAAGTCTCTGTGTTTCTATTTTTACCGCTGATATTTTTTATGGCATTTCTCCAACAACGAGGATACAGACAAGCCGTTGATGAAGTTTTATGCTGCTTGTGGACAGACAAATATAGGCTTTGATCCATGACCTGACAGATGCAAAGGGAATTGAGTCCTTTGCTCACATTCTTGATTTACTCCAGCACAGAGGTCCCTTCATATGACCCAAAATTCAGAATTAAAACCTTAAAATCTTGAAAAAAGATTGAATCCACTGGTACATCTGCTCCAAAAGAAAATCTGTACTGTAGGCAAGTAGGAAACTTATTTCTTGTTGACAGTGTATAAACCCTTTTCTCTGCCAAATGGTGCTGGGTGATATATAAAGAAACTACTTGATGTAGAATTTAGTTTGTTTCAAATGGCAGGGTCAGGATAATATGTTGCTTACTGCCTACTTTTATTCGTGTATAATAGGAAAGATATTATACTGCAAAACAGAACTTGCTTCCTTTTATAGAGTTAGAGTTTCTTCTGTTTAGTGGCTTCCTTTGGCAGCTATAACCCCTCCAACAGATGGCCACTTGTTTGGCCATGAGCCCTTTTGGTTCCAGACTTGATAAGGACTGGATATTCTGGCCAGTAGCTGGCTTTTTGTGCAAGAACACTTCCATTTGAATAGATGATTGCCAAGTTTTAATGATCCTTTGCCGTGTGCACGCACAGCCACTGGGGAGTGAAAGTGAAGGCATGGATTAGTTTTGTGGAATTAGTTGTTTGGTACAGATACAGGTGGAGTGTTCTTCATACCGAAGAGATGCACAAAATATTTCTGAAGTTGTCCCTCGGGCCATCATGGGAATACCCTCGATGTTTCCTGAGTTCTGACTGATGGGTACATTGGTTCATGGATTTCACAGCCAAAGGGACTTGGCTGTGGGCTTAACCTTTCCAAGAGGAGGCGCATTTTCGTTTGTTTTTTTGTGTTTTAAAGCTGGTTTTAAGCCAGATAAGTTCCCAGGTGTGATTCATTGTGCCCTGATGTGACTCATTGTGCAGCCCTTCAAATGGCTAATGCTGGCACACTTGAATAAGGGGGTGAGCTCTGTGCCATAAAGTTGGAAACAGGCAGCCAGGTAGTTGCTGGGAATACTGTCAGCCAAAATATTGCTGCTGAAGTCTTCATCTTACGAAAACACAGCCTCGGTCTCATCAGCTGTCAAACCGGTGATTCCTGAATCCAGTCCATAATTTTCATTTGAGCTAGAGCTTAGCTTTCGCAAAGGTGTTCAATCATGATTTTAAAGACTCCAAATGACAGAGCATCCGCCATGTCCCTAGGCAAGCCATTCCAGTGATTAATTACCTTCACTGTTAAAAATGTGCACCTCATTACCAGCCTGCATTTGAAATTCAAAGTTGTTCCAGCATTAGAGAAAGCTTATTGAAACACCAATCTAAATAAATAAATGGGATCCTGCACATTCAAATCTAAATTAAAAAAGGAAAGACAGAAAGAGAGAGAGGAGGGAGTGATTGATTCTGGAGATCAACTTTTTTCCTTTTTTTTTTTTAGCAGAAGCCCATAAATTTCTATAGTTTTCCCTATAATTGTCAGTTACAATCAATGGATTATATTGACTGTTTCAAGAAAGGTTATAAATCCTCACTAAATTCTGTAGGCTTCACCCACAACGGACTTGAAGAACCTAACTAAATTTCTAGGGAACTACACTGCTTCGGTCGCTACTTAATCCTTTAGGGTGTTCACTGCAAGAGATATAGGCTTGTGCTTGGCAGTTTGTCAACTAAACAATTACTCAGTCTCCATAAATACAAGTTTTTGTTAGTTTTATAGATTTCTCTTCTTTTTTCCTTTCATCATTTTGTGTCAGTTTATATACTCCAAAACAAATTCAATTTATTTGAAATATAGTAGGGTAGAAAAGAAAGGGTCAGATGGCTTCAAAATGACACTTCAAAATGAAATGTATAGCGGAAAGCAGAGTGGGTAGGCTCATGAGATTAACTGTAGGATCAGGATTTTTTTAACAAGATCAAGCAGCTGGAAGTTGGAGTCAGAAAAGCTTCTATTGGCAATAAGATGCTCATTTTTTAACAGCTGCAGTGATTAAGCACTGGGAGAGAACACCACTAAGGATGTAGTAAATTCTGTGCTGTTTGGCATCTAAAATCAAAGTTAGATGTCTATGTAAAATGTCTGTCCCCTGGTTCAGCCTTAGGTTAATAAGCTACACACAGGGATCAGCGGATGAGATATTTTACCTCTCTCATTATTGTATTAACCCCTTTCAGGCTAAAAAGCTGTGAAAAGAACCTTTCCTTTCTCATAATCCAACTCAGAGCCATCCACATTGGAAACGGCTGAAATTCTCATGTTGTCAATAAGAGCTAACTAATGGTTTCCATTCAGAGCTTCATGAGCCTTTCCTGCGCAGAGTGATGCTCAGCTGCCTAGGTGCTGATGAAGGAACCGGTCTAATCAGATGTGTCTCTCTTTCTCTCCTCAGCTTTGCAGCCAAACATCCTCTCCTTCCCTCAGCAACAGGGCAGCCTTCTCCTCTCCCAGCCGGGACCCAGTCTGGCATCACAGGTAACTTGCTTCAATGTACAGTCCCACCCTGAGAAGCGCTCATCTACAGAAAGTGCTTCTTCATTAAGGGCAAATGGCAGAGAAAATTGTGTACTTTTCTACTGTTGTGACTCTATGCATCTTTGTTGTTGTTTTAACAGGCTGTGGGCCGTTCTGGACTCCCTGGCTCATCGGTTGAACCCCACCTGGACGTACCCCAGCATTTGCAAGTGGCAAAGCATCTAACTCCATCCGGAGCGTCTGAGGAACCCAGTGACCTGGAGGAGCTGGAAAAGTTTGCTAAGACTTTCAAACAAAGGCGAATCAAACTGGGGTTCACGCAGGTGAGCAGCCTCATCAACGGGAAGCATCCACTTTGTGATGTGGACATGTTGGACTGGGGGAGTTTATGGCATAGGCATGGATGGAGGAAGGGCTGGATTAAATACAGTTTGGCTTTCTTTGGAGCATCCCCTTCCAAACACATGAAGAGAAAACCCTTCCTAATTCTGCATTACCATGACCTCATTATTTGCACCTTCTCCAACACACAAAGGCTCACGGGTTTGGGGCAGATTCTGGTGGAAAGAGAAATCACTTTCTCTGGAAAACAGGTCGTGGAAACACGGCTGAACCTATTCTGGAAGCAACCTGAGAGGTGGTCTGACAGCAGGAAGGGGTTTTTCTGAGCTCATGTTGTGATTTGGATCTTCTCTGGCAGGGTGATGTTGGACTTGCCATGGGGAAGCTCTACGGCAATGATTTCAGCCAGACCACCATCTCCCGCTTCGAGGCTCTCAACCTGAGCTTTAAGAATATGTGCAAGCTCAAACCCCTGCTGGAGAAGTGGCTGAGTGATGCAGGTAGGTGACATTACATGCAGATATGCTACCAGTCTTGGGCAGGATGAGAGGGTCCATCCAGGAACCTCCAATAAAAGCCGGGAAAATCAGAGCTAGAGCTAACACCTCTCGTATCTGTGGCTGAGCTGGTAACAGACTGCTTTCCTCTGTGGATCACACAGCAGTTTGCATCGCAGTCTAGATATCAAACCACATCTGTCCTTTCTCTCTGGCAATATGGGATTCCCATTGCAATTTGGTGTCTGGGGCAGTCTCTTCCTGCATCACCTCTTGCTCTGTTGCGTGGCCTGGGGCAAATCACTGGGCTAGTCCATTCAGTCCCTCCCTGTGTAAACTGGAAAGAATGGGAAGGGACTCCTCCTAAAGTGCTCGGTGGTCAGCCCCTGAGCAGTAATTAGAAAAGGAAGCTATCACTGCAAGGGGAAGCCTCAGTAGCAGCAAGATTGGGCTGGTGTCCTCTGCTGGCTGCAAACCACTGTAGGAATGAATGGCATTAGTCTGATGTGCTTCTCCCAGCCCTTCAGCAGTAGCGTGTTTGAGCAATTTGTTATGTCAGGAGGTGTCTCAGCTACATGAGGCCTGATCCTGGTGGTGTAAGTCAACATCTTTAACTGTGTGAAATTAAATAATTGGAAAATGTGTGGTCCCTGCCAGAGCAGGCGGAAAATCAAGCTGGAAAAAGGAAAAATAGTGTGTTGATTGAAATTTTAGCACTCGTGTTTCTTTCCTGGTTTGGACAAGATCATTGATGGATTTGGGACTGTTGGAGCAATTTTAATCATCCAAGGAAGGATGCACAATGTAGGAACATTTTACTTATTTTAGGAGGTGCCATAGTTCCCAGAATGGATCTAGGAATGAAAATAACTCATTATCTTCTTGAATATCTCTTTTCCCCTCACTCTTTCTCCAGAATCTGCTCCTTTGGATTCTTCCATGAGCACTCCCAATTCCTACCCCTCAGTGAATGAGATGTTTGGACGGAAAAGAAAGAAGAGAACCAGCATTGAGACCAACATTCGCTCCACACTGGAGAAAAGATTTCAAGATGTGAGAGGAAAATCTTTCAATGTGTTGTGAAATCTCTCTGAGTTTGGCATTTGCTAGGACACTAATCCTTAAAAAAAAGAGTTAGCAGGTTAGAAAATGCTTGAAGGGGTTAACAGGAAAAGTGTCAAAACCAAAGAAATCAGACCCAATTATATGTTTGGTAAATGTTGTTTTAAAGGAATTGCAATTTCATCACCGCATCCCTCATCATTATCATCCACTGATCAGTGCCCTAGCCAAAGATGAGCTCCTGCACCCACCTCTTCTCTTTGCGAGTTGTGGGCGTGTGTCATGGGAACTGTGTGGCCATGGTGCGGCACGGAAACGGATGCCCCGTTAAGCAGGTCTTGTGAGACCACGGAACTAGTTGCCCCAGATATTGCTGCTGAATCATTTCAGGAGTGGAGCCTTTCACTTTTTAAGCATCAAGATTTTCAAGAAAAATCCCTAGAGAGAGCAAATAAAGCTTTCAATCAGTAAGACTAAACTGTGCATTGAAAATTTTTCATCAAAACTGTTTTTGACCAGCCCTTATTTTTTCTTGGTTTCTCCCTCATGTCTGATCATATAAAAATTCCCTCCTAAGACTGTTAATGAGAACAAAAGACAGTCATTGTCAGATCATTATAGGCACCTCATTTTTAGCTAGTATGAGGCATTCTTTGTAGTGGGAAAACCATCTTGGCATCTCCACACTAGGTATTTTTGACCCTCAAGTCTCCAACTCAGATCAAAACCCATAGAGCTAAATGCTGCCAAATGCACCAGAAAGTAAGTGAAGCAGAAGAAAGGATATGTACTATTATTTCCCTTTATAAATGAGAGACGGAGGAAGAAAGAGAAGAAATGGCTTTTCTGAGATGGTGCAGGCAGGCGTACAAACAGCACTCAGAGCTTGTGTGTCCTGTGCAGTGATAAGACCACCACCAGTCATTAGCTTCCCCCCAAGCAATGATTTAGGCTACTGTTAAGATCAAAGAGCACGATGCTTTATGCAATAACAGGACCAGGTACTGTGACTCATCCCCCACCGATTCCATGAGACTTTATGTTGAATCAGAGACACTTTCTGGTTCACAGAACATAATCTCTCACCCTAATATTTACCCTTTGTCTTATTTTCTCCCCTCCCCAGTTTACAGCCAACCCCACCCTTGTCCTCTGCCTTTCCAGCAGCAAAAGCATACATTGGGTCTGTAAGTTGCAGCTCTTTGGGGCTTTCTTTAACCTCCTGCTCTTTCTCAGCAGAACCCCAAGCCCAGTTCAGAGGAGATATCCTTGATAGCAGAGCAGCTCTCCATGGAAAAGGAGGTGGTTCGGGTCTGGTTCTGCAACCGGCGCCAGAAGGAAAAACGGATCAGCTGCCCTATGCCATCCCCCATCAAATCACCTATCTACAATTCCAGACTGGTAAGAGGCCTTGGATTAAGGAGTTCTACATGCCATCCCAGACAAGTAGGGAAGAGGGTGGGGGGATGCAGCAGGGTTTGCTGGAAAAGGAAACAGGACAGGACGTGTCCTTGTACACACAAGTCCCTGAGTTGCTGGCAAGCCCACTCCATAGCCCAATGGGGGACTACACCTGCAGGCGTGTGCAGAGAGGCAGCTGGGCTAGCCACGGATTGGGCATACACTCAACGTCCCAACTTGATGCTCGCATTTACAGGACATTTATTTTTATTCTATTAATAAAAACAATAGAAAGAAAATGCAAGTTTACTAGAAGATGCAAATCAGTTTCATTGTAGGATAATTTATCTAAATTGGGGCTCTATCCCAAAATTTTTCATCCTAAGATAGATAAATAAAAGTTTTCCAAAGTTAATGGAGGAGGAATCAGCATTCCATGGAATAAGAATTACATCCAATCATGTCAATTTAGTTATTAACTCTGAAACCTAATGGTAACCATTTACATAGGAGTTTGTTGTTTTACATCTGTGCAGAAAGGCAGAATACACTTCAGTAGTGCTAGCTGTCCTTCTCTCATGTCGTGCATTCACATTTTGGCAAGTATATTTTCATTGCCAGGAAGGATGAGGAAAAGAGAAACTGTTGTGAGAGCTGGTGAAAGCATGTTCTTGTAATCTACTGTCAGTGGCTACCGTGAATAACAAGCTACTATTGCGTTTCTGCTAGTTAATAGTTGGTTAGTTGCTTCCACCTATAAAAGTGGCAGGAACCTCCCTACAGCATTATTAGTGCTGGAGCACATGTGAGTGGGAGGGAGAGTACATATTCGCAAGCACTATTTTATCTTCAAATCTTCTGGGTTTTGGAATTATCCATCAGAAGGCAGGAAAACATCACAAGAAGTTTGGTCACTTGTTGCACAACACATTTCGTCTATGGTCACAAACACAAAATGCGGTTTGCAAGCCATGAATTTTTAAAGCAGTAGCTTTGGTGAATAGTTCTCCTGTGAATGCATTCTATGAAGTATGCCTTTGCTCATCAGTCATTCTGAATGTGTTGCCTGTAGTTAAAGTATCACAGTTGAACAACAAATGCCCCAGGCTTGCTTTGAGTGCAGCCACCAAATTACTAATTGTCACCTGAGAATTTTTACCCATCAAGAACTCTGTAAAGGAAAAGGAAATGGGACTGTTTGTGCCCAAGACCAGAGTGAGCTGGGATGTTTCTGACTAGGAACGTTCAGGCTGAAACATCCAAAGGGCAGTGGCTCCTACCAATGGGATCTCAGGACTTCCAGAACATTTGCCTTGCATTTGATAATTTCAGGCTTTTCCATGGCTGATCCATAAATTTAAACCTGTGTAGAGAGTGTAAGGCATATGTAATGCTCATTCTGACTTCTTTGCATGGCCCTGGATATGAGAATGGTGCTTCTACACCACAGTATGAATAGAAAAATCTGTGGGAGCCTCAGATATAGATAAGGCGGCGGCCTGGGAGCCAGCACACTCTAAAAGGAATATGAAAGGAGTGGCGTTTTGTGATTTATAACCTCATAGTGCCAAGTGCTTACTATTTGCTTCTGTTTCTCTCTAGGTCTCTACCTCAGGGTCCTTGGGACCCCTCTCCGTCAATCCAGTGCATAGCACCATGCCTGGGACTGGTAAGCCTTGAGAAACCTGCCTCATTCACCATTCCTTCCCTCCTTCCTCTGCTCTTACTCTCTCCCTACTTGGTTTCTAGGTCATATTTGCAGGCCACTCTTAATAAGACCCTTGGGTTTGGAGAGGGAAAGTATCCCCAAATAACTAGCATGCAAGGGATAAGGAGAGTAGAGCCTTTCTTTTGACTGGAACAAAGACATGGAAAGCTTCGTGGGCATGGTAACATTCCCAGGATAATCCTAGGCAAATTTTACTGGGGTATTTAGGGTTGGGAGCCAGGCACACCTAGAAGCCAAACAAGAGGAGTGCTTGGGGGTAGGTTACTGTGTTTCTTCAGCAGAACTTTTTCAGATCTCCTTTGAGAAGTGTGATTCACACGAATAGAAACCAAATGCTACAGAGAGAGCAGTCCTGGAGACCCCCACCTTCTCTGTGGCTGGGGCACAGGTTCTGCCGTGCTGCTGCAGGGCAGACACTGAGTCAGATGAACAACAGGATGGGTACAAGATATGGTGGAAGCGTTTGGGCTTGGACTGTCCTTGGCAGGAAAAGGAGATCAGAGCCTTATTCTGCTTTCTCTGCTACACAGTAACATCATCATGTTCCCCAGGGAACTCCAGCAGGCCCTCGTCCCCTGGCAGTGCACTCCATGCCAGCAGCCCCGGCACAGCCCAGAGCAACTCCAAAGCTGCAATGAACTCATCTGGTTTCAACTCTTCAGGGTAAGGCAGCGGGGGCCCACAGCTTGCTCCTTGGCAAAGGGCATCAGAGGGCTTGGGAGAAAAGCAATGGGACCTTAGAAAACGTGCAAGCCCTTAGAGACTCCAGCAATGTGGAGCCACGTGGTGGCACATTCTCACATGAAGCTTCATATCTAACCTGAAGCTTCTTGGGATATGGCTGTTTTTCTGCTTGTAGACAAATAGTAAATCAAGTTTTGCCTGTGCTGGTTAAAAAAAAGGGGGGGAGGGAACGGGAGGGCCCAAGCTAAAACCTGAATAGAAACACTGGCCATAAGGACTGTCTTAAACTCCTTGTGTGGAGGAAGCAGAGGAAGGCTTGTTTTGCTGTTTCTGCTTGGATAACCCCCTCCACAGCCAGTTTTCTCTCCTGCAGTGCCATCCAGAGAGCTCTGCTGCAGAGTAACTATTTCACAGTGGTGGATGAAATGAGAACAAAGATTTTCCTCTGTGCTGTCTTTAGATGCTACAAAAGCATTAAGCCACACATATGGGCTCAGAGCCCTTCTGGTTATTTCACTGAACATGCCTCTGCCACAGTCTGTGCTGCTCAGACCTTTCGGCACTTGCAGTTTCTGCTACATGGCATCAAGGATACTGTGTTAGTAGGAAGGCAACAGAGAGCAGAGGGCGTTACCCATAGCTGCTGGGCTTTCTGAGTCACGGATCATCCTGTGCCGTGAATCAGACCTCCTCTTACATGGAGGAAGTCCAACAGCCAGGTGAACTCACTACCACAATGGAAGATGTTGCTCAGAAAGACAGGGGGTTTGTTGTGAGCTTCCTATAGGAGCAAAGGATCATTTGCTGGCTGCCAAGTCAAAGTAAGGTTACAAATGGAATAATAATGATTTTTATTTCAAGGGAAACTGTTAACAACGTGGCAATTGTAGCTTTTATTCCCTGTGTTGCAAACAGATCTTGGTACCGATGGAATCAACCTACCTACCTCCACTGAGATGACTCCTCCATCATGTGTAAAAGGAGCTCTGACTTCTAGCTATGGACCAACTTCTCTAGGAACAATGCTTGGGGCAACATCTGGAGTTCCAGTGCCTTCAAAATGCTGCCAAATGAAGGTCTTGTTTAAGGGAACCCATAGCAGCAGAACTCTCCAGGGACTCAAACTGCAGCTGACCTTCCCCAAGGATTCTCAACGCCAACAGTGACATTGTAATACTCTTCCAGGCATTCACTTCAAGAACGAGCCCTTGCTTAGCACTATTAGCATGAAACACTGCCCTCTGCTTGCAAATCTCTGCATTCACACAGGATAGTCTGGCAATCTCTAATCTGGAAGGATTTCTATGTCAGGACCCTCTTTTCCCCTCACTCATTTCAGAGCTTCCCATAAGAAGGGTCTATCATGCTGTTACTATCACGCACACACACCATAAACCCCCAAACTGAGCCGAGGTTACCCAGTTCATTTCACCAGAGACCTGTGTCTATATGTGAGCCTTGGTTTTCAATAGGCTTCCAAGGTCAATGGCACTGTGCTTTATCCACCACCAAACTTGCTTTGCTTTGAGCCATTCTGCTCTGTTTCTAAAGGTGCTTTTTTTTTCTTTTTTCTTTCTTTCTTTTTTTTTTTTAATTAAGTATTTTAGAGCTTTCTTATTTTTTCCTTTTAAAAAGAAATTTTGTCTTTTGCAAAATTTGTGTCCAGGTCTTGTTATTGTTCACAGCTGGCCTCACTGCCCCACCAGAGGATGTCACTGTTTGAAAACCTTGGGTGAACTTTTGACTCCATTGAACACAAAAGCAGTTTGTGTTGATTTGATGGGACAAGGATTAGTCTTGACCTTCCCTTCTTTCTTTTATTCATCCTTTGGGTTTTATCTGATACCAAATGAAAACCACCTCTCTGAAGTAGAGGTGTGCATGTGTTCTGGTCTTTCCTGAATTGTAAGTAATGCAGCTTGCCTGTTTCTCTGCAGCATGCTCTTCTCTTCCTGGGAGGACAAGTTGTATTGCTCAGGTGTGAACCTTGAGGTTTGTGTGTGCAAGTGTTTCTTAATTTCATGAGATGCCAAAGTGTAGGAAACTTCAACTTTCACAGCATATCACTAGGGAAATTGTTACTTTGCAACTCTCCACTTGAAAAGAGGTAGATATTTAATTTTGTTAAAGTAGACTGGAGTAATACAAATTCCTGGTCAGGTTGTCAATGGGTACAAACAATTAATTCAGTGGAACTAGAGTAAATGAGTATCTGGTTCACAGATTGTAAATAGACATTTTTGAGTAGTATTTTTTTTATGGCTTTTTTTTTGTTGTTTGTAGGTAAATGTGAGCTTTTTTTTTAAGTAAAAAATTATCCTTTGACACTTCTGGGGGGAAAAAAAATATTTGATCTGTTGTTTCGCATCCTACTCATCCAGTCCTGTGTGATGAATTATTGCTATAGGGAGTCTGTGGACCTGAAGAGTTTCTCAGCTACCTTCACACAAAGTATTGAGCCCTACATGCACGTTGTATATAGAACCGCATTTGTTGCTTTGAGTGAGGTTTTGTTATAGAAGCAGACACCAATAATAATGAGAGAGGACTGGAAAAGATAAGGTAACATTTATTGAAAAATGGAAATTAAGAGAAATAATTCTTTTTTTAAAATACTAAAATAAGTTTTTTCAAAATGCTCTAACACAAAAAAGGGAGAAACTGTATTTCTTTTTCCTGGACTCCCCACCACGACTCATTTACCTCTAACTGGAACACTTTCATCATATCTGTTTTTCAGTGGAAACATTAAAATTAAATGAAACTTTTTTTTCGACAAAGGTTGTTGTGATTTAAAAAACATCTCATGTTGGGAAAGCAAGAAATGTAGATGGGAAGTATTAATCTAACTCTCCTGATTGCTATGGCCCTTCTTTCTGCCATTAATTAAATTTTCTTACGTGTTTGGAGGGTTGATTTCAAGCCTTGTTCTCCATTGCTTTCCAACTATATTTAGAGACGTGAAATGAATTATTTTAATATAATCATTCTAAAGCTAAGCTGTGACAGGTTTGGTACAGCTGTGCGGGTGGGTTTTCTTGGCAGATTTCTTAAGGTTCCCATTACTGTGTCTAAGAGGGACGTCCCCGCGAGAACTGCCTTCTACAGCATGCCTTAATCACAGGATTCTTGAGGGGAAAAAAAAAAAAAACAACCAACAAATTCTCCTCCAACCAAGAGAATGACACTACAACAGTATTTTAAAAGAATTGTTCTATGACAACTGCATTTAAACTCAGCTAGCTGCTCTCTGGGCCAGCTGCAGGGACAGACCATGCAAACGTGCCCTCCCTGTGCCAACTCACCCCTGCCGTTTGCCTCCACGGGATTCCTCGTGCTGAGGGCTCGCAGAAGGAGCCGAGACAAGCTCTGCAGGCACAGAGCAAGGCCTGCTCAGCTCCCCGCCAGCGCTGGCTCTGTCCCGCTGGAAAAGCCTGTGTGATCGCTCCCCAACGCTGGCAGTGGAAGATCTCTAGAAATGAATGCACTCACATGTGCACAGCTGGGGATGGGTAACAGTTTCTAATCACACGCAAGATCTTTGTTACTGGATAGAGAATTGGGGTTGATACTGTATTTAAATATTTTGTCTGATTCATTTCCAGTAATTTCATGTAAGCAGCTGAGTTCAACTGGCTGGGAGGCTGGTGGGGTGAGACGAAGGGATCTGTGTGAAAATGGTGGAGGGCAGGAGAAACAGGCATGAACAAATCAGCAGAAATTTGTTTTGTTTTTCAACTAAAACATGCCAGTGCTTTATTGGTTTTGTTAGAAAGAAAACTTTCCAGAGTTGTGTTCCTCTCTTATCTGGCCTAAAAGATTAGGAAAAAAAGTATACTTTTACATTAACATTTCAATTCTCTCATAGTTTAAAAAAAATCCATTCAGAAAACAAAGCATTGACCTGTACTCACGTGCAGATAAAGTGTGTGGGAGGAGAATTTTCCTCTCCTGTCTCTGGCTGGGGTGGCATAAACCCCACGGCGCACTAAGAAGAGCCAGTGTGCATTGAGGACTCAATCATACCTGCCGTGGCTGAACCCTGCCGGGGGTATTGCTGTGGGCTTGTGCCTGTGGAGAAGAGATGCTCGAAGTCCTAAGGGAGAGGTGTAGGTGATAACTGGCCAATTCATAACCCCTCCCTCAAGGAGCTGCCTTTCCTCTCAGGCCTTTCATTGAAACACCTCACTCCAGCTCCTGTGAGGGCGGCCAACAGGATGAGAGGAGGATGGAGCACAAAACAAACAATCTTTTTTCATGCCAGCCTGAGAAGTGATTTGCATGTGACTATGAGTCTGCTGCAACCCCATGAACAAAGTCAGCAGGATTTGGATTCTGACCAAACAGCAGCCCTGGCTAGGGATGAAAAAGAGGGGTGGCTGGCTCTTGACTGTAATTATAAAGACCCCTTAAGAAGCTTCCAGCTTTTTAAGCAACAATTTTAGAATCCTTAATCAAAAGCAGTTCCATATGAAAAAGATGTTCAAGTGGCATGAAGGGATCTATCTCCTAAGATACAGACCTTCTTAAAACTAATACTCTACATAATGGAAATAAGCACATCATAGGATATCATGCTGCTAAGACAATGACTCTCTCTCTCTTACTTTTTTTTTCTTTTTTTTTTTAATTTTGGCTACTAGGAATATTTACAGAGTAGCCAATAGGAAGAACAAATTTAAATCACCAATCTGTACCTTTGGGACACCCTGTCTTATTTTACTTTTTGCATGACCTTGGGCAAATCACTTAATCCCCATCAGGCGATGGTGATGATAATCCTTTCCTTCTCCCAGTCCTCACTTGTGCTAAATAGTATAGTTCATGCATGATGAACATTACAGCTGATTCTGCTTCCAGCCATCATAGAAGGCAAAGCTCTAGTTTCCACCTTGTTTCTACTGTAAAAAATTTCAAGTTATTTCATGGATTATAAACAGTTATTCAAAAGCTCAGAAGTGACATTCTGATATCCTTCATAACCCTAGCCTGCAAATTTTACCCAGTAATTCCTGCATTAATCCTATACCTGGTAGCTGAGCTGTAACTTGGCTACTGATTTCAGCGTCAGTTAACAGTCTGCTGAAACACATGGTAAAGGTTTCCAGAGGTTTGTGAACCTCTTTGTCAAAAGAGACCAGAAATAAAGTTGTGAAAGGCAGCTAACTATGTACAATAATATATTTACAAGTTACTGTACCTGTATATGCTCTTATAGTATAGGGAAGACACATCAAGATCAAAATCTGGCTCTTAACTGACAACGACTGTTTCATTTAACTTCCAGAAAATCCTCTTAAGTAATTTGCTCCCAGAAAAGCAGCATAAATTTTGGAATATTATGTCTGAAAGCTGGGAGGGAAATTACAAATGTATTAAATGCCAAATAACGGTATCTGCACATCAGCATTGCAACTGAGATCAAAGCCAAGCTTTGCGCCAGGTGTTGTGCAAACACAACATGAGAGTTGATCTCCACTGAAAAGTTTATAAACACAGTAACAGGTCTCAGATTTATTGATAAACTGGTCCTGAATAGGAAAACAAACACCAGCAGCTTGTTTGTTTCACAAAAAGCTACAGCTGGAAGGCAAAGGTCTTCATTCCCCTGTCTTCTAGGAATACTTCCAGTCACATAGGAGCATCTAAGCGATTAAAAATATACAGAGCAGGAAATGCCAGCTTTCCAAGACTAAGAGTCACCTCCCACAGCCATAGATAAACAATGCAGGGAACAATTGCTCACAAGCAGATGTGCCTCACAGTGCCTATAAGAACTCACATAATCTCCTGAACAACCTGATCTGCTACCAAAGCAGCCCTCACGTCTGAAAACCGTCTCCATGCTCCTTGTCCCTCTCTTGAGAAGAGCTCCTCTGCTCCTCCACCGTTAGGACTCGGGCATCAGTGACGTGAACCCCAGGAGTGAGTGAAGAGCCAGCTGTCACCTGAGTCCCTGTCTAAAAACACCTCTGTGGGTCCCATCCCTATCACTTGTGAGTATAAGGGGTGCAACCCCATTCATGTTTTATTTTTATCTGTGGTCTGGACATTCTCAAGGTCTTTGGAGAAATGAGCCAGATCTCACGCAGCTCCAAAATCTAATCGAGGACATGGTATGCGTTTGGAAGTTACGGTCTGTCTGTAGGTAGACCTCTCTCTCTAGTTCCTGCTCTTCTCCGCCAGAGACAACTGAACTGGCATCCTCAGAATATAAAATGGGCAAATACTCCCGACTTTCCTCTCTGCTGACAGATGCTAGAGTGCATACAGGAGGTGCACTCCGATTAATGACTGACATCGAGGGTGACTTTTCCACCTAACTGCTGTAGCAACTGCAGACCTCTAAGTGAGCGTGCAGACCGGGTAGGAGGTGGGGTACCTGATATATTTAGCAGTGCCCAGGTTCAAGCAAGACTGGGAAGGACTGGAAAATTAACAATTTACTGTAGGTATTTAGTTTCTTTTATTGTTAATTCCCCTTTCTTTCCCTTTCTTCCTCTGCTTTCCACTTGTTAGGAGAGCAAGTGCAATCTGGGAGAACAGGGCTCTGTTCCTTGCCCTTCCCAGTTTTCCCTGTGGCCTGAAGGGAGACTTTGAGCATTTCTAAGTGTCCAAATGAACCCATCAAGTGCCCTCATCATTCCTGGTGTTCACAGCCTTGGGACTTACAGTCCTGGTAGAATTAGCATAGATCCTAACACTCCCATACAATGCCTTCAGTAGCTGAGCTTCCATTCAGGTTCATCTTTACAGAAGCCAACAGGGACTAGTGCCTGAGCTGCCCTGTTCTCTGTGCCTGGGGCTCCCTGCCCTCACCGACTGCAGAGTAGGGGCCAAAATGTTGGCAAAGAAGAGAAAATCAGGACGTTTTAGACCACGTATAAGAGCAACATATAATCTACAGTCCAACTGGAAGCATATTTTAATGTGTTGCCAGAGCTTTTATAACACAGAGAAACATCCTACAGAGTGCAGCACACAGAACAGACCTAAGTGACCATAGATGAGTCCTCACATGCTCCGAGTGATTGGTTTCACTCCCAGCGCAGAGCTCTTTGGCTGTAGGGAAGGTTTGGGTTGTTTTGGACACACAATTTCCTGTTGACAGTTTTTAAGGGAAATCGAATAAACAGAAATTATACAGTACCAACTGCGAGTTCACTGTCACGGCTTGGAGGAAGCACAGCCCTTTCCCGGTTACTCACTCCTGCTGCTGCCCGGCCCCAGTGCTCAGCCCCAGCTCAGCTCCTCGCTCACTCAGCCTGTTCTGCATGTTCTGTGTCACATCTCCCTGTGCATCCCGCACCACTCCCCAGCTCTGGACCCAAGCAGTCCCAAACTCACCCTCTCCTGCCCCAGCCTCCCCTCCTGGCAGTCAGCACAGGACAACATGGAGGTGGGCACCATAAGCCCACCCACCGGGCCTCTGCTTTCAAAACCAGGCACAAAACTTGAAAGAGGACTCCAGGACGCTTTTTAAAAACAACAACAACAAAAAGGCAAAAGCACCTCCCCGCCTGCCTGATCCAGCTTTATTCTCCGCTTCATTCTCCTTCATCAGAGAGGAAAACGTTCAGCCAAATTGAAGTCTGGGGGCCCTATGGGGGTCTTCCAGCCGGGAGGGCTGAGGCTGGATGGAGGTGCCAGCCCTGCTGCCACACTCCCAGTGCCCGTCCTTATTTCTCCCACCCGGTTCCCCCTTCCCCGCGATGTCCCCGGCAGCACGGCGCTCTCCCTGCCGCGGGGCAGGCAGCTCCGCTGCCGGCAGCCCTTTTCGCCTCCGGGGTAGGTAAGCGGGGCCGGTCGAGCGGGGCCGGGGAGCGGAGGGGCCGGGGGAGCATCCTGCGGGGCTGCGGACCGCTGGGGGGGTGGGGTTGGAAGACCCTCCCCGGCAGGAGCTGCCCCGGCCGGGGGCGGGGAGGGGAGGGAGGGGAAGATAAAAGCCTGTGGATGCGCGCCGGCACCGCCTCCCTTGCCGGGCGGTCCCGGAGCCCGCAGCCGGGCGGCGGAGCCGGCGAGCCGGGGTAAGGAGTGGGCGGGCGGGCGTCGGGGAACTGCCGCTCCGGGGGCGGCAGCTCTGCCCCCGCCCCCCTGCCTTGCTGGGGAAGGTGGTCCCGGTCATCCCCCCCCGGGCTGTGCCGGCGTTTTGGCTGGGGAGCGGTGCTGGCATCTTGTTTTTCCCCCAAACGCAGTGGGGCCTTGGAAACGAGGGGCGGGCTTGCAGGGAAACGGTGCTCCGGAGGGTCTCAGGAGAGCACCGTGCTCACAGGGAGGGTACGAGGCGTGTTTTGGTGGGGTTGTTGGGTTTGTTTTGCTCGTGTTGTGTTTTGGTGGTTTGGGTTAGGTGGTTTGGTGGTTGGTTTTTTTGCTTTGTTTCCCCCCCTGGGGTTCCCACGAGCGGGCTGGGGTGGGTGCTGAGGCGGGTGGTCTGGGTGAACAGCTCTGCTGCAGCGCTGCTGCGCTCATAACATCCTCGCTCTGTGTTCAGCAGGATGGTTTCCATCGCTCTCGAGGTGACCTGCAGCCTCGTTGCCTGGCTGTTTCTGTACGCCTGCTTCTGCTGCCGGAACAAGCACCGTTCCCACGACTGGAACTGTCGTTTGGTCACCCTGCTGCATGGGGTGATTGTCACCTGCCTCTCGGGTTATGTTGCTCTCTTGGATGGCCCCTGGCCTCTGACCCACGCAGGTATGTTTGGAGTCTTACTCTGACACACGTCCTTGTCATGTAGTGTGGACACCTCTGGTTACAGGTGGAGTGGGGGGCTGATTGCTTTTGCTGTCTGTTCTCTTATGTGCTTTTGGGGCATGTTTGGGGCAGGATTTTGTTTAACTCCTCTGCTTCTTCTTCAGCCCTTACCATTTCTTACTGTTAATCTTTTTGTTTGTTTAGTTTTATTGTGTACATATTGGAAGTTTTCAGGTTGGCAGCTTAAGTTTATTGCGGCATTAGGTGTAGCAGTGTGTTGAGAATAGACTAAGTGCTGTTCACACCTTTAAGGGTGTAATAATTCCTGGCGTTTGGCTGTGGTGTTTTGTTTGCTGTTTTCTACCATTAAATCTCAAACAGTTCTGGTGATGGGGGTCAGGCTTTCCACCCCTGCTTTTTAAAAAGGTGGAGGGAAAAAAGAGGAAGAGAAGCATGGCAGGATGGGATGGTCTCCTGCATCTGCTGGGCTGGCTGAAGTGTAAAGGGAGAGCAGAACCAGACATCCAAGTGTCCAGTCTGGCACTTGGCCCATAGGATAAGGCTGGAAACTAAGGCAGAAAGAGGCATACTTACAACTTATATTGCTCCACGTTGTAGAAGAATGTCTTAAGTAAGACCCCAGGCTTATGCGCATCTTTTATTTCAGGTTCACCAAACACATCTCTTCAGATCCATGTGCTGTCCCTGACCTTGGGTTACTTTATCTTTGACCTGGGCTGGTGCCTGTTTTTCCAGACAGAGGGGGACCTAATGCTGTTCCATCACACGCTGAGCATCTGTGGCATGATCATGGTGCTGGGGCTCGGGAAATCTGCTACAGAAGTCAATGCTGTTGTATTTGTTAGCGAGATCACCAACCCACTGCTCCAGACCCGCTGGTTTCTGCGGGAAATGGGGCGTTACCACACTTTCTTGGGAGAGGTGGTGGATTTCTTCTTTGTGTTCCTCTTCCTGGTGCTGCGAATCGGAGGAGGAGCTTTGATCATGTATGCGATGGTGACATCCCCTGATCCCAGCTGGCTCCTCAAGGCTGGAGGCCTGGCCATGTACCTAGTATCTTTGGGGTTCATGGTTGAAATCGGCCGCTTTGTCAGGAGGAAAATGTTGAAAAAATATCATTCCTGGACAAGCCTGAGGAGTATAAATGCACCTGTGAAAACTAACGGGCATTTGACAGCTCACTGATGGGTTGTGGATGATAATCCCTTGGGCTAGAGTCCTGGCTACTGATGCCTATTCCTGTGAAAAGAACTCCTAAAAGTGATGTGGAATTGACTTTCTGGCACTGGCAGTGGTCTGCTACCCCTGGAGGAGATGAATCGGCGCTAGGAACACAGGAAAGCTGACAGAAGGGGGGTTTGAGTGGAAACCTGAGGAACCTGGCATGTCCACTGAACTCTGATTCCCTGACTTTGCCAGCAATGGTACAGTCTCAAGGAGGGTGGCAATGTCAGATCTATTCAGTCTGCAACCAGTAATTGCACTGTCTGTATGTTCTGTAATCATTTTGGAGGTAGAATTATTTTACAGTGTAGAGCCAGAAAATCAACTCTGAAAAATCCCATCTTCCTGCCAGTGGGACTGGGTATGGGTGTGACCTAGCAAAGATTTACTGAGCATTGCTCTGCCTTAATCCTGGAGTTGGACAACATGCTTGACTAAGTACTTGGATGAAAGCCTCTGAACAAGATTCAAGTGCTTACAGGGGTATGGTGGAGTTGTCCTTTGAGTGTGAAGTGGTGGTACTTGAGGCGAGGCAATATTTTACCTCATTGTTTTTAATGATACATTTCTTTTGTTATTTTTTAATACTTGCATTCAAGCAGATACTGATCTTAGAGCAGTGTGACTTCACTGGGACTGACTCAGGCCCTTGCTGACAAAAGTCAGGCATTAGACTTGTGCCAATAAACTCCACAAGCAGGTGTTCACCTAGCATTGGATTGCCTTAAAAGTACATCAGATATTTTGTGGGTGAGAGATGATGGAGAAAAGCCCTCTCTGGATGCTTTTTCTGTTCTGGGGTTGGCTCATTTACAAGCCACTTGAGCTGAATGCATGGCAAACAAGTCTAATAAGTGACTATATTTTCAGGAGTGACAGTAATGTTTAGGCAGATCTCAGTGTAACATCTGCTCCATACCAGTAGGTCTCAGAGTATGGACCAGTTCTCTTGTGTTCTTTACCTCTCAGAATTGTGTTCTGACATTTCCCCTGGGGTTTTAATGTGAATTTGCCTCTATTTAAGGCTGCAGTTCAGACTTACTCTCCCATAAAAGCCTCGCTTACTGCTGAGAAACAAATGGCCTTGTGTTGCCCTCAGGCTTAGTAAGGCCGGTTGCCTTTCCTTCCTGCTTTCAAAGACCTTTTTTAGGAGAGCTTCTTCATGGAGCTGAAGAGCCCCTGAAACAGCCTGTGTGGCTTTTGCTGAAGTGAGGTGTCACCCCTGCTGCAGAGATGAAGGAGGGGAGGTGGGAATACAGCTGCCGTGGGGATGCAGCCTTACCAGCTCCTCCGTGCCTCTTATCTCACTAACTTTGCCACTGTTCAGGGCAGATATCTGCCTTGGCTGGGGGTTAGAATAAGGTGTCTTGAGAGATTAAAAATGACATGAAATAACCTAATTTTTTACATGCCCTCCGAATCCATTGCAGCTGTGAATCCAGGCAAGTTAGCAGGCTAATACATTTAGAAAAACAGGAGCCTTGCACTCCTGATACCTTGCCAGTATGGCTCTGGGGGCCTGGCTTCTTGCCAGAGTCACTGTGCTCTTCTGAAAATTCCTATGAGTGATGAGACTTCTAATAAAGTTATGTTCTCTTTTAAAAAAGTAACGATTGCTGTAATGTTCTTTT
This sequence comes from Anarhynchus alexandrinus, assembly GCA_008711295.1. Classification (NCBI taxonomy): domain Eukaryota; kingdom Metazoa; phylum Chordata; class Aves; order Charadriiformes; family Charadriidae; genus Anarhynchus; species Anarhynchus alexandrinus. The sequence continues at coordinate 531,812 of VUYV01000128.1, forward strand.
GTTCCGGGTCGTAAGGAGGCAACTGAAGTTAATGCTGAGGAAAACAGGCTTGAGGGTAGCCTAAGCATGCTAAGGCTAGTAGTCACTGGCAAAGCTCTGGCTCATGCCCTTCAGGAAGGAGTGAGCTGGTGGGGAAACTAGCACAGCCTGAGCCATGTGCTCTGGAGCTCAGGCTGGATGTGTGAAGCATAGATGAAGGTCAGCCTGAAACTCAGATTTGTGACTAATGTACCCATAACCTGCCATGCCAATGAGTCATGTTGAGTATCACAGGGACATTAAGAATGGGACATTAAACAGAGGTGTTTGCTCTTGATCATTTCTGCATTGATGCATGCAAGGTCACAGGGTAACTGTTAAATTCTGATCATGGCCTACATTCCAGGTTGCCTTTTTTTTGATCTGCAGCACCAATGCCTCTCTGTTGCTGCATTTCATCCTAGGAATGACCAATTTGGAAGTCTTGGGTTGCAAGGTAGTTTGTCTACACCATCTTTGGAGAACCAGTTGAAAGCATGAGAACATTGTTGGTGTTGAGATGTCCTAAGCCACTGCTGAATGGCTGTTTCCCACTGAGAACCTGCTACCACTGGGCTAGGACTCTGCTGTCTGGAGTGGAGGTGGGCCTGGGCTTGGCTTCCAACAAGAAAACTCTCTCCCTTCAGCTGAGGGACACTAACCCAGTGCACCCAGCCTGCCTGCATGCAAACAGAACTGATGGTAGTTACCCGGTGAGATTTGAAGCAAAGTAAGTGCCCTCAGGTGGTCATGCACCACATCTCATCTAAGGATAGTTTTAGTGTTAAACCCCCTAGTCTGATGCAAGAAAGGCATCTGGCTGCACCCTCAGTATCCTATTGGGCTTCTTATTTGCTAATGTTTCAAATAATGTATTTTTTAATACAGGTGCCTGATTTTTTATTTGTCAAATATCCTTGAGGGCTTTTATAGTCACAAAAAGTGAGCATCAGTCTTGGCCTGTCCCCGGGGAAGGCTATTGGACTCTCGTCTATTTCCACCTCTCGTCTATTTCCACCTCTCGTCTATTTCCACCTCTCGTCTATTTCCACCTCTCGTCTATTTCCACCTCTCGTCTATTTCCAGTTTATTCTTGGACAAGAAGTTTCCCAGTGTTGGCAAGCTAATACATTCTGTGACCCTTCAGTGTTGTAAGCTCTCGTTAGAACAGGTACAGAAAGAAGACAAGAAGAAAGCATGTACTGCTGAGGGAGGGTAGAGCTGTACTAAAATGGGTAGCAGCGTGCAAAGAGCTGTTAGCAGAGGTTCCTGTCCTGAGCTGTTTTGCTGAATGCTGTTTGTCTGCAGGCAAACCGAGCCAGCGCAGCTCAGCCTGCCTATTTAAATGGCTGACTCTGCACAAAGCAAACAAGAAAATTAGTGTATAAGCTGCACCTAACTTCTGGTACAATCCACTGGGAGATGATTTAACTTGCCACCTTGCATCTTGCTAGATGCAAATTTTGCACATTGTATGATCTAGAACAAAAAAAACAACTCGCGACTCCTTCTCTATATTCTGCCTCGGGCATTAAATGGTCCTTGCCTTCCTAGGGCTTTCGGAGGGCTCTGCTGTGACCACCTCTGCTGCTCTTCCTGGCAGCTCAGTTTCTGTGCTAGGAGTCAACATTAGCCGTATAGTTTTCTGTCTGTCAATGCTGTTCTGTATCGGAAGCTAAGTATTAGAGCAGCTCCATCTCTGTTGTTACTGAGGCTATTGGAGGGGGCTGGTGCCTGGCCCAGCAAAAGTGGACAAAAGTGAGATGAGACCCAAGGTTTGTCAGAGAAGTAAATGCTAGTGAGGATGTGCTGGTATAGCTGAAGAACGAGCAACTTGTAGCAAGAGGAACATGTGCCTGGCCTGAACTGGAAAGGTAAGATAGAGAGCTATCCAGCTGAAAACAGGCTCATTACGGGTGCTGTAAGAAGCAGGACAAGACACTCCCACCTTCTGTATTTCAAAAGGTAAAACTTGACAGGATGAAGGGAAAAAAACCCACCCTATTTCTGGGTGTGAGAGGTTGTTTTGATTGCAACTTACGAAAGGATAAGTGTGTTGGTTGGAGGAAAGTTTCTGTAAGCTACTTCAGGTGTCCTGCTCTGTGGATGTAGATGAAGGGAGAAGAGGGAAAAGATGTGGTTTATCACTGAATGCCCGCAGTGGGAAGAAATTGCTAGGCTCTGTAACTGCAGCATGAGCGCTGGATGAGGGGGTACGCTCAGGGCAGGGCTGTGTGCTTTCCCAGCCTGCTGAAGCCGCACGCTCTGCCTGGACGACAAACCCCGCGGGGTACCTTACCGTGGGGCTGGTGCCGTACGGACGCGCTCGTGCAAGCTCTGTAAAGCGTCGGTTCGCACCGGGCGCTGCCTTGGCCGTGAGCAGGGCGAGCCCGAGACGGGTCGTGGGTGCGCGGGACTAAAATTTCCCGTGCCCGCAGGGGAAAGCCGCGCTCTGTGCCTGTGTGCCCGGCGGGAACACCGCCTGCCCCTCGCTCTGCCGCCGGCAGCCTGCCGGGCCTTGAACCGCGGTGTGTCCCCCCGCCGGAGAGGCCGGCGGACCCGCGGCTTGCAGCGCTCGGGGCCGCCGCCGAAGGTCCCCCCCGGCGCGGCTGGGCTTCGGAGGGATGCGCAAGAGGCCTGCGGGGCGAGGCGGGAGCGGCGCTCCCTCCCCCCCCCCCCCCCCCCCCCCNGCCGCGTCCCTGCAGGTGGGTGCGCGGGGCCGGGCCGAGGGGGGGGGCCCGGCTGCGGGGGGCGGTGGAGGAGAGCGGGCCCGGGCGGAGCGGAGCGGAGCGGGGCGGGAGGGCGGCCGCATCCATCCCCGGGAGCGGAGCGGGGCGGCCGGAGGGCCCGGGGCGGGCGGGCTGTGGCACCTCGGGTGGGCTCCTCCATTTTCTCGTGACGGAAACAACGGCGCGTTGCTGCAGGCCCCCATCTGGGTTTGTATAGCTCTTTCGGGGAGAGCAGGGCTGTTCTGGAGTAGGTGTGTAGGCATGTTTAACTGCTGTAGAGCCTGCCTTCATCCACGACCCCCTTGCTACTGGTGCTACAAACGTTATTATAATTACTGTGGCTTTTAAAGGATATTGCCCTTTCTGGAGCACGGGGACAGGCATAATTCACAGGTGCAATAGATACTGCATATGCTAATGACAAATGTTGAGCTTTGATATGCAATTGGAAGATAGCCCCTTTCTTTTTTTTTTCCCAGGGGGTGGAGAAGTATCTTTTTCATAAGCAGATGTGGAAAACGCCTCAAAATGTTTAAAAGGTCATTCCTCTTCCTCCTGCCAGCCTTCTCCAGCTGGTCATCCCTTTTGTCACGTCAGGATTCATACTGCCTTATCTGACCTGACTCTGAATGTGTACGGACCTCGAGTACCAGGGATGTCAATGGAAACACCTGGTCAGAGCAGTTAATCACATCCTTATTTCATCTCCACATGTTCCTGAGGCCCATTATACCATAATGGTTTTGTTTACCCAGCCTCCCAGGTCATTCCTGGTGATACTTGCAACAGGCCAAACAGGAAGGTTGGGCATTGCAAGGCTGACTCCTCATCACGTGGAGTCCTTTTGGTGTTCCCCAGCCCTGGGTGTGAATCCAGCGTGCTGGTCAGCAGGTACCAGCAGGACCAGTGGCGCTTCTGCTATTGCACAACTTGAAACTTGCGTATCCCGGAGCGTGACTCAACTTCTTTTGATGCACTTCCCTGAATGCTCAGGAGTAACGAGTCACATCTTATATTTCATGGAGAGGTGTTATAAGTATGAACGAGATGTAAATATTGGAGTATTACCTATTTGGGAGGCTTTTAGCAACAAGAGCAGTATCCTCCACAGATGTTTATGCACTGTAATTTTGTTCTGGCAGTATATCTTTTGCTTGTTTGAGACTGTATTGCACCGTGAGTAAGGGAAAGTGTATGAAAGAAATACTGCTGAAAAATTTCTTTATGGGCATAGCTTCTAATGCTTTTGTCTCAAAAAGATTTGGAGGTCTTGGTGCCAGAAAAGGTGAAATGAAGTCTGCGGTTAGGAGAGCTAGGTGGTTTTCACCTTGTCTCGCTCCTCTCAAAGTGCAGAGGTGGGAGCGTCCAGCGCCTTACCCAGGGGAGGTGTGGGGTGTCGGGGGGCACTTGTGGAGTGCAGCCAGGGGTAGGAAAGGCACTGGCTGTGTGAGTGCTTGGCTGCTTCCAAAGGTGGTGGACTACTCTGTCCGATCACCATTTGCTGGGGGATGCTTTGTTCTAATCTGAGTTTTGTCCTCACATGCTCATGAAAAAGCTTTGACTGTATATTCTTCCACTGTAAGCTTTTCTGGGGAGGACAAGGGGATTTTACAGTGTTTTTTTTTTTTTTCCCCAAATTGTCCTGGAAATGTGTTAATGCTAGAAGGTTAAAATTTAGTAGCAGGAGGAGATGGCAATGCCTTTGTGTTTCTCTTGACTTATTTGTAGTTGGTGTCACTACACTGGGAAGATTGATTAGCAGTGAACCTAGCAAAAGACTGTGTTTTGGGGGTTTTCTTGATTTTTTTTGTTCCAGGAGAGGAGGAACCAAGCTAGCAAACAGCACGACAGCATGAGTAGGTCAGGTGGGGCAACACAAGCAGAGCAGTCAAATGCAGATATATGGGAAGGGAAGAAGAACAAAGGGGCAGGAGTAGTTCTGGATCAAAGCCTTATTGCTGGATGTGGTACTCCTCTCAGCCTGTCCCTCAGGCAGTGCAGATGAGCACTATCGTATCCCAGCAGATCCTGTATCGTAGACTGGTTGGGGAAGTCCTCTGAGGTGTGTTACCAAGTTGTGGTATGTTTTCTGTTCAGCCAGGCTAGGAACTCACTGCCTTACAAAGTCATTGCTTTCAGTGCATGTTCCCACAGCTGAGGTGACACTGGTGGGGGCCTGTGTGCTGGTGGACACATGGTGAATCTGCCCTAATTCTCAAGGATACCCTTCTTTGATGTAGGCCTTTCCCCAGAGAAACTGCAGTTCCTCTGCAGAAGAAACTTGTCAGGAGCAAGCAACACCATCAGGAAGCAGCAGAGTACGCTCAGTGCTGGGATGGTTACGGGTGAAATGCTGCACTGCGTTGAGCTAACACTGCCGAAGTCTAAATCTGATGCATTTTGTCTTTCTGTTGTTCCTGTGACAGGATGCTGTTCCCCCTGCCTTTGCGGGTAGCCTGCAGTTTGCTTGCCTGGCTCTCTCTCTACACTTGGTTCTGCCATCGCTACAAGCACCGGAATTATGAATGGAGCTGCAGGCTGGTCACACTGACGCATGGCATCCTTGCTACCTGTCTCTCTGCTTACATTGGCTTTATTGATGGTCCCTGGCCTATGAGTCACCCAGGTAAGTAATGAAAGTTGTGGTCCCAAGTCCCCCAATGGGTGGTGGCACAAAGTGGGGTTCTCCTGCCACCTCAGTATCCAGCCCACTTGAGGAATGATCATTGTAATGATATCTGAGCTGCTTTGTGATGGAAATTACTAGAGAAATGGAGAGACTGATACTGTCTTTTCCTAGTGTAATGGCCCTCCCCAGCTGCAATCTGGCAGACTGTGTGATCACGTTGTGTGGCCATTACGTGTGTGCAGCTGTTAAACTAACAACTATAGTATTGTGACTTGTCTGACTTCTCCAGCTGAGCTGTGATCAGTACAAGCTCATATCAGCCTGCCAGTGCTGAAGGTGACTTGTCTTGGATCCTGCCTGCTTGTTGCCTCCATGCTTTAAAGCTCTGTCTGGTGTCTGTATGTTTCAGGCTCGCCAAACACAACTCTTCAGGTACATGTGCTGTGCCTTAGCTTGGGCTACTTCCTCTTCGACCTTTGTTGGTGTGTGTACTTCCAGACAGAGGGTGCCCTGATGCTGGCCCACCATCTGGTGAGCATCTTGGGTATCACAGCGTCATTGGCACTCGGGGAGTCAGCTGCGGAGGTCAATGCTGTCATCTTTGGTAGTGAGATCACTAACCCACTGCTGCAGGCCCGCTGGTTCCTGAAGGAGATGGGCTGTTACCACAGTTTCACAGGTGATGTGGTGGATTTCTTCTTCGTGGTCCTCTTCACTGCAGTGCGGATTGGAGTGGGGGCCTGGCTGATGTACTGTGAGCTTGCTTCTCCCAAACCCAGGTGGTATATTAAGGTGGGTGGCATCATCATGTATGCTGTCTCCTGGGTTTTCATGGTCAGCATCTGTCGCTTCGCTAGGAGGAAGAGCATGAAGAAGTACCACGCTTGGAGGAGTCAGAGGAGTGATGAGTTATACGTGAAAACTAATGGACATCTGAAAAACCACTGACTGGATGCTGAGTAAAGACTTCCTTGAGTTCACAATCTGGCAAGAAGGGGATCGTGCCTGAAATGCCACTGTCGGGAGAGGAGCCAACACACGTTAGCAATTCTGGAGCCGAATTTATCCCTGGCATAACTCCATTGAAATCCATGGAGCTATGCCATGGATTCATTGGATCTTCAGTGTTTGGCCTCACAGAAGCTGGCTCAGTGTGTATGTAAGAATATACTAAATGATATGAGTGAAAGAAGGGCTAATTTTACAGACTAAACATAACCAGTCCAGCAGTGCAGGTGTAAATAGTAATGTTAGCAGCTAACTCCTTCAGCACTGGTAGAATCTCGGAAGAGAGGAGAAAATAACACTAGATCTTCATGTTTGGTGTCCTGTACAGTCTAGACAGCTAGAGTGATTCTTCATACTGTTAGGAAGAAGCATGTTCTAGTGTTTGATAAGAGTTGAGATTCCTGGCTCTTCCACCAACTCGTTATGTGGCCTTGGGCAAGTCACATAACTCTTAACTCTGTGCCTAATTTCCCCATCTGTGAATTGGGGGGTGATGGAGCTGATCCATCTTTGTTATGCACTTTCAGATCTTTACTTGAGAGGTGCTATATAAATGCAAAATGATGGTTGTTATCTGCACTTTGTTCATTATCCCTGTGTTTCCTTTGGGAGAAATGATTTTGGTGGTTGAGCTAGAGTCTGACTCTAGAAAGAACAGTATTTTAGGTAGGTCATTGTTTCCTACCCTTGCTAATTCCTTTTAATAATTTATTTAATAATGTATTGATAACTTATTTTTCAGTAGTGTCCAGAAGCTCTAATCAGCACTGGCGCCTTGCAGGACTAGGTGCTCTGTGAATACACCCAAAGACAGCCCCTAATGTGAAACACTTTTCTGACTTTTTCCCTCTTTTTCATCCCTGACTGTTAAAACTCTGCTCACCCCCTCCAAACACTGCTTTTAGCTCCTTGAGTGACCAACACTTTGTTATGAGAAGCCCCATCAGGACTTGCCAGTAAGTGGTTTTCTGGCTGATGGACCAAACCCTGATTTGTCTGCAGAATGCCAGAATTCCCTCTGCTGTGCTTATTGACCCAAATGCAGGCGTAGTGTGGAGCCAGCCTGAGACCAAACGACATGCCTTGAGATTGTCAGACCTTCCCCAAGCTGTAAGTAACTTTGAAACATAAAAACAGTAAATACAGAGTGTTTTGCTGCAGCAGTCTGCAAACAATCTGTACTTGCCGTTTTTGGCAATCTAAAGGGAACAGGGGCCAGCACCTAGTTTGTACTGAAGGCTGTGTATTTCTGTTGCCCTTGAAGTGTCATCCCAGATTCAGGTCAGTGTATCTGAACCCAGAGGCTGCCACAGTGTTTGGACATAGTGGTGGGGTATTGTAGGTGAATGGAAGCTCTATGGAAAAATGATTGAAAAACACTTGAAACTACCATTGATTTTTTTCCCCGGGACCGTAAATACCAGTTTTGACAAGAGTGTTTCCGCAGATCGAAATTGGGATTTCTGGTTGAAAAGTGGCCAACGTGCATCTTCAAAACTTGGTGGCTAAGGTGGAAGAGCTACCCAGCTTCAAATCTGTCCTCTGCCCTGTTCAAGCCAGAGACACTTGTCACTCCTTCATCTGAATTGATGCCTTGACCCCTGGGCTTTAAATTCACTTCTGTGTTCCTGATTGGATCTGGGTCACTTTATAAAAGTGAGGATTTATAGGGTAAGACAGACTTATTTTACGGCCTAATAATTAAAGAAGTGAGAGGTACAGAATCTGGCCTTTTTTAAGCAAAAAAAGTGAACCTGACTGGGAGAAAAAATAAGCATTACTTATCTGGTCCCATTTGTAGTGAAAAAACTCTCTCCCAGTTGGCAGCTTCTGGTGTTTATTTCACTGTGTGTTCTTAAGCACTGTTCCTTTGTTATTGCTGTCATTATTATGACCATTTATTTTGAGCCTCGGCCCCAGGCCTCCAGTGCAGCTCAGGTGCCAGTTCTGCTGTAAGCCTTGCCTGTTGCAGCCAAAGACCTGAAGAGCCCAAAGCACTGCAGATTAGCAGAGCCAACTGATGGGTGAGCTGGTCCTGAAAAGGACACTTGACTGATTTAGCACAGCGCAGTGATGTGACTATTGAGCCTTGAAGGGAGACAAGAAGGGATACTTGGGGCTTGCTGGTTCTTTCCCAGCTCTGCTGCTGCTGTGGGGCCTGTCAAGGAGCCTTTTTGCCTCAACTTACCCACTTTATTAAGTGGGTACAAAATTACCTACCTCGTGGGGTGCTTTCATTTGTTAACACTAAGCCACCTTTGATGAATGCTTGGTGGTCTGTGTCAAGCTGTGCTGTATAAAGGCAAAATGCTGTTGCTTTGAGTGAAGCACTTCTCACTATGACCCATCATCATTATCACCTGAACATGGCACTTCCCAGTATCTGGCTTGCCTCAACAAAAGCAGGAATCGAAGATGTTTTGCAGTGCTGCTTGTAGGTAGGAGTCAAAAGGAGTACGCTAGACACGTGCATAAGGATCAGCCATGCTGCCTCTTATTCAGGTGGACTCCCAAGTTGAAGAAAGGATGTGTGGTGGATTTTCACTTATACAGATTGCAGTAAATCTGGAGCCAAAAGAGTTTCAGCAGGCAGCCTGGCCTAGGGAATAAGGGCTTTCAGCAGTAAGTCCTGAAGAAGTGTAGGTGAAAACAGCCTGTTAATTTCTCAGTGCAGCTGTTCGCTTGCCCACCAAGAAGAGTTTCCTGAGCAGTCCTGATGATTTGGACTCTGACCTCTGGTGAGGTTTGGTGTGCAGCTTAATGCGTGGTTACAGCCCTTCCGTGGGGGCTGTACAGCCCATACCTGCCCAAGTGAATAAGGATGTAATTTAGTGACTGCAGGTATCTATGAAGCACCTTGCGTGAAGATGTTTTGAAAGGTAATGCACTTAATGGCTGAGTGGTGCCTTTCTTTGAACTGGGGGGAAACTTGCTTGGAAGAAGTAGAGCACTGTGATCAGTGTTGAGGCTTTAGAAGTTAAAACAAGGGCAGCAGAAAACAAAAGAGCAATTAGGAATGGCTTTATGAGGTAGAGCTATCAACCATGTCTCAGAGCAAGGCCTCGTAGTCTGTCTAGTGGGCTCCAGCATAGAATCACAGACCCAGAAGAAGTATACCTTTAAAGCTACGGAGCACATGGTGGGACATGTCCTGAGGCTAGTCCATAGTGGCTAGAGCAAATTATAAAAGGAAACTGCAGAACTAGTGTGAAATAATAACTTGTGTTTGAATTACTGTGTAATAGCAACTAATGTTCCACCAGTGAATGGTGTAGATGCTTTGTATTATGTTTTATAAAATAAAGATTATTTAATATACGAGGAATTTGTTTTCTGTCTTTTGGATGAAGGTCTTAAGTTGTATCATGTATTACTGGATGCATTGGCATTGCCAGTGTAAATGAAAAAAGTGGTGGTCAGTGGGTGCTTTTTACAGACTGAGCCAACAACTTGTACAGCTTTCACCATTATTGCTTCTTAGACATGTTAACAGGCGGAGAAACCACTCTTTGCAAGGTTGTCTGAGGAGTACTTAGTAGTTTGGTGTTTGCTAATAGATGCTTTCACATTGTTGACTGGCTGAGCAGGGTGCATTTCTTCCATAGAGTTTGTTCCCACGCCTTTCATGCACCTATCCTCAGGCAACTCATGGAGCAAAAATGTTTCCTTTGTTTTCCATGCCCTATATGCTAAAGCAGAAGGTTCTCCTCTGTTTCCACACCAAGAACCATGAGCTCTTTTCGTTCATAAACTAAATGTTGTTGCCTAGGAATTGCTTCATTGCAAAGTCTGATAGGAAGAGTATGTTTTAGCATTATTTAATGTTGTCTTGTGGGGGGGTACTTGAAGGATACTTGAAGAGATGAGCCAAAGTCAGCACTGTGTAAAGGTGCAGCTTTAATCTGGGGTCCGAGTGGTGCTAGTCTGTCTCTTCACGTGCCTGCTGTGATGTTATTGCTTATGTACTGGGGTCTGCTTTCATTCAGAGCCAGAGAGAAACTGCAGGGCTGTGCAGCTGCTGGGAGCTGTGTATATCATGTTCTGTCCATGCCCCGAAGCTCCCCTGGGCAGGACTGACTGTGCCACATAATCTGCTGTGCAAGGTGTGAGCTGCCGGGAGGATGTTGTGCAGGGCCCTCGGGTCTGTTTGCACAGGGGCTTCTTTTGCCCTTGATGCAACAGCTTAGCACTGGGAAAGCCACCAACAGACAGAACAGCTTTGTCAAGTGATGCAGAAAGTTGTGCACTCCTTTTAAAAGCTCTGCTTCAAAGGATGCTCCTAAAATAAGAGAGGAAAACATCTATTTCATTGATGCTTTCAGTGACTGCAGTAAGGGACCTAGGCACCAACAATAATTTCTGTGAGCCAGGCACTGTACAGACCCAGAATAAGACAGGCCCTGCCCTGCATGGCCTATATCAGCAGCTCTGAAACTGTGTGCAGCCAAGCCATGCTCAGGAAAGACCTGAAAGTAGTGTTTGTGTTATATTGGTAAAGAATAGCTACTCTGCTTTGCTTACGGTCACAGCATTTTACCAGAGGTCCAGCATGCCAAAAGTCTGTTTTCTATAAATAGTTAAGCCAATTTCGTTGTTTGGATGTAACCCTTCAATCTACCTCAAAATCCTCCAGTGCTGGGGAGCAGCTGTGTAGTGTTGAGCTCTCTAGAGATGCTGGGCAGTTCACACTCTATAAGCAGCCCGGCTGCATGATGAAGGGGTCTCAGGGACTGCAATAATTTATCCTGGGAATTTGTTTAACCTCTGAGGTAGTCCAGAAGCAGAAAAGAAAGTACAGCAGCATTCTGAAGCTTTGCTTTAGAGCTGCAAGCATCTTCCAAGTTTCATGTCTTCAGGAATGCCATGCCAGAATCTAGCCTTAAGTCAATGGGCAAATGTTCTTTGACTGCAAAGAGAGAAATCTGCTCCACCCCCCAATTTATTCCACTTTTTATCTTCCCATTATTTCTTCTAAAGGCATTCCTTCCCTGCTGCCTGCCTTTTGCTTCTACTGCTGGCCCTGCAGAAGAGCTTTATAAAATTAACCTCCTCTTTCAGTCCTCTGCCCTCTTTTTCTAACTGAACTCCTTATTTGTATTTGAAGAAATTGCATTTTTTTATATTCAAGGCTTTTTTCCCTTGCAACAGTAGTCCAAGCACTTATGTAAAAGCATAGCATTTTAAGTCTTGGGAGTCTGCTATTAGATTAATACCAGTGCTGTCAGCAAGTCTGTTTCTTGGACAAAAAAAGATGAGAGAGAGCTTTAAGCTTCATGGAAGTTGTGGATATGTTCCTGATACTTGCAGGCTTTGTATAGCTTGGCTGAAAGTAAAATAACACGTCTGCTGCCATTTCCAAAGAAATCAAATTTCAGAGACCGAGAGAGAATCAGTCAGCATTAGCCTTGTGTTGCATAAGCAATTTCTGGGCAAGGAGCAACTCTTTTTTGGTTATACCGATATACCAGCACTTTTCTCTTTCCAAGTCAGCTTCAGTATGCGCTCTAGTAAATCTGTGTAAGAGAAGGTGTTAGCTTTTGCTGGCTTTGTCCTGTTTCCCTCAAGTTCCAGGGGGAGTTTGGCAGCTGGTAAATTGGCATCATGAGAGATCTTTAGAAAATGATTTTAAGAAGGAAATAAACAGTTCAAGGTGTATGGAAAAGCTTTTGCAAAGTGAGAAGGGTTTACCAGTAGTTAATTTCATATGGAAAGGAGAATGTCAGTTTCTGTGGCTTCTCAAATGTTACAAGGTACAGGTTTTCAGCAATGCTTGTACTATGTTGCTGTTTGAATTGTGTATTGTGTCAGAAGGTTGAGTACTGTTCAGTGTAACTGATAATCCTCAAATGCGATGAGAAATAATGTTATTCTCCATCTCTTTATATTTTACCCTAATAACAAATACCTCTTTTTTTTTTTTTTTTTTTTTCTTCTCCCTGCTCCCCCTCCAGTCAGAGAACATTGATTCTAGCAGAGAGCGAGAAGGAAACTCATGACAGAATGTACAGCAGCTTCATCTGTCCTTACAAAGGTTGCTGCTTCAATTATGCTGATATGGAAAGAAAGCTTAGTGCTATAAAAATGCTTACTGCAATGTGGATTATCCAGGTTTAGAAACTAATAAGCTGTCACAGTAGAAGCTCTGATAGATTAAGCTATGTGTGTCTCAACAAAGTCAGCAAAGCATTGCATTTGTGTCCAAGTGACTTAAAAGCATAGACCGACCCTGTATGCGTTTCCAGTAAACTGGATACAGAACAAGCTGCCTGTCTTCAGGTAGCAAATTATGTGCCTATTTTAAGGTATGAAATGGTAAAAGGCTTTGAAATTGTATAGTAATGTGGAGCACAGCACAAATTCATGTGGTTTTTTTTTTTTTCCACATTAGAGTTGCATCCTGGTGGCTGTTAGTAGCCTTTGGATCAGTCGTATCAGTTTCTGAAGCAGGTTGCATCCACATTGCAGTGAAGCCGGTTAGCACCAACCCAGCACCTGGCTGGAAAATACAGTGGATGGCCAAGGAGATGGACATGTGTCTGGATTTGAGTCAGGGTATCATTACCATCTTCAGCTCCCTCAAAAGCAGAATCTCAGCAAATCACAAAATCCCACACACATTCTCAGCTGGCTCAGAAGAATGTTATGCCAGAGCAGTTCCCTGGGATCGAAGGACGCTGAACTAAGCAGCAGCTGTTAGCGCTTCGGTGACTTTGATTGGATGGAATTGCAGGGCACTACAAAAAATCAGTAAGGCAGGAAGTTTGAGAGCGGAGCCAGGCTTACCCCAGTCCTGACACAAAGTCAAGGTCCTATCCGTTCCTCAGGAGTCACAAATTCATTTGGGAAATAGGGTGTCTTCCCTGTTAGTCTTGGGAATCATTTCCCCTGTGCCTGTCCTCTCCAGCTGTGCGAGGCTCAAAGGTTGGCTGTTGCCTTCCAAAAGCAGCTGACTTTTTTTACTTTTTTTTTTTTTTTTTTTGGCTAGAACAGTAGCTGGCATAGCAGTTTATGGTAAATTTACATAACAGTACAAAATACTGGTGCATTCTGTCACTGGTTTTAAATTGATTACTTTTAAGTAGCATAAGTTAGAAGACTCTTTGTCCATTTTATTTTTATGACAGAGGTCAGCAAAACTCAGCTAATAGCCCATCATGTCTAACCTACAGCACACAGTTTTACAAAGCTATCCGTTACCTGAGGTCTGCAGGAGATCTATTGCACTCACAGGTAAGTTGCTCTAATGGTTGATAATGATATCTGAAATGTTGTGAAAGGAAATTTTCCTGAAAGAAAAATTATTACATTCACTGTTTGTTCATCCTTAAAATCTGAAGTATACCAGCTGTCAGACGCAAGGCAGGGTGACACCTCTGGCATCTGGGAGTAAAATATCATCTTTTGCTGCTTTCCTACCATTGATTATGCTGAGCCCATAGCGGTGCAAACCCTGATCAGACCGCCACATCTGAGCCCTTCGGTGGTCAGAGTGCAGCAAGCAGAGCACCCCAAAGCTCCACAGTCTGACACCGCTTTCAAATGCTTGTTTCAAAAGGGGACCGAGGGTGTGAGCAGGACCTCGCTGAGAACTGCCGCTGGGGACGGTTTCAGACGAGAGGTGCCACACAAGGACTTTCCAGCAGATGGCAACAGCTCCTCAGTGAGCTTCGGGTGCGGGGATGGAAAACTGTCGTTGCAAAAAGAACCTCAGTGAAAGCTTTCTCTATCAGCCTGCCTTTTCAGGAGTCCCGTGTAAGGCACCTCCAAGGATCTGTCCTTTTTGTGCCGTACTTTAAGGCAAAGTAAGAAGTTATCCTTCGTAGGACTCAACCTTTGCTGCAGGGTCCTCCTTACTTGAGCCACTTAGCTCTGCTCTGGACTGTAAAAAATAGACTGGTGGGGATGTTGGTGCTTTGCCCTGGAGATATGGACTGATGAGGTTAATATGCAGTTTCCACTTCTGGCATCTATGTCTGTATGACGGTACTCTCTGTACATTCAGACTGAGGACTTTATAGCTACCAAAAAAAAAAAATCTATTTTAATTGGTATTGCACAGTGTAATTGTTTATTGATTTCCCCATCACTGACCCTGGATTTCACAGTGTTAAACTGCTCAGGCAGCAGAAGTATCATAAATAGGCATCTATAGTAATGTGAGTATGCAATCAGCTCCCACCAAAAAAAATCATTTGGAAAAAAGAGAAGCAGTTATGGTTTCAGAGTCTACTTTTGAATTGTTTTATTAGTGCTTTTTCTTTTTAATTGTTGCATTGAACCTTTAAATGTGAATGCAGCCCATTATGAGCAAGAGTTAATCTACTGAACCATGTGGCATAAGGGTTTTACGCTTCATTTTTGTCATTGGTGTAGTTTTGTGTAATGCTTCCTCTGACAATACTGAGGAAATTTTTGGCAAATGCTAATCACTCTCACTCCACTGAATTTTACCTCAATTTACTGCAGCAGGGGATAAGTTTCCTTCTCATTCCTTTTTTTTTTTTTTTTAGGATTTCTTCCAGCTAATTGTTATTGTCATTATGTTGTCATGCACAATAAAATATAATTAAAGTAATAAAAAAGCACCGAGGCCTAATATGCAAATTCTGAGCCTGCCATGAAACAGAAGGTCTCCCAGGAGCCGCCTTCTCTCAAAGCACAGTACTTGATGTTCTCCAAGTTAAAAGTGGGGAGGGATTTATTGCAGAGAAGGTGCAATAAAGAGATATATAATAAATATAGCTAGAGGGAGGTATTCAGTCACTCCATGATCACTGACCGATGTATTGCGTACAGTTGCAGAATGAGAGGCAGTCGTGGCTGCGTGTCTTGCACCCCCTCTTTTATTTTCTTTCAAGCCTCTATCTTCCTCAACAGGAAACCAAAAGAGGAAGTGTAAATGTCCTGTGTATATCTGTAAAGTATCATTTAGAAAATTATTTCATCCCACACTTCCCCTCTTTGCACTGAACTTCTTCAAAACAACAAATTCTGCAGACTATCAAACAGTTTCCTGGCTTCCTGATTCATGCTCACTTCGCTCCAGGGAGGAAAAAACTACATAGCAGCAGGGTCCTGGATATATCTTCAAGTGAGATATGGTCCTGTATGCTTAATGATCTGGTCCTGAGTTCCCAGGAACCTGTTCTCCAGACTCTTTCCAAGTCCAGTGTCCTGGCTTTGAAGAAGTATATCAAGGTAAGCCTAATTAGAGGGAAGGGGATGGTGTCCTGTATGATTTGGATTAGCTAATAAGATTATTTTGGTCTGTTGGCATTTGCTAGGAAGGGCTGATGTTCCATGAGTTCCTCTGCACTGGGAGGTCAGGTATTAATGCCCACCCTCCCTGGCAGCAGAGCCATCCTGCTTTCCATGCCACTTCTGTGGTGCTCATGAGCTTTAATTCTTGGCAGCGTGAGGCACAGTAGCATGGGGGGTTTCTGAACTTCTAGTATACAGATGCTACTCCTAGGTGTTTGGGAACAGGAGTGCCTGGCTGGAACCTTATTTATCCCCTTGTGTTGGCAATGAGATTTTGGGATTAGGTAATGTACATAGAACTCCGCTCCTGGTCTGTTACAATTTGCTTTGTGCTGTTCATGCACTATCAGAAACAGGCTCTGCTGTTTAACTGCGCGTGGAGTTGAGACAAGCACTTCTCAAAGCTGTGTTGTGTGCAGCGTAAATGGCGGCGAGTCACAGCAATGCGTGTTTCTGTTGCGAGCTGTGGCCGAGGAGAGGGAAATCCACGTGTGTTGAAATTTGAATCTCCAAATAGTCTTTATTTAGTAGGTATGGTAATATACAGTCACCTTTTCCTATCAGAGGGAGTTTTGCATTAAGGGATGGGGAGCAGGAACAGGCCCTTGGCAGTGGTGTTTCTGGCAGCCCGAGGTATGCGCAGGCAGGGATCAGTTCTCACTCCGATTTCAGACTTTTGTTGAGCTTCACCTGTGAAAAAAATTCCTAATGAAATGTGCTGTGGAAATGCAGGGAACGTGAGATTCAATACGGAGCTCTGAAAGGTCTGGGAGTAAGCAGTGACCCTCCGAGGCTCCAGACCTGCACGGCTCCCAGCACCTTACTCTTCTAATTTGCTGCGTATTTTCTTTCTGTTACAAGTTTCTTTGGAGTCATATTTTCCACAGCGCATACCGTGCAGATGGAGGCACGGACACTCCCTGCCCCCAAGAGCTTGTGACAAGACAAAACAGAGGAGCGGGCTGGGAGGGGGGGAGAAGGAGGAGGATGGCTGGGGCTGGAGCTCNGGGGGGGGATGGAGAGGGGAAACGACGGCAGGTCCGAGGAGGAGCAGGAGTTGTGATGGGAAGAGAAGGAAACACGCCGCTGGTCCGGCGAAGGCCGAGGCTGTCCCGGCAGGGCCCAGCGAGTGCGGCTGGGGCAGGCACGGCGGCCGCCGGGAGCGCCCAAGGGGGGTGGTGGGGCCGTGCCCGCCGCAGACGAGCCCGGGGAAGTGAGGAGAAACCGCCTCCCTTGCCGAAGGGGAGAGGAGGACGACCCCCGGCACCCGAACAGCCGCGGAACCCCCGGGGGAAGGGGAGGGAGGGCGGCCCCGCCCCGCGGCCGGCCGGCAGGGCGGGAGGAGGGAGGGCGGGCGGGAGGAGCGGTCTGCTGCCGGCGGAGGGGTCGGGCGGGCGGAGCGCCGGCGGAAGGATACGGCAGGAGGGGCGGGGGAGGGCGTGAGGCGGCCCGGAGGTACGAGCCCCCCGAAGGCGCGGAGGCGGCCCGGCCCGGCCCGGCTCCCATCGGCGCAGGTTCCGCCGGCACGCGCCGCTCCCGCCTCGCAGCAGCGCAGCTGGGCCGGAACCGGGCCGGGAGGAGCGGAGCGGCGGCAGGAGCGGGCCGCGCCGCCAGCGCTCGCCGCGGGACTTCGCCCCGAACCGGGCCGGGACCGAGGCGCGCGCAGGCCGAGACCCGCCGGCTC
>VUYV01000128.1:549237-640059 GCA_008711295.1 Anarhynchus alexandrinus
GCCCCCCGCGGGCGAGAGGCCGTAAACAGCGGCGGGGAGGGGGCACCCCGCGCCCGGCGGGCACCCCCTCCTGCCGAGGGCCGGCCGGGGAGGTGGGCGTGCGGCCCCAGCAGCCGGCCCCGCTCCGGCGCTCCCCGGTTTTCCCTGCCGGCCTGCCGCCTGCGCGGACAGCTGGGCTTCCCCTCCGCCCCGAAACTCCGGACCGGTGAGGATTGGCTGCTTCGGAAGATTTTCTTTCTCGGCCCGCGTTACTTTTCCCCTCTTCCTTGGGGGAACAGCTTGTTTTGTTGGTTTTCTTTTCTTGGAGTTTTTCTTGAACATCCCCCACACCCCACTTCCGTGGTCTGGATATTCTGGGTGACTGCAAGAAGAGTTTTGGAAGGTTTTTTTTTTTTCCTGCCCTTGAACTGAATTTGCCCTCTGTGCATGCCTCTTCTGGAGCAAGGCTGGATCCTGAACCTCCGTGCATGTGAGGGGCAAAGCCTCGTTAATATTCCTGCAGTAATAGTAAAATGTAAATTGGATAATACGACTTCTTGCCAAAGGCTCCAATGAGTGGCACACAGTCCACAATCACGGACAGGTCAGTATAAAACGAGATTTTTTTTGTTGGTTTTTTTTTTGTTTGTTTGGTTGGTTTTTTTTGTTTGTTTTCTGAAGTCTAGACTGTTCCCAGAGCTCATCACTGCGTTTCAACTTCAGTGACAGCGTGACAGATGGGATCAGAAAAGCGGGATTAAATCTGAGTTTCTGGGAATCAGTATGTACCTGGGGTGGTTGACTGTCAAGGCGACTGTGGTAACTTTGAAACTGGAGTATTTCAAGTCCAACAGCTTTCAAGCCTTCCAGGCTCACTTTGTAAGAACCAGGGATTGTAATTCAGCTTACAGGATGGGTTGGTGCTGGGAGGAACACCAAAAGGAACTGTTTCTGTGAGAAGTTAAAGCAGGAAAAGTGACGAGTTTAGGATACAGCTTAAATCTGAACTCAAACGGTGTAGGGGATGCACTTGCTTCTCCTTAGGTCAGCATTGGAGCCTTCCAAAGAGAGGTCACTTCAGGTGAGGGCAGGAGGGATAATTGATGAGCAGGAATGTCTGCTGGTGTCTACACTAACTTAGCAGTAATCTGTTCCTTACTTTTAGATACCTGCTCAGGCCTCTGGGCTTCTCTGCAGGTGCTGCCATGTGCATTTCATTAGCAGTCCATGATTCTCTCGCTTGTACTGGGATGCTTCAGAGGCAGGGGGAAAAATGTATTTTCTATTGTGGAAAAAAAAAAAATCAAGTGCGAAACCTCTCGTGCTTTTGAAACAGAAGTATGCAATGAGCATCTTCAGTTTTTTTGATGAGAGGAAAAGATATCTTTTTTGATACTTGTAAGCTGAAAAACCTCTTTTATTATGTATTTTATTATATTCTCCATTATTGTGCATATTTGGAGGTTAAGGTGTTAATGTCTGTGACAGAGGCCTCCCTGCTTAGGCTTTTCACGACCCATACAAGCAGTTCTGGCACAGGAGAGAAAATAGAGCTGGGACAGAGGGATGATGCTTTTGGGTGCCTGAGATCACCTTTTAGACTCCAGGTGTGGGCAGGAAAGAGAAGGAGTGTAGTTCTCATACTTAGCCCTTGTCATGACTCCACAGGTCTTAACAGACAGTACAGTGTCTGAGCAGTGTGGAAGGGTGCTAGTGCGGCTAGCAATCATGTATAGTCTGTGTTTATGACTGTGCTGTTCATAGAGTACTGAGTCTTTGAAATGCATTGTGTACTATGTTTGTACTAGCAGAAGAGGTGACAGAAGAAAACTCTAACTTTTTTTTACCTCTGCAGTGCATGTGCATGAGGTATTCTTGAGTTGCAGGATATTTTTCTTCTGTACCAGACAAGGCAGTGACAATTAAAAGAAGGTGGCATTTCAGATGCTTTGTGAGAATTTTGTCAGTACTTTAGAGCGTATGTCTTATGGCAGGTTGCAAGATATCAAAAGGAATGACAGGATTTTCATACCAAGAGGCAGTGATGCATGGGAAGGAAAAGTACAAGGACAAGGAATTTAGTTGGCTTGTTAGTAAAACAAAATACTTTCCATTATTGAATTGGAACAGCCAAATTGAAAATGTAGCAGAGACAAAAAACATCTCAGTTCTTTTTGCTTTCAGTCATGTCAAGAGGATGTTTCTGTTTGGTGTTCCATTAAGGTTTTGGTTCAGATGACTTTTGATGTCAGGTAAGGAGCTGTCTCCACAACCCTGGCAGGTGGAGCTTTCTAGCAGCAGGGTTGTGCGGTGGTTGGGGGAATGCAGGGAGGCAGGGCCTGGCCTTGCCACTACTCTTCCCTCTGGCCTGAAGGAACCCCAGCTCTGGGGATGTGAAGGGAGTTCAGTCGTCATGGCCCATTTATTCCCTGGCTGAACCTTTCAGCAGAGCGCCGGATGTGGCGGTTGTGCGTGTTCTCATCATGTGGACGTCTGCTTACTAATGTCTGGAGCAAGGCTGCTCCTTTTTATCTACAGCATTGTGCAGGATCTGGACGGGGGGTGTGTGTTTTTCGGTCACTGTTGTCTTAGCAGTACATTGGTGAACAGCTTGCTTTCCCATTAGGCCCAAGAAGGCTCTGTGTTGCCTCTTTAAATTTGGCTCTTAAGCTTGGAATTTAAAGCAGGTGCAATATAAATAAACTCAATGCTTCTAGTGTCATTAGATCTACATGGTATAAATGATAAGACATGTTCAATTCTCTCAGTATTTATCAGTGACCTTCCTTGGTGGGATCAAATTGGGAACTGCCTTAAAACAGAAAAACCCAGCTTGCATCTGTGCCAAATGGTATTATGAATATAATAGGGTGGCATGGGCCTGCATTTTTCTCCATATTAGCTTTACATATTTGCATTTTACATATGTATAGCTGCTTAAATCCGTGCTACAGACAGCAAATATTTCCTTTTGTATCCCCTCAGTTTAAGATGGCAATCGTACCATGTGTTTTGATAGCTGTTTGACATTTCTTTGTCCAGATTGCACTTGTCCCATCCTTTGTGTTTTATGTCTTTTACCTTCTTGTTGATGATGTCATGTATGGCATTAAAGTATATGTAAATTAAAAGGAATGTATGAATGGCCATTTCTAGTGCTGTTCTGTAAGCAGTATGATAAATGATGGTTTGATTAAGCCCCCTTCTTTTTTTTTTCCTTCTTTTTTTTCTCATAGTGTTTTCTTCTTTTTCCCAAGAAAGTTCAATGGAGTTTAGTGTCTGAGACTATGCTGAAATACAGTCATGCTGGTTCACATCTCGCTTGTCTGGGATAATTTTCTCTGTGGACCAAACCTTAACCCAGTTAACTTTGGTAATGGTTATGCTTCATCCCTGAGTTGAATTCTGTTATCAAGCTGGCTCATGAAACAATGTCGTTTTCTTGCTCTTTTTCCTCCAGTGTCTTAAGACTGGAGGGAAGTGAGTGCCTGGGGGAATACTAGGTATTAAACAAAAAGATGGAACAGTTGTTAAGACTTCTGAGTGTGTAATGACTGTTCAGCAAAGTTACTGAAGAAACGTCTCACACGTACTGTTCCCAGTCCACTACTCAGCATTTGGAGAAATGTGTAAAGGGTGCTGGCAGAAAAAAGATTATCTTGTGACAAAGTACTTGAGATTTAGAAATACATAAGGAAAAAGTGGTCCAGGATGCATGGTGCCCTGCATGGCTTCTGATGGTATGAAAGAGTTGGAGCTTTAAGCAGTGACATTTACTTCCTCTTCTTCCTTTCAGGATGTTCTTTTACTTTGTCAGCTGCTTCTTTTCATTATCCTCTTGCCCAGTGGACCATATCAAACAATTCATCTTCAGCCTTATTGCTCTGCCACTTTATGTTTGTAAACATTTACACCCTCTTAATTTAATCCTCTCTTAGCTATGCTGTATTTGTTTAGAGGCCTCCTAAGGTGGCATTTATCTTGCTTAACTTAAGTCTTTGAGGTAGACATCTATCTGAGCTGTTCGTCTAGATTGCCTTTATAATTAGTGGAAGAAAATAGGCACATCTGGAGAAACATTTCTTATCCTAAAGTAGGTCTCAGAAATTGGTCAGGTGAATGGCAAAATGCCTGCTTGTCTTGATCCAGCCCTGGATTTTGGTGAGATTTGCTATACCTTGTAGCCTGAAAATTTCTATTTTTGTTCTTCCTCAAATTCCTGTCTGGTTACTAGTGCTGGGTTGGATGTTTGTTGCTGGATGCTGTTTTGGGCTGTCAGCGTGAGGATTTTGGAAGGGGAAGATTGGACTACAGGGACCATCTAAGGCTAGCTTTGGGACCTCGCCGTGGGTAGTGGGTGGCTGGGTAGGCTAAGTTTGTGGAGGTGTTTTCCTGTTACTTCTGTGAGACTGCATATGAGTGTGCCTGCATTTGCTCACTTCAGAGCTCTTCTGGCCCAGATGCACTCGGGCAGGCCGGCTGGCTTTGGGCGTTGCTCTGTTCTGCTGTTTGTGGCAGGCGACACATGGCTGAACAAGATAAGGGTTTTATTCTTTGCAAGGACATACTGGGGCTGGGATGAAATTCGGCCATTTGCAGGCTCTGGTTGGCCACGAAAGGATGATCAGAGCTCTGCTATATCCTGTTATGACACTAAAGAAACATTTGTATGCGATTAATTCTTTTTTTTTTTTTGGTCTCATAGTTAACTGTATTTTTCTTCCTGTAACCATTCCAAACACACTGCAGAGTTGAGCAATTGTACGGCTACAGAACTTGCTTTATGTTTCTTTCTGTTTATTAAAACGCAATAAAAGAATGGAAGCTCTTGCTGCTTTTGCAGTACCTCGTTGAGGAACTGATGACTCTTCCTATGCAGTTGCTTGCAAATGAGTGTTATTTATAACAGTGCTGTAGTTTCTGTTGCTATGATTGGAAAATAGGAGAGGTAGAATTTACACATAATTACCCTTGAGAGGTTTTAATTGCCAATTTGCTCCTGACTTGGTACTAAAATAGACCCTAATTGTTTCTTATCTGCTTAGATGCACTTTCCCTCTCTTTGGCTATTTGTAAGTCACAGTAGTAACTGGGATCTCTTTAACTGTATGGTGGGAAAAAGGTTGGGTTTTTTTTCCAGCAGGGTAAGGGTAAGAACTCCATAGAAAGTCATGCCTTAGTGTTATTGAGTAGGTAGATGTTATTTTCACGCATTTATTTCATTAGTAGAGTTTGTAAGATCTGATAATTATGGAAAGTGGGCTGCAGCACAGCATCTGTTTCTATGGACTAAAAAGCGTAATAGTCATCGAGGCAAGTCCTCTTGTGCTTTCCACCATTGTGCCTTCACTATGTTTGCAAATTAGTAGTTGACATAGTCTGTGCATAAATTAATTTTTTATTTTGCGTTTATTGAAGCTGTTAGAAGACAGTACTGTCTGTAATGTTTACTATTGGCTAGGAAGCAAATGCTACCAGTTCATGCTGCATAGTTTATTAGGGTTTTTTACTGGAGACAGAAGTTGAGGTGAGCTTGATTTTCTAGTTTTGAATAGAGCTGTGGGCGTCATGATTATTTGGGTGGAGGCAGGAATGATATTTCATCTGTTAGCCCAATTGTATAATTCTCCCTGTGCACATAACTCCTCTTATGGCATTTATTAGTGTTTCGAATGGATAGACTAGGAATGGTACTGGGATGTAGGCTACTTCAGTTTTAGACTTTTAAAAATCTTGTCCAGATCCACAGGAGTCAGGGCGTGATACATTTAGCAACCAAAAAAGTACTCGCCAGAGCTAATTATGGAAAGCCTAAAGGGTATGAGGGATTGCATGAAAAGTCTGAAGAAATGGCCTGGTGATAATCTGAGCTCTCAGATACTGTTCCTGTCAAAGTGATATCCATAGGGGCCTAGGTAAATGTGAAACATGCAAGCCCTGCTTGGGGCCTCTTTGATTTCTCCAGCCTGATACAGTCTGTTCTACATAGAACTCTTAGACTGACTTATTACAGTAGTGTTTGAGTGCTGGTAGTGCGTTGACACAACTAATGACTGTCATGTACGGATTGTCCTTCTCTGTGTTGCGCCCCTCCCCTTTCTTCCTGTGGACAATTGTTTGCACATTGGAGTGCTTTAAGATCACTGTTCTGTTTTGTTAATGCCTGCTGCTGTCCTATTTAGAGATGCCTGAGAAGAAATGTGCGTCTTACCCTTGGAGCAGAAGTTACTGAGGTCACTGGTGAGCTTTGTGGGTGTTCATTTGTTATCTTCTCAGGCCAATCTTTATAAAACTGAATTCTGTGTCGATGAGCATGACCCATACAGGAGAAGAGTTTCTTGGTCCTTGAGGGTGGCAGCATTGACCACAGTCTTCCTACTGGAAATCAAAGTAATCTTCTGTATACTCTCAGAACTATTCTGTGTCACATTGTAAAAGTAGTGATTAAGGCATTGAAGATTATTTGGCAGTCCATCTGAAGGTAGTGTAGAGCATTCATGTATTTGCCTGGAAAAAGCGGTGCAGACACCCGTACCAGTAATTTTACATATTTCATGACTATATCCCAAGGTCTTTTGATTATTTCAAGAAGTGGGGTATCCTAGTGAATTTGTGCCTCAAGCATTTTGTGTGAATCCTGTTCAGTGAGTAGCTTCAGTGCCTGCTTCTGTTTCTGTGCTTTCCCAAGAAGCTTTGTATTATAATCAACAGGATTTTTGACATTATGTGTTCTTTTCTCCATTTTTTTCACAGTGTTCTGTGTAGTATTGTTTGCCTGTTGTGGTTACAACCTTCAACCCCCACCCTGGCCAGCCCAGAGCGTTAGCTTGTAGTTATGCAAAGTGCCTCAAAGAAGAGCAGTGTTTTCCTTGATCTGGAGACTGAATTCTCCACTTAAACCTCTAGGTGGTCCTTCTGGGTCACCAGGGAAGTATGTTGGCTGTGCTGCTTGAAAGATAAGCTTAGGCTCTTGCTTTCAAGGCTTTATCCTCCAGGTTTCTTATTGAATACCTCTTCCCTCTGAAAATTAGCAGTAGGAGACTTACTAATGAATCCCATTTGTGTTATCCTTGAGTTTCTAGACTGGGTGATCTGAGATGCTAATAAAAATGCTTCTTGTAACATTCCTAAGGCTCCACAAATATTCCTCTGCCTAAGTACTCTCCCTTCTTTCACTCTAGTCCTGATATTTTATCTGCTTTGAGATAACTAGATCTTTCTTGTGCAAGAGATGTCAATAGCACTAACAGAAAATAGACTTGAATGCATACTTTCTGGTAGGTGATGCTACGTTCTGTTCTGTGGCCCTGTTCTGGATAATTACTAGGTTTAAAGAATAGAAGTGTCAGTTCATGTCTCAGCTTGATTAAACTAAGCGTCAGGAGCCTAGATGTAGATAATGTCTTAACGTCAGAAGAGAGGGCTCAAAATAAGGACAGAGGAAGCAGTAGCAAAGTAATTAGTAAAACGAAAAGGGATGTAAAACCTGCAGTGTTTGATTAAGAATGTACAAGGGATAAAATGCAAGGCAGGATACATACAAAATAGGGACAACACACTTAGAAAAAGACAGGAAGAAACATGGTTTACTCGTTTTTCTTTTAAAAGAAAACATTTTAAAATAAATATTAAAAATGACAGGAAAAAGCAGTGTCCTTATGTTTCAAATGTAAGCATAAGTATAAATAGTAAAAACAAAACAAACAATGTTCAGACTGTGACATTCACAAATCATCTACTAAACATCACTTATGCTTTGTTGTTACTCTGCATCCTTTCCTTGAGTATTTTCAGTATTGTGTCTGTTTAACTTCTAAGGCCAATGGGCAGGAACTGTTTCTTGCTTAGTTGCACCATTTAGCCAAGTCTGACGGTAAATAAGAAACCTTGCTGTTTACATTTGTTGGCAAACGCTTAAATATTATCTGTGTGGCTATTTTAAGCTTTGTTTTGACAACACTGAAACTTCTGGTCTCTGTGATGTCAGTTGGTAAGGTACTTCATTAAATAGCTCTGGCACTGGAAAAGCAAATGAATGGTGTCCTTCCTGGGGATGAATACGTGAGATGGAAAAGATCCTAAGGCATAGCACATGAGTTCCTGTACTTGAAATGATTTGGTTGTAATCTGTCTGGATCATTGTTGTATTATTTACTTGGGTACTGTCAAATGTCCTGCTGAAGATAGGCAGTGTCCCTTGCAGGCCTCTGGCCTGCTAACAGTGTGCTGTCCTCGAAGTGGCACTTGGGTCTCAGTTCATTTAAGGGTTCAGAAAAACTAAACGTTCTATGATCAGGGGACAGAGCTATGTAAAAAATGGACTGAACTGTGTGAATTGAGCAAAAGGGACTCTTTTGGTGGTTATAAAGAGGTTGCAGTGTCAATGCTAGAAAGCTAAGGGAGAATCCCCAGGTTATGGGAGTTCTTGGTTGCTCTCAGTTGGCACAAGAAATGTGTATGCAAGGGCAAGACTTGAACTGGTTTCCATCTGCTCCTGAGCTCTTGAAGTATGTATTGGAAGTCTTCAGAGATATTGGTGGAAATCTTAATTTTATCCTTGAAACCATGAGTAGCAGCACAATTATTCTTGTTTATGTGAGAAGCTGATCTTCAATGTATTTGCGGACTTTGAATCCTGGTTTGTGGTATCACAGGGAATCATTTTACCAAGAGTTTGAGTGACTTCCCAAGATGAACCAGTAACCTATGAAGAGTTAGATGCTCTTTTATGGAGTCCCGAGTGAGCTGTACTGCTGGAAGGGGGTTGGAAGGCTTAGGCAGGACCTGAATTGACCTGATCAAGCATTTCCCACTCTGGAGGAAAAGACCCATCTATTTAATAAGGCACTAGAGTGATCTGAGACAGGTACAGGATTCTGAGTCCACCACTCCCATAAACATACAAGCTTCAACCTGCAGGCCTACCCAAAGTATCTGATGGCTGCTTGAAAGTCTTTTTACCCTATTATGATAGTGGCTGTTAGTGTAGCTTATTGGCAGTACATCAGACAAAGCATCTCCTCTCAGTACTTCTGTGGCACAGAGGCACCGTTGCATGCCTCTGCCCAGCTGCAAAAGAATATTCTGATGAGTAGGGACTGAAAGCAAAGCTACCAGAAAAGTGTTGGAAAAAGGAGAAAAAAGAATTGGAGGGAAGCTATAATGAGCAAGGAGAAAAAGGAAATAGGAAAAAGCTGCAATGGAAGACATGAGAAAGTCAATAGGAAATGAGCGAGAGGGAGAGAAATAGGAGAGGTGGTGGCAACTGCTAGATAGGAGAGAGGTTTCCTGTCTACCAGTGTGTTCTGAAGGCACGTGTCAGCTGTGAAGGATTAAGACCTGCTGGTGTAAGGCAAAACCCCCTGACAGGCCAGGGCTACCACTGTGCTGAGTTTTCTGTGGACTGGAGGTATTTGTTTGGTGTCTGGGAGTACACATCTATTTCTTGAGGAGGCTGTGCGGATGTTGCTTGGGACCAGAAAACTCTTTCAGCCATTGTAATGCCTTCTAAAATTTTGCTCTGGTTTGACTGACAGCAAGTCTCATATGACAGTATTTGAGCCATGATGATAATAATTCCTGCTTTTTTGTTAAGTGGCTTTCCGAGTTGGTGCTTGCAAGTAAGAAAACAATGTGGTTTTCTGATCTGTGTCAATAGGATAGCCTTTTCCGCCTTCTGAAGAATTATGATTATGTGATGTCCCAAATTAGGCAATGACTTCAGCCCAAAGTAAGCTATTCTTCTCAGACCGTTTCTGGTTATAAAAGAGTGATTTTTCCCGCTGCTGCACACTGCTGTATTGCCATCTCACCTGACTTAGGTAGACAGCATCGTAACAACTTTGAAAACATATCCAGGGGAACTGTAATAGAGAGAAGGGAATGAATTTATATAATGTGAACTACCTAAATGTAAGGTGGGGGGAAAGATGGTTTATCAGAAATACTTCTGTGTCAAGGATAAAAGTTCTTAGAGAACTCAAAATGATGAACTGCAGCTCTCAAGTTGGCAATTTGTTCTTGCTGTCTGTTGAGAGACACAAAATGATAGGTTGTGGTTTGCCCTGCGTAGTCCCTGCGGTTTCAGTAGCGGAAGTGGTTCATGTGGGTGCAGATCTGATCTTAGCAAACCAACAAGCTCAATCACTTTGGGTGGTGAAGGTGGTATGGGGATACTGCAGAGAGAGCCGTTTGCAATTGTTGTGGGATTTTCTTTGTTGTAAGGATGCGTC
Source organism: Anarhynchus alexandrinus (assembly GCA_008711295.1). NCBI lineage: Eukaryota > Metazoa > Chordata > Aves > Charadriiformes > Charadriidae > Anarhynchus > Anarhynchus alexandrinus. The sequence continues at coordinate 559,449 of VUYV01000128.1, forward strand.
GAAGTCTGTAGGGCACTGGTAGAATGAATACCTTTGTCACAGACTCTTCTCTTCCCCGTGAGTTACAATAGAACCTTCAGCAGTAAAAGAATATCTTGTAATAGTTTGGAAATAGGTACATGATCTAAAAGAACTTTGCTCTGTATCTGGTCTAGTTGCTTCAGCAGCGGGTGCCTTGGTGTACGAGTTTGATAATACTTAGTCAACGGTTGGTAAGTATAATGTTGCCAAGCACTGTAGCCCTTTGAGTAGTATTGAAAGCCCCAAGATTTACACTCAGATATGTCCGGTATATGAAGTTATGTAAAATGTTCGGCCCACTCACATTATGGAAATTGTTGTGAGAATAAAACACTGTAATACTTAGGACAAAAAAAGAAAAGCAAGCATACTTTTCTGTTCTTCCAGTGTGGAAAGATGTAGGAATGTTAGTGATAGCTTTAAACGCTAGAGTGTTATTTACTTTGGCTGTTAACCAGTGCAACTTCAGCTGTATGTATTGCATAGCAAACCTTGACCTCCTCTCCCTTTTCCTTTTAGTAGACTTATTATCAGGTTTTGCAGTCATCAGTGAGACATTAACTGTGTTTTTTGGTGTCTGCACCTGTTCACCCGTGCCTTTGACTCCCCCTCCGTAGATGGGGTGTCTGGCTGTGCTCTGGCCCTAGTAATCCAGACATGCAGTCCCTGGTTTAAGCCAGAAAAACTCTTCTTTCCTGGTAGTGCGAGACATGCTTGCCCGGTTGTGAGCTACAGTGATGCTGCCTGGCAGGTGCCAGGCAAAGGAGACGAGTCGCTGTGTGCTGATCAGGGCTTGTTTTGACAGTTAGCACCAGCCGTGCTGGAGGAGGCTCTTTCTCTCGGCAGAGCTACTGGTCACGTGTAAAGCAGAAGCAGATAATTAAGCTTAGCTGGAAAGGGGAGAGGAAATAGCCTTGCAACAGGTTTGAGTTTTGGGCAGCCTGCAAATCTAAATGCTCTTGCTGGAATTCAGCCAGATGGAGAGAACCCGCCCCTTTCCCTCTCCTTTTTTTTTTTTTTTAATTGTTTTTTTTAATCATCACGGCACTGCGGCTGCTGGGAGGCAGCTTCACTGAGCCTGCTTATTGCAGTGACAAGAATATCACGGTAGCTCAGTGTGCGCTGAAAATCTTGCTCCATCTGTTGCTCTTCATATATGGAGAAAATGGCTCCTTCAGATCTATAACATGCGGCATGGAATATTGATGCGTTTTGATCAGCTGTTGGATCAGCAACTGGCTTCAGAAACTTGCTGAAGTTTACTCCACCAAAATAAGTTGGTTCCTCTGCTTTTATTGGGAAGTGGGATTGTATTTCCCCAAAATAAGTGTTCGTTTTGAGTGTGTGTAGGGATTTAGGGTGTTTTGGTTTGGTTTGGTTTTTTTTTTGGTAATGAAATGTCTTTTAGATCAAAGCTGTAATTGGCCCCAAAAAAGCATTTCAACAGCTAGGTAAAGAGGAAAAGAAAATAAAAACGAACATAGAAATAATGAGATGGGGTTTGGTTTTTTTGTTTGTTTGCTTGTTTTTTAGAAAGATTTATAATTGGTTGTGAGGACAGGCACAAAGGGACTCTGGACACTTCAAACAAGGACTGTTCTGTTCAGGGACCTTGTTTATTTAAATCCCCATGTGAAATCTCTTCATCTTCTTGAAGTTGTATTTGGATCGGTTTGCTGTGGTAGTAAATTTGAAATACAATGATTAGCTGTATGGAAATGAGAAGCCTGCTCAAGTATCTGGGACCCAAAAATGGAAAGCTTGTTTCCTGTGGGATTTTAAGAAATACTTTCTCAGTTGTGCTGAAGCTAGTAGCATTCCTGAAGGTGGTCGCATGCTCCAAGAATTCATGAGCACTGCATCCTCCCTTTGTCTCTGTTACCTCTCCAGCTGTGTGCATGCTGGATATAGATGTCAGGCTGCATGAATCTGGCACAGGAATAACAGATCTGTGGGGCAGCCCTTTGTCAGTGACAAATACTTTGGCTGTCACCGTGGCCCCAGGATCTGTTTCTCAATGGCAGTCAACCCAATTCAGTTGCTTGATAATGGGCAGGAAGAACTGCCCAGTAGCAAACGAATTTTGTCTTGTAAGATAGCAAGCTGCCTCTACTCTCCCCCTCCTCTCTCTTTTCCATCACGTGGAGATGTTTGCTTTAGATTAAAGCGCTTCTGTTGGCATCCTGGTGGTTTCCGTGCTGCAGCGGGTCTGATTACATATATTCCATTTCAGAACCCTGAGGCAGAAAATGCCTTAGGAGAAATTGCCTTACTGTGGGCCATTCACAAATTTAAAGAAAACTGTATTTCCCCTACTGATGTAATAGACTGAGTACTGGTGTTTTGCTGGTGATCAGTGCTTAATTTTTATGTTTGCAAGTTTCTTGCGTATGTAGTAACTTGAATCATCTCAGTTACTTAAACTCAGCTGTTGGTTATGGTGATAACACAACATTTTATTTTATTTATGTTCAATTAATACAATATAGTGGAATTTGGAGAGGGAGGTCTGTATATTGCATTTGGAGCATGCTTTGATACAACACTGAGGGAGTTGTGGTTTCTTGCAAGCATGGATGACTCTCAGATCTAGCTGATAAGAAGAACAAGTACATTAAAGTTTCTGTAGGTAAGCTGCATGCATGCTGTGCTTAAATGGAAATGATAATACTTAGTTTTCTATACTTGATGATCAAATGTTATCTGAAAAGTAGCTGCGATTACTATGTGAAAATTTGCCGGGTTTTAGCATTGTTGCCCCTCCAGAGGCTAAAGCAGGAAGTGTCTCGTGAGGCTGCAGCAGTGCTCAGCTTGTGAGCAAATATTAAAAAATTCAGATGAATCAGCTACCAGGCCCCACTAAAGTGCTGGCCTGCCTCTTTGAGGAAATGTACTGTCGTAATTACACTGGTATAACTAGCTATGTGAATGCTCTTGCTTTGGAATTTCAAAGTAAGAGGCAGGCGCGCTGCTGTAGTTACAATGTTAAAGCTTTCTGGGAAGATCTAAAACCTGCTTTTGCTCCCTGCCCATCTCCTGACCCCTCGCATGGCTTCCGCGGTGTGCTTTAGGCATGATAATTGCTGTGAAGGGGGAGACGGAGAGCCCTGGAAAAGACTGTTGATTATGCATTGCCTTTAGGGCAAAGGAGAAATTGTCAATAGGACAGACTCTGAAATAAAATTAATTCTAGGGGAGGTAACTCAAACTGGTATTTGGCTCATAGACAATGTCTGGAAACACTGCGAACTCCAATATCAGTGGTTGTATGTTCCTTGTCACACTGAAGTGATGAGAGAATGAAAGTACACCATAGTGCATTAACGAAATGGATCTCTGCATTTTCAGAGGCTGGGGCTATGAATACAGGTACTGCTACCTTGCTTTCGTTTGTAGTGATAAAGCCAGTGCTGACTTGCTTATGGGGTCAACATTTTGTTGCAGTTCATGTCTTTTACCTTTTTATATGTATTGCACTGTAAAGCTGGGGTGGGATGAAATCTATAGTCAATTGAGAATGACTTGCAAAATCCTTGGGAAAGAATGAGTCAAGTTCCCCGCCCCCCTGGTTTTCAATATGTAGTAAGCAGTTGGTAGAGTTTTTTTAGGCCTGAAAGTATTTATTGTTGAAAATTTCCAGCATTAGAGTGTAGCATAACAAGGTGTTGAATGATAAAGCGGTGTTATTGGTCTTGTGTTTTTATCTCTTTGAATCATGACACAATTTTAGCAACTATGTACTTGTCTCTTTCTGTAGGTTAGAATGCTGGTTTTGCATTGATTCAAGTTTGAATTTAGTGACTGGCATAAATACAATTTTGGAGCTGTTTTGGGGGGCTTTTTTTTTCATAGCAGGCTTACTGAAATCGGTTGAATTTAATTCTACGACAAAAATTTGTTTAGATAGGCTGTTCTGAAATGTTTAATGCCTTCTAAAATTGTTCATGGTAAAAGATCAAGGAAGGAAACAGTGTGACCTTTTAAACGAAGCTCCATATATCCCATTTTCCTATGCCAGAAGTCAGCCCAGACAATGAGAGACTGAAAGAATTAGGGTTCTCTTTCATAAAGGATCTTTCATTTTCTGATTTTACAGATAGGGTTTTTTTATTGCGTCACAGATTTAGCAGATTCTACAGCTGTCTTTTTAATCAGTTTCCATATTTGTACCAGGACTTTCTTATTTTAATTACTGTCTGTAGGAAACTGTCCAGTAGCATGTTGTGTGTCGCAGCAGAAAATGGTGGGTAATTTTTTCTTTGGTTAGCAGATTCTTTGCTTCAGTAATATCTATTATTAGTAAATTCTTGCAATTAACAGTTGTGCTTAAAGTTTTAATCACTTCAGTGTTTTCTTATTCGAAGATGATTTTTTTAAGCGCTGCATTTTGCTTAGGGTTGGTGCAGCCATGCATTAAAAACAGACAGATGTGGTTCAGTCTTGTAATGATTGACTCTGTAAAGTAGGTTGCCAGTCTAATCCTAACTTGTGCTGATACGTGATTTTTTTAGTCAGCTGGTTGGAGCCTGGAAGGTGGGTTTTGTTCAGAGCAGTGCTGGAGGACTTATATGGTGAATCATTCAGTGAGGTGCATAATGAATGGGGTTATATCTCAAGCAATAGAGAGCTGTTATATTTTCTTTTCCTCTACCTCTGCTTTTGTATTTTCCCCACCCTGCTCAGTTAATCATTTTCTCTGATGCCTAAATCATCCTTGCTTTTTCCTTTGTGGTTCGTACTTCTCTGGAGCTTGTCCTACATTTGATTTGATCTCCTCTTGTTTCTTCTATGCCAGTTTTTAATTCGAATTTTGCCAGGCATTCTACAGATGCTGTCCCTTGAGCTTCACATAGTGACTGCTGAAGCTGTGTCCACTAATGTACTTAGAAAGTTGGGGATATTTTTTAGGGGGTTCTCATCTGGTATCTAGGATCCTAAAAGCATTTTCTTAGCTTTCATGTATCAAAATGCTCTGAAACCTGAAAGCTTGCAGGTCTTTTTGCTTACTTGTATGTGCATTGCTAGCACTCGGTTCAACTTTCCTTCCCAAATATGTTGTATATGCCATGTATCTGCAATTTGGTTTCTGTACCTCATAGGGTGCCACGCAGACTTCTCTTACTAATCTTTCAGAAAGGGAATTATGATATTGATTTAAGATAGAATGGCTGAGTACTGGTCAAGGTAATCTGAATAGTATTTCTCCTTCAGCAATTGTTGATCTACTTTTTTACTGCAAAAATAATTTCCTGTTTCTGTTCTTCAGTTTCCTATTTTTCAAACTAAGGTCCAGTAATTTAAGGCATGTTTCTAAGGAGCTGAAATAATGAAGAGTTTGTATATGTGAAGCAGAGGTTTTGTGAAATTATTACTTTATCTGATGCTGGCTCTCTTTAAATTGTCTCCTCTGGCTTGCAGAAATTCCCAAGAGGACGTTTCTGTATCTTTAACTTCCACTGCCTATTATGTAATGCAACATACTTCAGATACTCAAATGAAAGATTAACTCGTTTATTCATCAAGTTGTCTTCTGTTTTCCATAAAGCATGCCCAAAGTAGTCAAACAGAAGATTTCTTAGTCATATGCTGCTTGTGAGTTGCTGATGTTTCAGGCCAATAAAAGTTTATGAAAGAACACGATCTATGCTGTGAAGGCAGAGAGGGTGGACTTACCCTCTCCGTGTGTGTCGAGTCTGTGCAGTTCTGCATGTGGCAGAAAGGAATCATCTGCAGGTGATGGAACAAGTGTGTGGGTAACAGCTTCAGGTCAGGCAATGTTTGTGTGCTACTGCTGTCAGAAACTGTATTGAAGGATCAATATCAGTTCTGTAAAGACAAAAGGTCAAAGACCAAGCTGCATCTAAAGCAAAAATAAAATGTTTTGATGTCAATGACTTGAAAATAAAAAAGCAGAGGCATCGAGGGCAAAAAAAAAAGGTATAATTTATAGTTCTCTTGATGACAAGAAAGATGTGCCATTGTGAATGAAGTATGAGACCTGACTTTTTCCTTTTTATTAAAAAAAAATGACATTTGCCATACTTTCTACTACTAAAGTGAAGTTCAATGTCTCTAACATCTTTGACTTCACAGTCGGTATCTACATTCTAAATAATGGCCCACTATTTTTGTACTTGAAGAAACTCAGATGTTTCTCAAATGTGTCTAAAAGACGCAGATCATCCAGTGGACTCTGTGTTCTCGCAGTATCTTGCGGAAATATGTGAGAATTCTTGCATATCTTCTTGTCTGTACTTTTATATTTACTCTTTCTCTCTCAAAAAAGACACAGTAGCTTTTTGCTAGTTCCTTTTTATTTAAGATGCACAGGATGGGTTTTGTTGCTTTATATAAAAGATAGGAAAAATTAACATCCTGAGCCCATCAAATGAAAGAGATAGAATGAGGGTAGGTGCTCATAACATATGGCTGTATAAAGTATTTAGATACTCTGGTGGGGGAACTGGACAGCTCTTCTGCCTATCATTTATGATTTTAGGGGCTAAGGAAGTGCATTGGCAAGCTTTTTATCTATTGATGTGATGTGTTACAATGTTAGGGATTGATTGATTAAAAATGCATGTATCCATCTATCCCATATCCTGACAGTATTTGAAATAAATCCATTTTCAAGAATAGATTTCTTCTTCCATGACTCCCTGAATTTCCCAAAAATGGTGAGTGAGGTTTGGCCTCTTCCAGCTACAAGCAGGCTGCTTAGCGCTCAGTGTGTTGAGGCCTTAGGTTTTGTTGCAGAAACTCAGTCAGCAGTGGTAGTGATCAGATGCAGAGCTGTTCTTGCATCTCCATGTTTTTTTTTTTCACAGGGGTGTGGACTCCGTTCCTTGGGGACCACTTTGCTTCCGCTGTATGGAGCTCTGGGAAGCTGTTCTTTTCCCATGCTTGGCTCCTTATTGGGGTAAAGGTCTGTGAATTCTGCATAAATATTTAACATATCCCAGCCTAACCAGCTGAGAGCTGCTGATCCTGTTATTGAACAAGGAGAAGAGTTTTGCTTATGTTGTTTGCAGGGTGTGTGGTTTGTATATGGGCAAGAAGTAAAGCATTCCTTAATCAATAGAGAGTGTGAGGGAGGCAGTAGGGACCAAAATTGTGGTTACTTGACAAAGAATGATGGAACAAAGAGATTTGAAAATTCTGGAAAGTGAAATCTGAAATATACAGGCTTGTAACTTGCTGTGTAATGTTTTAGAAGCACTGATTTAACTTAATTGTCTTATGTTTTATTACACTTTTTCTAAAAGGACAAAAAAACCTGGCTAAATGAGGAGTATCTACTTATTTTTTTACCATCTTTATATGGTCTTAGGAGAGATTTGGTTTTTAATGATGTGTAAAGTGGCATCTCTTTTCCGTGTTTTCTTTCCTTATCCTCCTTTCCTGCTGTTGTCCAGGACTGTAGAAATCCCTGTAGATTTAAAATAGCAATACTACCTTTACAGCCCTAGCCATATCTTACCTATCTCTAATTTCTTCTAAAAACCTGGTTTCACCAGATTCCTTCTTGCCTTTTTTTTTTGTCAAAGATTTTTTTTCCTCCAAATTGTTTTCTTCTTATGTCCTGTGGCTGAGAGAGTACAGAGGGAAGGAAATCTGGGAAATCAGAGTAGGAAGCAAGATATAAGCTTCCATTCCTGAATCTTTCTTGTTTTTACACTGTTTCCTGGCAGCTGCATTGGTTTGTACTTGAAAGAAATCCATTGTGTTGCTTTTTCCCAAAAGCTTTAGATAAAATATAAATAATAGTTCTGCAGTGATCAGACTGGATAATAATCCTGTTAAAAATCAGTTATTCATAAGTCCTTTCCCATTCTAAGTAAGAAAGAGATCTTTGTCTCAGGTTGTGATGCATACCATATTTCTGGTATTTTGAGCCTGGGCATAGTAGGCTCCAAAAGGTGGTCGGTGCTTTAGAAAGCAATGTTCTTTCAGAAATTCAGTATTTCAGGAAAGAAGCAATCTACAGGACTGGCCCTGTTTACTTACACCAGTCCCTTCTCTATTGTTTTTACAGTGTAAAAGAAACCTTAGAGCAAGGAACAAACAAATTCAATGTTGAGTTCAAGAGATCTTTCTCGTTGCTGTGCCCTGTGCTTAAATCCTTTTTCTAATTGATACTTTTCCTGATTGATAGACTGAAATTTCTTTTGGATTCTTCAAAGTGGTTTTGGCTGTGTTATAATGAAGAGAATATCTATTTTTGAAGCTTTTAAGATTGTTTAATGGTACAAACGTGTTTCTTTTCCCAAGTGTTGATGCCAGTAAGAGACTTCTTATGTTTAAGGGTATTGAAAAAGTCCCTTCTGAGGTAAAGGCGTAACACAGCCTTGAAGCATACTCCTGTTGTATTCCTCCATTTGTTCAGTGACCGGAATGGTCTCAAATTAAATATTTTACGTGCAAATTTTATAAAGCAAGCACTCTGCTCAGAGGAATTTGAGTTTTATAAGGGTATAATAAATAACACTCTACGAAGTTGTACATATTTGTTCTTATGATTGTAAAGCAACTTTAAAATCTTAAACTTGTGGTATTTCCCTGCAGTAGGGTAATATGCAGTTTTACTGAAGGGTAAACTGAGGCATGCAGCTGGGGGTGGGAATTTCTGTGGAGGTGAACAGTTCTGGGACCAGGCATCTGGTTCTGACCATCAGTTCCAGGCTCTGCTTGTTGGAGTGCGTTGTTTGGTCTTCTGCAGTCGGGAAAAGAGCACTCTGTGCAGTGAAGGAAATGGGAAACAACAGTGTTTTAAGCAAAATGTGTAGTAAAGTAAGGCAAATTAGCCTGCTTACGTTGTTTCATCTATGTTTCACTTAATGATGAGGAGCATTAGGGAGAAGAATTAGAAAATACTTGATTTTAAAATGTAATCCAGGTTTAAAAATATCTCTGTTTTGACACCCTCTTTATGCCTTAGCAGTGGCTGTTCAGTGCACGTGATCCTCACTCAGGCATGAATAAACTGGAGATGAAGCTCTGCTCTGGGATTTGCAACGACTTTTCCCTCGCTTCCTTAACTCTTTGTGATTTCATGTTTGCTTAAAAAAACATACTGCTCAATTTTTTTTTTTTTTTTCCTGTGCTTCGGGTAATATACCAGGACTCTGAAAGGAAGGGGTGGTAGCCTGTGAATATCTGAGCAGCTGGCTATGTACTGTTTTTTTTGCTTTCCTCCAGTTACCATTTTCTTTTTGAGAGCTGACATTTCCTTTTCTGATTTGTGAAATTCCTAGAAAATGAGGAGCTGGACAAATGTTTCACAATATGAACCAATGAAATACAGCTTACTACTATTTAGAAAATGATAATGCATGCCACTGGAAAAGATAGAAGCATGGAAAATACAAGCTCTGGCTAGGAAATTATTGCATGCTTAGAACCATGGGGCAGATAGATGTAGGGGTAGGAGTTGATTTCTTTGGCTTCCTGTCTGCTGTGTAATTGTAGCCTTGATGCTGTTGTGGCTTGGAGATTATATTTGGTACCAGCATGCATTGGACTGGGCAGCACAGAGGTTGTGGTGAGTGTAGTCTAAAAAAATTTGGTCATAAGAACTGAGGGAATGCAAAAGAAAGTAACTACTATTAATATATTAAGTGGTTTGCTGCAGTTTCATCTTTTTAATAAGCCCCATGATTTGAGAAAATAATGGAATTTAATTAGGAATGGTAATTCAAATGAAATCACCAAAAATTGTGTTGATTGAGTTAGATGGTTTTATGGCAAATGCTAAAATAGAGACCTTTCTCTCTCATTCTGCTGTACGTGGCAGCTCGGATGCTTGTTAATGGAGAGCCAGGCATTGCACTGCCTGGGGCATGGTTAGAGCCCTGGGAAGATTTACATTAATCAAACACAAACAGACAGTGTAGCGTGAAGAAATTTCTATCCCGCTAGCAGTGCTCACAAACTTAATTAGGTTATTGGGGCAGAAAAAGAAAACAGCCCCTTCACCCTCCAATCCTTCTTCCCCAGGGCTTGACCAGTCATATAAGCTGTAAGAGCAGTAAGCTCATTGCCCCCCTGTTTTGACCTCCCAGTTTCTTTCCCTGGATGACAGAAAGAGGCATACTTTCATTCTCGCCCTCTTTCCTGCCCTCTTCTTTTCTAAAACAATACAGAGGCTCTGTTTTTCTGAGACTATGTGCTTTTCAGGTGCCATGGTGGTCGGGTGTTTTCAAGATGCCGGCAAACAAAATACATTACGTGGCACAGTGTGATCCTGTAAAAGGCTGAAAGTGGATTGAAGGAAAAATTCTGCTGCCCTATGCCAAGCCTTTGTTCGTGTGCCTCGTGTGATGCAGTTTCTTTGATCAGTGATCTGATTTAATGACATGCATGCACACATACATATGTATATAGACATGTACATGCATACGTACATATAAATACATAGACGTATGTATCTATGTATTGTATATACATAAATACATATATAGATATATATTGTTCTGTCCCTTGAGGCATTTGGAAATGCTAAATTTTAAAATCCAAGTGCTCTCCTGCTTTCTTGTTACATGCCATCTCTGTGGGATGTACGGGGATGCTGTTCTCTGTGTGTCCATTAGCAGTGCAGTGTTGGGCCACAGCCGATGGTGGTTGGGAGGAGGCAGGAGAGAAGAGGTGGAGTTTCTTCCCTTCTCTCAAGTGGTCAGTGAAACAATCAGGCAGATGCCTCTCAAGGATATCGGATAAGCGTAAAAAAACCAGAAAGCTTCCAAGAGGGGTAGCTTGCACTCCTTGGAGAGGACTTGGTCTCAGTGTACTCCCCCTGGAAATAGGCCTTTGGGATCTCCCTGTTCTGCTGACTTTGTCTTGAGAAACAGGTAATATCTGAGAGTCTTTGTTCCTATTCTGTGATACATGAATATACTGAAAGATGAGAAAATAGCTTCCTTGAATGCGGAGGAGAGAGAAAGGATTTTTCCTTTAATATCTATTGGAAAAAGGGCGGGGGGTGGAGGTTTTTCTCTTGCATGGTTTGGTTTGGATTTTTTTTTTCTCTCTTTTAATAGCTGCTCTGTGAACCTTAGTTACTCTTTTGTATTTTCATTGTGAAAATGGCCAATTAAATATGCTTGCTGTGAAAATCTGTGCCTCAGTGTCTCAGCTCAAGAACAAAGGTTTTGACAGCTAGGAAAGATGCCTTAGATGTACATGCTGGCAGCACTACCTTCTCTCCATTTCCCAATGCTGAATTACGTACCAGCATGTTAGCAGAACCTTCTCACCAGCTTTTGCAGTGTTAAGTGAATGTGATTTTTGATAAGCTGATATTTTATGCATGTTGATGTTAAATTAGCTATTGGTGTTGAAGAAACCATCTTTCAGTGCTTTGGGTGGTTTTTTTTCTGAATTTAACTTTCCTTTTTTTTTGTTTTGGATTTTATTGTAAAGTGTTCTAAAAATTAAGCGAATTGCATCAGTAGAGGATAGTCGCAATGGTGGTCTGGTTGGTGCAGAATTGAGATAGCGTTAATACAGTGACAGCCATCAGAGCACTGAGAGACTTCTCTCCATTTGCAATAGTTTCTGTATGGTCTGTATGGGTATGTGTATGTGATGTAGAAGGGCTGTGAGATGATTATCACTGCTAGGGGGATTTGGTTTTTACATATATGTATGTATGTAAAAAGCCTTTTTTTCCTTTTTTTTTTTTTTTTGGTCCTGAGTGAATATGCTATAAAGTGGTTACTTCCCTTTGTGAACCAATGCTCATTTTCCAGGAAGGCAGCACTATAGGTGGCTCTGATATGAAGAGGTAACTCTCTAAGTACTGAGTGACAGTCTGCAAGTTACTGCAGGCTCTGCTCTCGCCAAAGTCACTGAGAGTTGACAGTTCTCAGCACTGTGCCTGTATGAGGAGGAGGTACCAAGAACTGGTGTAAGCGAAGGGGGTGGGGAAACAGCTTAAAACTAGTATTGATACTTCTGATAGCTTGGTTATCTCTATACCGCTGTCATATGTCTTCAGGAATTTTGCTGCCATCACCTCTTAGCAGCTGGTAGGTTTCCTGAGTTAAATCTGTTTTCCTTTTTTGTATTTTTATTTATTTTAAGAGACCCAAGAGGAAAATACTAATACAAACATATTCAGAGGCCTATTAATAGCAACATATTTGACTCACATGCTGTTCTCAGGATCTTGAGCCTTTTTACAAGTACCATGGCTTCACTACTGTTTCTTTCTCTTCCATTTTATAGCAGAAGAAACAGGGCTTGATGTTGCTGTGAGACCCTAGTCCTGTGTTCTGCTCCAGTCCTTTACAGTTGGTCTTTCTGGATTTATCCTGTAATTTAGATGAAGGGGAAGATGAAATGTGAAGGAGTAAAGCATGCCACAAATGCTGGTGTCAATTTTTTCACTTCTCATGCAATGTATGCTATGTGCATCTTTGTCTTGTGTTTTATAGGTGAGTCCTGCATTTCAGGGGAGAAATAATGGGTTTACATATCACAGTCTCTTTATTTTTCTTAGGCCTGTAAATAACTAAGATAGCTTTAACTTTAGTATGTTGCATAGCTAATCTCTTTATACTTCAGTTTAGATTGCATATTGCCTTTTTTGCAAATTCTAACAAACTGAGATGTATGGTTGAGAATTATTCCGTGGATACTTTTAAAATAAGCGTTAATGCTAGGATAGAAATCTTGGGAGGTGTGAAGCACATAAGGTGAAGTGTTCAATTAGTTGCGTATTTTTAATTTAGTCTCAAATAGTTTAGATTTCTGTTGCCCTTGGTGTTTGCATCTACATGAGTAAAACTTCACCAGCTGAATTGGCTACATTGGAAGCTGTGAAAGGGCTAAGAGATAATAATAAACTCTACTGGTTAAACAACAATGTGGTAATGATTTCTTGGTCCTCTCTGTGCTACAGCTTTCGTTTGTAAAATAGTGTGTGTATCCAATTTTTCCCTGATGTAAATTAGGCCAGTGGGAGCACTTTGCCTTTGGGTAGTTTAAGACATATTAGTTGTAAATTAGTTTATTGCAGCTGGCAAATATTTAGAAGCTTTGCAGAGGTCATAAGGGTGGATGTTGTCTGCACATCCCATGCAGAATGGGTGTAGGTTGACCAAACGTTCATGACTAGATGGGAGAAGGAAAGGCAGGGCTGAAAATGCTTTTTGGTTGAGTGTCTGCTTCACTTTGAACCAATAAATACCAACTTCAGATGAGCAGGCGAGTGTTGGGTTTGAAGTGTTGGCATTATGTTTCTAGACCAGTAAATGGGCTTTAACCTTTAAAATAAGCTAAGAAGAGAATGGCAGGAAAATTTAAATTAAGAGAAGGTGCCTTTCTTGGAGCTAAGTGTTTTAGTCATGCTGACCTTATTTATCCTGGGAGTAACTTAATGAAATTTTGTGTTGTACAGGTCAGACAAACTAATAATACCTTTTGAATATATAAATCCATCAGTGAAAGTGTTGCTGAGCTATGTACTTCTGCTAATGTTTTCAAATTGTAGTAACAGCTGTATCAAGGGAAATCTGCAGTGAGATATTAAGTCAAACATGAGTTTGTAATGCTGAGGAGTAGAAGAACAACTTAGCCTTGTTGGTATTTTAAAACATCGTTGGAAAGATGTTAGAGGAATAGTAAATATGTCTTAATGTGGATACTTTCTTCCTGCTATCTGGTACACAAGCTACATTTATTAGTTACAAGCTATAGAGGTGTGGTGTTCCTGTGCCAGGCAGCTCTACTCACTTACTCACCAGAAATGTGAACTCTGGGCCAAATATTCAAATATGTCTCTGAACCTTGTACATACATTTGCAAAACTTAAAGCGGGATAATTGGAGTTAGTGTTACGGTATTTTGAAAGCTACATTTCCAGTTGTATTACGTTCACTGTGTTTTTTCTCCTCCCTTTCTAATTGCTGTCTTTTGCCGTTTTTAAGAACTGTTTCCACACTAGTCTCTTTGCTGGTTCATAACAACCACAAGCTAGGTATGGCATTAATAAGAAACTAGGCTGTGTGCCTAATGAAATGCAAAAACTGCTTGACACGCTGGGGCAACATGAGTGATCTCCAAGCCCTTATGTGTGCGTTGGGTGAAAGCAAATCCCATGGCAGTTGATGGCTTTAGGTTTCTGTGGTTGGTTTAGGAAAATAAAATTGTCTGGCACAGCGCTCTTGTTCCTTTGTCTCTTGCTTTGATTTTTGTGCATCTAACTAGAAAGCTTTTCCAGACGCCGTGTAGGAGGAGTGGTGGTAGGGAGGCGGGGAGTAGGGCTGCTTCCATTGAGCCAGTTCTGTATTGCAATTATTGGCAAGCAAAGCAAACATTTCATTTCCCCGTAATTAGCTCCAGTTTAGGGAGGCAGGTTAATTTTGACTGCCACGCCCTGTCTGTGCAAGAAGCCTTGTTGCTTTGATTCTTTCATAGAGGAGCACTTTGTGGGCAAAGGGATTTAAAACAATTTTCAGGAACAAAAACTGGAGAAAAGAAAGGGAACACACATGTTCTGCACTCCCCCCCNCCCCCCCCCCCAAGAGTTGAAGCTCAGGTTGCCAAAATGATATGAAAATGTGGAGAAAAGGGCTATTTTGAAGCTCCACTAGTATGGCCAAACTGTGCATATTTCAGCTGCTTTTCCTTGCATCAGGGAAGCTTGAGCTCTCTGTGCCTGGGAATATTTGTCTATAGTTTACTTAAAAATAAATAAATAAGCGAGAAAACTGGGTCCTAACTTCAGAAATCACAAGGCTTGACCTTTCTCCTGTACCTGGTCAATTCTGTTAAGTGGGTCATGCAGTAAAAGCTCGCAGCAAATGAACAAATTGTGGACATTTCTTCTCTGCAGTGCAGTAGAGTTTTGCTTAAATTTTTGTTATGATAACATTTTCTGAAGGTCTTTTTAAAAAGATACTTGGCCTTTTTCAGTATTTCTGGTGTTTAATTAGTTTATTTTTTTCCATTTCAGGGTTTTCAATTTTTCTTTCCCAGAGGTGGAAACTGATGGATTTAGTAACTTTTAACCAGTCACGTTGGGAAACTAGTAGGAAAACACCTGTGATTTGGCATCCTCTGTGCTTCAGTTTCTGAACAGAGTTTATTCCTGCTCTGAGCTACATTCCGTGGGCAAACCTCATCCCTATTGCTCAAATCTTGCTTTTAGGTTGAATCTAAAAGCGACGTTAGGGAAACATGAGCAGCTTGGTTTATTTATGTTCTTTTCCGCTGCCCCCTCCCCAGTTTTAGTTTGTTTGTCTGCTTATACCCCATTGTAGAGATATTAAACAATAAGTGTCCTTGTTTTAAAAGGCTGTAACTTCAGGCCCTGTAGATGGAAAGCCGATGCTTCTGAGCCTTGGAAGTCAGACAGGAGTGGAAGAACAGTACTGGCTGCTGAAAATGTCTCTGTCCCCTCCCCTTTGTAGAGTTTCTGCGGGGACTAAAAGTTCTTGCAGGGTCCTGGCTTCAGCAGCAGAGCAGCACAAAGGCCACATTGAGAATAGCTGCTGGGGAAGCCCTCCTTCCTTGCCTGCCCTGTAAATGCAGTTCTTTCTCCATGAAAAGCCCTGACATCAGCTCTTGGAAAAATCCAAGTGCTTGTGTCATGGAAAATAGCTGAGGCACTTGCTTGGGCTGGGACTGAATGACTGAACTGTGGATGAAACTTCTCTAGAGATGCTTTTCTCCTGCCCTCTCCAAATGTTACTGTTCATAGAGAAATGTAAACCCTTCTCATCTGGAAGCTCTACAGCGAAAGGGTGCTAAGGAAAGCACTACAGCTGGCTATAGTATATTCAAAGTACCCTGCTTGTGGTTTTTCTTTTTAATTTATTTTTGTTTTGCCTGTTTGACAGACACTCTTGCAAGCTCCTTTTAGAGCTGGTCACATCTATCTGCAAAGGAGTATTTTCCAGAGTTCATTTGGATGGACATGCTACCTGTATGATCAGGAAATGCCATGTACGTCCTTGTGTGGAGGCAAAATCTCCATGTTCTTGTAATCCATTTTATGAAGAAAACTTACATTTGCATTCTGTTTTTCTTTAATCCTTTTTAAACTGATTTTTTTTTTCTTCTTCTTGCTTCCTTCTCAAGCTGCCGCCTTCTCTTCATCTCTCTTGATGAAAACCTCACCCAGAATAGATCTCTGGTTAACTACAAGAATGAGAGATAGAGGAAACATCCTGGTGATGGAAAGGTGCTCTGACTAGCACCAGTGGAATGTTCTTTCCCTGTAGAAATACCTTCCTCTTGGAGTCCCGACCTTCTCCTCTTAAAGACCATCAGAAAACTGCTAGCTTTCCAGACTTGTGGAAAGGCATAATATTTTCTTCCTTGATTTTTATCAAATTTATCTTAACCTAGTTTGCATTAAGTGCTCAACTCAGCAGTGTAGGTTGCTGTAGCGCTGGTCCATTGCATTGATCCTTTTACTGACCCATCAAGAAGTAAGTTGATGGGCTGTATTTACTACTCTGCGTTTTCTAACCTAAAAGGAAAATTGAATGGCATGTTCTAGTTATGGATAGAGATGTTAGTGTATAACATTGATTGAGTTGGAGGTATTTATTGAGGCTTTATTTGGGCAAATCCAACACTGAAGTTGCTGGGAAAGTTTAGTAGGTGGAGAAGTGTGTGGAGTTGACACAGAAGGTATTAGCTATACGGGCTCTTCAGTCACTTCACTAAACTTTCTATGTTCCTTCTCAGAAGGCAGTGACTAGGCCTGTTCACAAAGCTGTCAGTAATCTAAAGCTAATAATGCCATGAACGATTCTTCCATGAGTCATTGCGTCAGCTGTGGTTGCTGCCTTGGACTCCTACAAAAATAACATGGAAACTTTTATTGCCTAGCTCTGTTTTGCCTCCTTGTGCACTTGGTGCAAGTTCATAAGATCTGTCCATAGGCTCTGACAGCTCCCAGGAATCCATGCCATTTGGGTCCCTTCTTCAGCCTGGCTGTTTCTCTGCACCTTGGGTTACAATCTGTTGTCATCAGTATGCAGTGGGGTTTTTTTGAGGAAGAAAACTCTGTGGTTTCCTGAGCTTTTGTACTTTGATACAGGGAAAAGATGACACTGCATAAAACTGCTTTTTAAGTGTGTTAATGCTAAGGTAAATAGACTTGATGTGTTGAATCAATCTTGTCCACAGAGTAGCTGATGTGGTTACAGCTGTAGTTTGTGGGCAGTACAGTGAAACGGCAGACTTCTGTCTGTGTTTTTTCTTGGTTGCTAATAGCTGCCCACTTGCTGCATCTGTGTTTCTCTCTATCTGCCTGTCATTTGCTATCTCATCAGTTCTTTTTACTCATCCCCTGTTCTATGCAGAACCCTTTTTGCTGTGACAGAAGACTGCCTTTAGCTCTATATTAAGGTCACATTGGTACTGCTTTTGTTCAGGTTATGTCAGCACTCTCCCATAATACCTTTCTCAGGGCTTTTAAGCCCTGCAAAAAACTGCTCAGTGGATATGTGTATCTGCAAACCGGGAGAACAAACGGACTTTGTGTTTGGTTTCCTTTTTTTTTTGTTGTTTCTTCCCATCTCTTTCAAGATGAAATTCTGGGAATTATCTGCAGAATGACATTTAAGACATCTGTGCTTACTCTACTTTCAAGGCACTTACTTAAACCTACTAGATTTAGACAGATTTCCTGACTACTGTCAGTGCAGGTCCAATCAGGGTGTTGAAAATGAAGCTTAATAGGTACTGAAGGAGTTGTATGCACTAGAAATAGTCATGAATTTGTTCAGTAATTTTTAACTGTCACCCAAGAACAGACTTCAGTTCTTCTGGTTATAGGATCTGTTTGGGTACATATGAGCAAGAGGGGACTACAATCCAGCTCAGCCTTCCAGAAGTGTAGCTGCCAATTACATAGCTCACTTTTTCACCAAAATCCATGGAGGTGGTACTGGCAAATTAACTAATTGCTTGCTGAAAAACTCGGGAAGTAGGATGATGTCATTTTAAATAGACAAGGTTTGGGCTTTTTATTGGGGGGCATATCAGACTTCCAGCTAACCTTTTGGTTTTCCTCTTCTTTTTCTAAATGTGTGAAAAAGGTGAATGAGTGAACCAGTAATATTTCTCATCTCTCCTGAGTTTGGGGTGGCCGTGTGTTTTTGCTGCTTTTCTTTCAAATGTAGAATTCTGTAAGAGGGTTTGTCTGTAACAAGCAATGTCTTATTTAAATGAAGCTAATAAAGCAATGAAGAAACTTCTATTGCAACCATTCATCTCCTAATTAAAGATTAGTTTTGTCAAGCAAGCATTTTTTGGCTGTTGTCTTTTGTATGGGTTTCACAATATTTCTTACTCATCTCAGCACAAGTTGTAGTAATTTATACTTGCATCGTGCAAACACACAAGCTTAATTTCAGGCATGAGAGTAGTCTACTGAAGTAAATGGAACTAAAGTTAGGCACATGAATAAATATTTCCAAGGTTGGGGCCCCTGTCTGAATTTAAATATTTTTGGTTTTGATCAGTTTTTGAGATAGCAGATACTTGAATTCTGGTAATATTTTAGCATGGGAGGAAAAAAACCCCAACATGGTTATCTGAATGCTGTGCTATTTATGGTCAGCTATATTTTCAACCTCTCCTGGGCTAGAATGGAATGCTTTGTACTGTTGGAAGTTGGGAATCCTTCCTCGCTCTGGTGTGTTTTGACACATTGCATCTTAAAACTATCTTTTTCTGTCTTGGCTTCAAGGTAGTTGTTAGGCACTGGTCCAGTACTGAATGGTGTGCACGTGTGTGAGCTAACTTGGAGAAGTATAATTTTTAATACACGGTATTACTCGTTGTAGGTGTATTTTTCTCACTTGACTTTACGGTAAATAGATTTTCCTAATGCAGCATGACTAACAAGACATACTTTTAGTAATTTGATGCATTTAAATTACTTAAATTATTTGACCTAGTATTTTAAAAACAAAATGTGACTTGGCTTTTAATTGTTCCTGGTATTTGGGAGAGTGGAACAACTTGTTTGAAAATGTGCTGATGTTCATCACTTATCAGACAAAATGTCTACAGGGTTTTATCGTGTAGCCTAAACTTGCCAGGTAGATTTGGAATTAAGTCTCCAGCTGTTAACCGCACCCTGCTGTGCCTTCAGCTTGCATGGTGTTTACAATAGTAGGTGAAAGACATTTTACATGATATGTAGTGCTGGATGCTATAACACAGTGAGGGAAGTTTCAGTACTACCTTCAAAGTTAATACTATTTCAAAGTGAAGATAAGTTGCACTGAAATACAAACAAGTGCTGGATAAATTCCTGGGAGCTCTTCAGTGTTCAGTGATTATACTCCATTTACCCACTTATAATATATAAGCAGAGTTGCTTTCTGCTTTAGTATACAAGCGACACAGTGTTTGGGAACTGAAGAACTTCTTCAGCAAATCAAGACGTGCTGGGTACTATTTGGGTAGAAAACTGGGAAAAGAGGAGGAACTTCTATAATGAGTGCTCCCCACAGTGTGGCTAGCTAGGATGTTAAATCACAGTTGTAGTCTTCGCTGAGCTGACTCCTCCATCTCTAATTTCTGTGATTTTGTAACTCAGTGGCCTGGAACGGTTTCAGGTCCAGGAGGGGAATTTTTCTGGGGAGGCTGGGGAGCTTCACCTTCAGCCTAACTGAACAAAGACCACCCCCTTCCTACACCGTTGGGTTTACAGAAAAAAAGCAAGTCAAGCAACTGCAGGAGAGGGCCTGGAGCTCCCTCAGCCTCACCGCCTCTAGCGAACGTGCCACATGTGCCTGAGAGGCTTCGCTGTGATGGTGACCTGCTGCCTGCCTCGCTTCCCCACCACGTCCCTCCCTCCCTCGACGCTTTGGAGAAGAAAGAAACGCAGGAAGCTGGCGGGCGGCCAAGGGGCTCCAGATCTTCCGGGAGCTGCTCCCAGCGTGCTCCGCAGCAGCGTGCCCGTGGGTGCAGGGGGGACGGAGCCCAGGGGGAGTGAGCGCTGCACTCGTGCCATGTCATCCCAGGCCTGTGCTCGGGCACCTCTTCCTGGGGGTGTCAGCATCAGTGCGGAGGGGATGCTTTGGAGCTAACTGGCTCCTTGCGAGTCCTGACCGGACTAGGAAGCTGGGGGATTTTGGCTTCCACTCATCGGGACTTCTGTGCTCACCATAACGTCAAAGCAGAGAAAAAAATTCTGATTATTTCAGTGCCATTTTATATACAAAAACTTTAGGGTTCTCTTTCTACATAATTAAAGTCAATGGCCTACATATAAGTAGAAAGGTTTTACACAGCTTTCTAGACCTCTAAAATACAACATTTGCACTTCATCCTCAAACAGGAAGTAAATAACTCTAAAACAACTGAAACAGTACAACAGTGAACTAACTTTATTTTGTTCACAAATGGTTTCTTTTGCTGCAGGCCTGTAAGCCTGGAGTTTTCGGTGCCTGAAAAGAAACACTATGGGATAAAGATTTTGACTTAAGTGCTTCATTCAAATATTTGTTAGTAGTGTTAGGATTTTTTTATGCAGCTCAAAAGTTCAAGTGCATTAGAAAAAAATGTGGTATAATTCATCTTAAGCATCTTGCTCTGCCTTTGGAGGGAGGATAGATTGTCTTCCCTGTATTCCCTTGTCTCCTCTTCTGTTTTTGAATGAAACACTTGATTACTACTGCATCTGTTTACCATACAGTGTTTAGACAGGGTTAGGTTGGCCTGAGATGACTTTTGTTTTCTTTGCTTTGGGATTCAGGTTGTCTGTCTTGCACAAAGTAGTTTTTTACTAGCCAAAATTTGTAAATGGGAGGACTGAATGCTAAAGAGATCTGGCTAGAGCAGAATGAGGAGAGGTTTGATTAGCTACATGTTCCTTATTTGAATAAGAGTGGATTTCCCAGATTTATGAGATTTAAAATAGTGCGTTTTAGGGGAAGGAGGGAAGAGGACTACCACTTCTTGTGCAGTCTGTGTACAGCCTTTTTTCTTCAGTTAG
This sequence comes from Anarhynchus alexandrinus, assembly GCA_008711295.1. NCBI lineage: Eukaryota > Metazoa > Chordata > Aves > Charadriiformes > Charadriidae > Anarhynchus > Anarhynchus alexandrinus. The sequence goes on from VUYV01000128.1 coordinate 580,438, forward strand.
TTCTGTGCTGCTCTGCCCGTAGGTTCCTAAGGCTTGTGCAATCAAAGGCCCTATCTATCCCCTTAATTTTGAAGTCATCGTTGTATTACAACTAAATTTGATGCTGTTATCTAAAAGATGGCAAGTGTCTTGATGTGTATAATTATTTTCAGTAATAGGCAATATTTTAATTTCACTTGCCTGATGTGTCATCAGATGTTTGTTTCAGAGTTGCTGTATTAGTGCACGCTTGCATAGGGGGTTGGCATGCATAAGCTGGCCAGCGTTTTGGGTGTATAAGCATTTGATGGAATACCTATTATTCAAAGAGAGGGATTAAGTTGAGTACTTCTGCTCTGTATCGAGTTAAGTTTGTCAGGTAATGGGGAGGGAGTTACTGTAGCTTTAAGACTGTGCTCTTTCTGGCTGTGCTACTCTATGTATAGTTTTTGAGGATAAGAGAATAGGTGACAAGGTGCCCCTCCGTTGGAGAAAGGAGTTTAAAATACAAGGTGTGCATTTTGGGCAGTCTTCTTGGCGGTGCTCAAGGAACCTTTGTTGTAATGCTCTCAGAGAATGGTTTGGTTCTGCACGTTGGATCAGTTGGTTGGACAGGGCCGTCACTCGGCTCAGCTGAGTCTGAGTTTGGAAGTGGTGTCCTTGGGACCATCCTGTACTGATGATGTCTTTTTCTAATGCAGACTTATCTGAGTCTATTAGACTATTAATCTTTACCAAATAGGTCTGCTTAAACTAAGCTAAAAAAATGCTAAAGTTGAGTTGTTTAATGCCCTGTTAACTTTTGCTGTATTATATTTCTTTTTACTTGAATCTCTTCTCTGCCTCCCCCTAACCCTCACCTCATTACTTCTTGGAAGACCTGTATAAAAAGGAGAAACTGAATGCAATAAGGATAACATGTATATAGGGGGAAATTATCAGCTATAATAATGATAGATGTCTTCATTTAAATCAAAAAGTGAGTTATCTGTTCTTTTCTTATATGTACACAGCTCTAAATGTTTGTATTGCTTTCTAGTCAAAGGATCTAAAAACATTTAAGAAGGAGGAATAGAGCTAAACTTCTAAAAAGTTCTGAGAAAAAAATAGTTCTGCTTTATGAAAGTAAAAGTTGGTACCTTAAGCTGGATGACATACACCTTGCTCTGTCATTTTTCTGTGTTCATTCAAGCAAAAAAAAATTCCTGGTTTCGTAAGTCCCACATCTTTTCCTTACTTAAAAAAATGCATATACGCTGTCCTCCCTTTAACTGTGGGGTTGCGTTACCTGTTATCTCTATGTCCCAGTAATAATATTTAGAATAGTTAATGTAATTTCAACTTAACTTTACTCTGTTGTGCTTGTCTCAAAGGTGGCAAGTTCACACAATTTCATGAAAATAGTTAGAGATATTGTTAGGAGGAGATGTCAGCATGAGGTCCTGTATTACCAGATACCGCAGAACCCACATAGGAGGGAGATAGCTGGAATGTCTCAGCTGTAGGAGAATTTTCAATTAGAGTTTGGACCTTCATTAGGTATCAGGTACTCAGTCCATCAGCGGGGCAAAAAAATTAAGCTACATTAATTTTTAGTGTGTGGAAGTAGTTCTTGTGAGAGGCAGGTGATCAATTAGCTACTATACTGTACTAAGAAGGAAAGAGCTACTAGATGCTGGATTTGAGAGCACTGATTCTGCTTCTGTTCTTAGTTCTGTTTGAAACCTTAAGCATATTGATAAAAATTTTTTACCCAGTTGAATCAACTGTAAATGGACTAATAATTGGCTGAAGTAGAAGAACAAAAAAGACTTGCTCTCTTGTGAAGGTATTACAGAGGTGTAAAATAACTGTTTATATTTAAGTATTAATGTCAATATCAAAGTTAATACTGAGAAACAAAAAAATCTTATTAAACTTATGTTCTTTCTTCTTTTCAGGTTTCCTCTCAAAAAACCTACAAGGTGAGTTACTGAAGTTTGACCATTTATCTGTATTGCAAATTATTTTTGAAGGAGGAATGCTTTTAAAAGGAAGAAAAAATATACAAACACAGATTGCAGTACCCATTACAGATATGGGGAAATTAATATCCAGATTGGGACAGGGTGCCAAAAATATAGTTGGTGATGTACTTAAAGTGCATGGCGTAGTGTTACCGTTTGCATTTCTGTTATGTACACTGGTGGGTTATCTTACCTGAGATTTGAGACGTCAGAGAAACTGACACTATGTTGGTGCACGATGTACAGACACTTCCTTTTGTGGGGGGCATTCTAAATCTTTAATTTTTGCATACAAAGATGTTTAAGCTTTGCAGGGAGAGTAGATAGAGTTAAGATTTCAGGAATTTTATTTTGCTTCTAAAATAAAACATGGTCCAGTGTTGAATAATAAAGAGAATTCACTTGCTGTTACTAATTTTGAAGATTAACGAGACTGTTTCTAGAACCTTGGATACGCTGCCAAAGATTCTGAGGGAGATAATTTTTCCACTTGAATTCAGTCTGGGAATAAATTTTTTAGGTGAACTTAATACATATGTTTTAATCTAAATTCCTTGTTAGCCAACAGAACTAGCTAAGGTTATTTCCAAAAGCCTTGCCAGTTAGGCAATGCTTCTGTGGTACAGTAGTCAGGATCCTCTGCTTTGCTTTGACACAGACATGGCAGCATTCTGAGCAGAGAGTCTCCAGCTGACAAGAAACAGAAGGTGGAACGCTGCAGTAGTACACACGACTTTGATCCGACAGGTAATGTCTTAAAATTTTACAGGTGAAAATCTAGACTTCAATTTGAAAAGTACTGGGGATTGGAGTAAAAATTATTTTAATGTGTCAACAAATGCGGTTTTCAGAGTTGCATTGTTCTGCCATTGCAGAGCCTTTTTGAAGCGTGCGGGCATTGAAATGAATACGGGCTTGCTTTTAAATATGCTCATCTACAAAGCAGCTGTTAACTGTGCAAGAATAAACCTAGATTAGTGGTATTAGTGAACTACTTCCTCTTTCAGAAAAGTTAGTCTGGAATTTCAGTAGGCAAATACTGCAACTAGTTGTGAGTAGTTCTTTTGGCTGTTTTAGTTGAAGTGTGAAATTGGAGATGTTATAGGCTTGGCTAGGGCTGGTATTCCTTGTTGGGCTGGGTTTTTTTGAGCCTTAGTGGATTTTGATCCATTTCTTATTTCACTTATAAAGTGAATTTGTACTTTCCAACATGATATATTTCAAGATAAACGTCTCTTTTTAAAGGATTTTTAGGGTCAATTCGGTAAGCCTGTCCAGTGCTGTCTTGGAAATTAGGATGCATGCAGGGATTCTTCATTCCCTCTCTGAAACACTAACCCAGTGACTACTGTGTATGTTCATGAAATGCATGACAGGCTCTTGTCTAAGCCTCTGTTTTTCATGTCTGTGCATTCTGCTGTTTAGTCCAGTCTTTTCCCTGGGGCTTGTGGAAGACATGAGAGTTGAATGTAAAGGTGGTCAAACTTGTAGAATATGTTTTTTGCACAAGACATTTGAAGCTGACGTTTATAAACCATACTGTTTGTTAATGCTTTCTGCCACTAGCTGCATGACACCTTCCTAGTGTGCACAAAATAAATTAAAATGGGCCTTTAATGTTTAAAAAAAAATCCTGTAAGGGAGAAAATCTGAATTAGTGCTTGTCTTCTTTTCCTTTGTCCTTGGGAATAGGTAATGTAAAATTTTTTCAGGTTGGGGGAGGTCTCAGGCTATGAACCTGTTTGTAGAAGGAATTTGTTTTCTTTGGAAGCAAACTTCAGGAATCCTCTAATCTTAATTTGAGGAAAGTCATTCCAATTTTGAGAGCTATTACCAGGTACGACTGTTATGATGCTTCTGATCTGATCTGATAGATGAACTCTCTATTGTAGCCTTCATAAAATTCTTTTATATTTAAGGAGTGAATTCAGAATGCTGAACTACCATGAGTATGTCTCCACTTACTCTGGAGATAAACATTACCAGAGTTTCTATGCTTGGACTGTTTTTTTTTAATCCAGAATACTTTCCATAGGTCATTGCAGAGAACTTCTTATATTGTGTCTTAGATTCTGTAATAGATTCTTTGTGGTGTTACCTGTGTCTTTATGCTTGTATTATTCACTCTTTATTCCAAGTGTTTCACCTATGTTTTGTTCACATCTTACTTGTGTTTTGCACGATTTAACCTAATAAATCAGTCTGTGTTTTTTCATGAAGTTTTTTTTCTCATGTTTGGTCTCCATATTTTCTATATCTCTCTCTCCTTTTCTCCTGCTCTCGTGCAGATAGCTCCTCCAAGAAGACAAAGTCTAGTTCGGAGGAGAGTAGATCCGAGACGTATGGTAAGCTAAAGCAGCTGCTCCAGCCTTGCACCTTTGCAGTCTGCTCCATGCTTTCTGTCTGTGCACCCAAGGCTTTTATCCTTTACATGATCCGCATGGTTGGCTCTGCAGCAGGGAGTGGGAAACTGGGTTTAAATGTTGCTATCAGCTTGTAGTTTTTGTAGTGGCTGGAAACTAACCTATACCTGGCAAGCATAGGTTGTCACCTGGATTCTCCTGTTATCTATTGATAGTTGGGAAAACTTGCTGGAGCTGCCCTTCTTTAAGATCTTGTGCCCCTATATTTGGCACTGTATGAGGACACAGCTCATGCTGGACTCAAGAGTTTTTGTGGTTGTAGAAAAGTCTGTGTCTTGCTCTAACTGTCGAGGTTAATCTGGATGAGCCAGCAATTCATCTTTTTGCATTATTTGTAGAGGATCTCGTGTCAGCTCCCTTTCATGTTAAGAATATGAACTTCACCATTCTTTGTTCCGAAGAGAGAGTAACTTCCCTGGGTGTCCTGTATTGTTGTGTATTACTACTGTGTTGTGGGCTTGTAGACTGGAACAAATTGGCATAAAACAGACTGGGGTAGGAGTAGGCCCACGCATCATTATGTTGTCAGTACACCATGATGGATGCTGTTGGAAAGAGTGTCTACCAAATACAGCCTGTTTGCTCATCCTCCTTCTTTAACTTATATCATATATGTCAGTCTTTGAACTGTGACACTCTCTCCATCCTACCTTTATGCTAATGACTTGTTGAATTTCTGATCTGTAAAGAAATTTGCACTCATATCTTAGAAACTGGAAGTCGTCACAAGTTGGTGGGTGGTCTTTTGGATCCTACCAGCTTCTTAAGACCTTTGGACCTAGGCTGAATCTGGCCAGTACTGCTACATTTTGTGTTTCTAAGTGTGCATGTCCAGCTCTGTCTTGACTCCAGCCATGGGTTGCCTTTCTTTTCCTTTCCTGTTTTTTTTCTTGATATTTAAAACAGTCTGTGATACTTTCTGATTTTTCTCTGTTGAGAAAATTGCTTGCTGCATAACCTGCTGTGGGCTTTTGGACAGATGCAATGACTCTTCCAGTATCAGCTTTATCATTTCACTAGAATAAAACTGCCAGGTGTTAATGGCTGTGATCCAACTTCTTAAACCACCTGTGTAATACAAAATGATGCTGTCATAGCTCTGGTTGTAAGGAGCATTAAAAAATAAAAGCAAAAAAAACCCCAAACCCAAATAACACCAAACCTGAAGAGTTCCTTCTAAACCAACACAGGCATGTTAGCAAAAGCCCTTTAGTTGGTGCAGTTTAGGGAGGTGTGATCTGTTCCTTCTGTGAAAATGAAATGTCTTAACTTTCCCTCTGCCCCTGGAATTTTGAATCACACACTTTTCTTAAAAAAAAAAAAAAAAAAAAAAGTAATATGACAGTCATGTTCCTCAGGGTGTGAGACTGTTCCTCAGAAACTGTAAACAGGTTTTGAGAGTGCCTTGGTTTGTTTCAGTAGAGCTGGAAACCTGTCTTCAGGAGACCTGGCTTGCTGCAGCTTGTATGTCTTCCTCCCATGCTCAGAGAGAATGAACAGGGAAATGGCCTGCTTGAAAAGCATCTATTTTGGGGGTGGTGCTTCTGATGAGCTTGTGTTGAAGCCTTGATCAGTTTTTCCTCTTGCAAGGTAGATGCTGGTTAGTGACAGTGCAGTTAGGTTGACTAGATCCCTATGTCTTGAACCCGCATTAATTTTTGCCTAATGCTGCTTACCCATAATATACTGGACGTGCTGTCAAACTATCGTAGGTTAATTACAGGAAACATTTGGTATGCTTGATGGAATGTATCTGTGTTTATACTTCTCCCTTAGTCTGTACAGTGTCCTGGTTTTTCATGTATGGCAGAAAGAAACATGACTTCCTAACATAAGCCTTTACTTCCCCCAAAGTTTCCTGCAGATGCTCTATCCATGTGCAGTATCTATGGGAGCAGTTTCCACTCATCCTTCCTTTCCAGCGGCCTTTGCTGTGTTGGACCTTGCCCTGCCTTTTGTCTCTACACTCTGCTTTTCTCAGGTTCTGTGGTATGTGTAGAGAAGTCTGCTGTTTGCTTTGGATGGGACCAAACTATTTAAAAACCTACAAGTAGAAATACTGTACTGATATTTTTCTTGCTGGTGACTGGATGTTAGCTGGCTCTTTCCATGGCTAGCCATTGGAAAGTGAGTAATAGAGAAGTCTTGAATGGCAACAGGAAAATGAGGCGTGGCTTTTGTGTATGTGTTTGTTCTTACCTCTTGAAATTCTTAATTAAGGAGCAAGAGACCAGAATTTCTTGAAGTATATGAGTGGCTTGGGGGGCAGAGTGGTTAGGTAGGAAATTGTTCTTATATACAGAAGTTGATTTATAGTGACTTGAAACTTAAGAGTGTGATATTTTCTTCCGTAAATCCAACCATCTGTGTATTCAACAAAATTTAGATGATCAGGAAAGAGATTGAGTGTAGTTTCAGATATGCTGTAATTTACTAATCAGTGCCATAACCTCCCACAATACTTGCAACCTGTTTCTCAAAGTAAAATTCTTGTCTCTTAAATGAACTTATAATTGAAATTAGCTTTCAGGGTGTGGTAGGTGAGATATCACTTACTCTTCCTTTTTCCCTGTGACTTGGTTGTTCTCCAAAGGTATTTTCCTTTATATTTAGTAATGATCAGTTTCCGGCCCGAATATTAGCCTAGTCTCTATATATACTCTTTTGTATATTCTCTCCAACTTTGGGATAAGTTTCTAATTTGTTTGTTTGTTTTGAAACCCCAGACTTTTACCTCTGTTGAGATGTTTTTAAATTGAACTTACTCTTCCTGTTTTGTTTCTTGCAGTTCTTGTCAGCCTTGTGTCTTTATGTTGTGGCCACCATTTTTCCAGGCTCTTAAAAGAACTCTTGGGAGCCTCTCATCACTACCCTTATAATAGCCAGAAAGGGCTGCGAGTGCACTCGACCACAGGGGCTGAATGTGTCGTTGCCATGGGAGCAGATAGTCCTATTTATCATGGTTAGAATACATGGTGGTTCTTTTCTAGCAAGGTTACCAAGCCTTGTTTTATGAACGGTATTCAGTGCCATTGTTACTAACAGTTTTATCAAGACACTATATACTACACTAATTTCAAACAATAGTTTTTGCACTGACTTTACATGACTTCTGTTACCAGGTTAGTGGAAGAATCTGAAGAACGCTGCTAATATGGCATTTGGTGTGAAGATCATGGTAATACCTAGAACTAAGTGAAAATCAGAATTTCATCCTATGAGAAATTTTCTTTATAAAAGTTCATAGTTTTATTTATTTTGTGGAGCAGCGTTTCTGAAAATGTTTTATAGAAATAAAGCTTCCCAAATGAAGTGAAACATTTGGACATTCTTAAAACCCCAAGGAGTTTGTTTTTGTTTATTGACTGATTCATTTCAAATCACTATATTAAATTGCATTTTCCCATTGTGGTCTCATGCCTCCAGGGAGGTTATAGTTCACAAGTCTCCTCCCATGCCATGTCCCACACAATTTCATCAGAGGAAAAGCTACATTGTATTATGGGAGATGTAATTCATGTCGCCTTCTCTCTAGTGAGTCAGGTTTTTAGAATGAACCTCTGCTCTATTTGTTGTGCTCTGCTAGGGATATGAAATTTTCGATTATTTATTTCCAAATATTTAGGATGTGTAGAAGAGAAGAAGGTAAATGATCTCTTTACTAGAGAAGCTCGTGGACAATCGAAATGTGTCTGGCAAGACTGTTTGAGACAATAATTTTTACCGTGGTGTGTCCGTGACCTTGAGAAGTTTGGACTTTACCCTTCCCTGTTAACCAAAAGGCACACTTGTAACGGGGCTGAAGAACTGAGCCACGATGTGGCAGAGGGAATAGTGCCACCTACTGAAGAGCTGGTCATCTTAGCTTTCCTTGCAATTCCTTTTTTCTGAGACTGGTAATTTCTAACTGCTTTCATTTTTAATCTTAAACCTCTTTGACTACAGCACATGGTTGGCTACTTTACTGTACCCTTGGTTTGAGGTTATACCAGTGAGTTCAGGGAATAAGAATATGCATGAAGATGAAAAAGGATTTTTAAGATTTTTTTTTTCTCCACAGAATTTTATGAATCCACTCAAGATATGAACATGTAGTCTGATTTTGAGTACTTAAGGCATAGTTAGTGATGCCTCCTCATTTCATGCCATCAAGATACTGTCATTTGAAAGTGAATGTGGGAATAAGATTATTATTGATTTGATTTCGAGTACTATCAATGATGGGTTCTGTTGACCTTGTAATCTTTACCAAGCTTCAGCTGGAAAAAGTGAAATATCATGGTAAGATATTTCAAAATGAATGACTCATGATTTCCATCCATGGAACGCTAATAATTGGAACACAAAAGCAAAAAAGATGAATGAAAGGCTGATTGCCACTTGCTAACATGGACTTTTCAGTGTTGCCCCAAACTCATAGACGTTAATTAAAGTGAAGTTGGTTTAGTTAGTAATTTAATGTAGGAGTTCCTGTATGTACTTTTGATATCCAGGTGTGACAGTAAGAGCTATTGAAAACTTTACACTACGTGTCATTGGGCTCTCAGTGGTTTGTGGCTTTCCTTTCAGGTCCATTCCACGGTGTCTAATGAGGTGTTCAAGGTACAAGACGTGGGTTATGAAAACATTGCTCCTTTGGTTTTCAAATTCCACCACTAAGCAGATTTCAAATTGAATGTATTTTTCTTAAAGAACAAAAGTGAGCAAATGACAGATTTGATGGTTTTCTTTGCTAATTTTTCCTTGCAGCAGAGTAAAAGAGAGCACCTGAAGGTTGCTGGTTTTAGTCTACCTGGTTCAGACAGGGAGTGCTATCAAAGCTGATCTAGTTCTGCAGATAATAGTGTTACCTTCTGAAAACTTTCAGATAAACTTTATTAAAATCACTATAAAGCTGCTGTGTATCTCTGTCAAGCATCGTATCACTCAGCTGGCCTACCTAGACCTTGTTCCAGCCTTTTATATTGTGTTAGGAGAAGGGTTAAGTGCCGCCTTCTTGTCTGAAAAGAACAAACACAGGGAAAAAGCAATTATGGATTAATTTTGGTTTGAGTTGTCCTAAATTCAATTTCCTCGCCATTCTAAAATTAAAAGGGTGGTCTTGGGTGAAATTGAGAGTTGTGGTCTGAAACAGTTTAACTGGATTGTTTTTGAAACTTAAATTATACTCTGTAAGGTCAGTTTATGTTGCATCTCCTACTGCATTGCCTCTGCTTTGGTGTCAGGTTCATTCAAGGAGAAAACTTGTCAGTAGATCCAAGGGCTATTGGTTCTGGAAAAGAAAGAAATTAAGTGGAGAGCAACCAGTGCATATAGCTATACTGTGCCTTTAAACAAGGACAGTTCTTATGAGTCAAAAGATTAGTTAGTGTCTTACTCATAAAACCTGTACGTCTAGCAACACGGTTTAAAACGAGCTGTTTTTATGAAATAGCATATGTTCTCTTTCCCACACCCCACCCTGGGGCATCATTCTTGTGAAGTGAGACTTAAAGAAGCTAGGTCATATAGAAAAAGGGGAGGTACAAAAGGGAGAGGCATGTTCTTTCACTTAACCATATAAAGAGGGTGTGAGAGGTGGTGGGTTTTTTTCCTCTTGTCTGCTTTCACCTTGCATCCATTCCATCAACTCACTGCAGATCGCTATGTGTAGCATAATTTGCTTTTACTTTATCGGCAGAAGGGGAGTTATTGGGAAATGATACTGTGACCAGACTGCTGCAGAAGTGCTGGAATGCAACCTTTTCCACCACTCCCACACCCATTTCTCATATATGCCACACTCAAGGAGAACAGGGCTGACTGGGCAGACAGTATTTTCACTTGGGGCTCCTCATTTCCATTAGGAGTTGCTCCAGAGAAGTGAAAGGAGCTGTTGTGGTGCACGAGTAATTTAAGACATGGGTATGACTCCACACTCTGTTACAATTAATTCCTTAAAAATTATTCCAGAAAATTCAGTCTTGCTGGGGCAGCATCTTCACAATTCCCTTTGCCCCCTCCATACTAAACTAAACTGCTACAATTTTGGTATCTGATTGTAGAGAACTCCAATTCTTTCTCAAGATGCTGTTGTAAGAATTTTGCCTGACATGGCTTTGGAAATGAAGAAGCAAAGCAAGCTGTGAAAAATAAGGGTGATGTTTAGTAGCTAGTAATTTGTGCTGTGTAAATAAAAGAACATCATTGAAGTATTTTGCAGAGTTCCTAAAGTCACTTTTTAAGATAAGGGCTCCATTGTAGTAGGCTTTTTGTAGATGCTTCTAGGAAAGTGCTCTGCAATGAATATGCCAAGACTGTTGTTTTGGTTTGGTTTGTTTTTTTTTCCCCTTATTTCGTTTTCAGGGGAATAATAGACATACAGAACATTTCACCTTTTCAAAATGCTGCACCTACTAAGTACATTTATCTCTGCATCAGTATTTATGTTCACATTATACCGAGTAATCCTAACACTGGGAAACAAAATAATTTGCCTTTGATGTCACACAGTGAGTTAAAGGAGGAGCAGATTCAAACTCACATTTCCTGGGATTTTGGCCCTGTACTTCAGTAGCTTAGTGGGAAGCATGGTCTTGATTTCAGAAGTCTTGTTCTGTGTAGTAAGTGTGGCTTGTATTTCTTTACCGCTGCTGTTCTGGTTCTGTGTGATATTCTCATCTGGAACAGAAGGTGCCCCCAAGATGAGATGTTTACTGAGAATGGGGAGAACTTTTCCTGATCAATAAATCTGTTTTAGTCCCACCCACTGGTGTTAGTCTGAGAGATTTGTGAATTCTTTTTTAGAGTAGCTTGTAAAAGTTGTTAGGTTTTTGATGGTGTACTGGAACATGACAGCCCTCTGCCGTACTTTGAAGAACTATTAATACAGACAAAGGGAAATTGTACTCATTGGTTCGTGTACATAGCTGCTCTTCTTTAAAAGCTGCTTTTACCTCAGGTTGTGTCTGATGTGCCAGAGCTGTCTGCATCTCTGCTGTTGTATATCTCTGTTTTGTGTAACTGAAGCAATAAGCTTGACCTGTCTTGACATTCCTATCTGTTTCTGGACTGATGCCCTGTTTCTGTCTCTCATATATTTTTCCCTCTGTTATATCGTACCAGTTTCTTTCAGTACTCTGTGATTATCTAGGAGGATAAGGTTTTGGACTGATGCCTAGCTTGTGTCTCTCTGTATTTCTCTCCTTCTCTTTCTTCTGCCCTTTCCCCACCTTTCTTATGCAGGTCTTGTTCAACGGTGTGTTGTTATCCAACGGGATGAAAACGGATTTGGGCTGACAGTCAGCGGAGACAATCCAGTCTTCGTGCAGTCCGTCAAAGAAGGTAAGCAGACTTGCTAAATGTGCTAGCCAGAGAGCAGCCTAGATGGTTTTTGTGTGAATCAAAGAAACATGTGCATGAGCTGGAGGAGAAAACTCCAAATGCCTTCCTCACGGGTGGGATGGCTGTAGCTTCGGAGTAAGATGTTCAAGGACGAAGAGTGTTGCACTGTTGTGATGATCCTCAGTGACTGATGTATTTGGAAACTGACCTCTGGCATCTGAGAGGAAGTAAATGACTCCTTGAAACGTGGTGGGATTGTGGCTTGATGTATCCACTGCAAAATGAGAGAACTGCTCTAGTCTAGATACTCAGAGGTTTTAATCTGATAGACAGAGGGGGAAGCTTGGGTAAGTGTGGGAAGTAGCTCTACATGGAACTACAGAAGTGTTTAAACCATTTTTGCTTTGAATGTTTCTATTGAAATTGGAACAAAATCATCTCTTGCCTCTTTAGATGGAGCAGCCATGCGGGCTGGAGTGCAAACAGGTGATAGAATTATCAAGGTAAGGGCATTCAAATCATGGGAGAAATGGATCCTTTGTATTAAAGGAGCTCTTTCCCTGAAAGAATGTCATTGATATGTCTGCTGTGATGTTTGCATTTACCTGTGGGATAGAGGAATAGTCCGAGTTTCTGTGTTCTGGGGATACCAGAACAGTAACCACTGAGAGCCCACTGCTGAATGTTAGTTTTGTTGTGTAGATCACTCTCATTTCAGAACTTTTTGGGCAAGTTCAGCATCCTACAAAGTTCAAGTGTCACACGTACAATAAAAACGGAAGTGGCAGGGGAGAGAAGGAACAGAGTTACTAATAATCACCTGTAAATAAATAGTCTTCTTGGATTATTGTTCTTCCCCTAACTGCCCCCATGTCTGTGTTCTCTTTTAGTCCCAAACAACTAAGAAATCAAGTCAGTAACTAAAAAGACTATCTCAACTATTGCTGCAAAATGATGGTTGTGCTACAGCAGTTATTGACACAGAGCTGGGATTTCAACTAGGCATTTAAATTAATGAATTAAATTAGCTACCCTATTTTTTTTTTCTGCCCAGTCAGAGCTGGATTTTTTTATTGTTGTTTGGTTGCTTGGTTTTCTTTGTTATGTGTGTATAGTTTTCTTTTTGCAGAGCTCTACTCACCGAGGTAAACTGTTAGAAGGATAAATTGTTTGGTAATGTCTTGAAAGACATAGTAATGGAGATGGGGAAAAAGAAGACATTGTTCCTAATTCTACATGCTTATTGTGTAGCGTGTGGGTACCTTTGGTTGGAAATCAGTAGCTAAACACTGTTAACTTTCTGTTCCTCCCTATCCCCAGGTGAATGGCACTCTTGTAACACACTCAAATCATTTGGAGGTGGTAAAGCTGATCAAGTGTAAGTAAAGGCAGGTTACTATTTTTGTAACTGTGCTCCTTTAAAGCATGAAAGGCATAATTTTAAAGGACCAATGACCGATTCAGCTATCAAGTGACAAGGACAAGGTCTAACCATGCCCCATGCTGAGAGATAAAGGGTGTGTATGAAACAGTGAAGTGAAGTCAAATTGGGGTAATTTTGACATCTCAGACTTGAGCTGATACATGCTTCTGCAGTTTCTCCTTAGCTTGATGTTCGAAGTTACCATCAAACCTGCCTACATGTCTTCCCATCTTTTGATTCCACCTTAAATACCATAGCTATTAAGGCACTCTTAATGTAGATTCTGGTATGATGCTTGCAAGGTACTAGCCCTTCTAACCGAAGTGTGTTCTTGGTTGATTTTCTTTTACAAGGAAGAAGGCGGTAGTGGTTTCTTGTGCCCTAGCACAGTTTATTTTGTAGCATGAGAATATGTATACTTTAAATGCAAACTGATAGACTAGAAATTGGATTGCGTGCTTTTATTAAGGAAGTTTATCATGAAAGTTTTTGGATTACCCGAAATTTAAATGGAGATCTCTAAAACAGAGCTAGCAGTGCTCTCAGGTTCTCTGGTTTGAAGAATGAATGGGCGAAGGATGGTCTGAGCCTTGTCTCTAGGGTGAAATGGCAACCAGAGAAACAGCAACCATAGAAATCTGCAAGTGTGTCTGAAATGTGTTCTTGTTCTCCCTGCAGCGGGTTCCTATGTAGCTCTCACTGTTCAAGGGCGCCCACCGGGGTCGCCCCAGATTCCGTTAGCTGATTCAGAAGTGGATCTGGCAGCATTTGGGCATATGTCTCCCATCATGACATCTCCCCATTCACCTGGCACATCAGGAAATGCAGAAAGGATAACTAGCCCAGTGCTTGTGGGGGTAAGATTTAAAGCTCTCTTTCCGAAGAACCAGTGTAACAGTGGAAGAAACAGTCATGTATTTTTTTTTCTTGAATTGTTTTGCGCTTCTTGCACAAATCACAAGTTGGAATTGGAATATTTATCTTGCCACCCATGAGCATTTAATCACGTGGGAAAAGCATTTTGCAAGTGAAAATATCCAGTCCCATCCAAGATAATACAAAGACATTTGAGGAGATATTCACAGGTTGTGTTTGAGATACACCACAATTTGCATGATGTGAGTTTATACATTGTCTGGTCCAAGCCAGTCGTGCTGTAACTTCTATTAAAATGTGGATTATAAGGTATGCAGACATGTGGCAAAGAAGAGTAGGGAAAGCAAATCAGCAAACGCTTCTGGTCTCTCTCTCTCTCTTTTTTTTTTTTTTAATATTGATAGCTATGTTCAAAAGTAGGAAAGAACGCACAGGGATAGGATTTAGAAACTTGATTGCTTCCTTTAGGGCTTCTCAGAGGCCATGTTTATGAAGCAGATGAAAAGTGGGCCTATCCATTTTCCTTACCTTTCCTCCCAGCTCCACCAAAAAAACTGACCCTTAATCTCTCTGTGTTTTCTAGGAGGAGAATAATATTGTCCACAACCAGAAGGTGGAGATTCTGAGAAAGATGCTACAGAAAGAGCAGGAGCGGCTGCAGGTACTGGAGTTGCGTGAGTTTGAGAGGGGGTGGCGAAAAGTATGATGCAAATACAAAGATCGGTTGTTGAATCACTACTTAATAGCATCTTCAACATTCCCTTGCATAGCTTGTGTTTCAGCTTAGTTAGAAGAAGCTTAGCTAAAAAGTAAAATTGCTGAACAGAAAATGGGTTCTGTTTTACCTCAAACCAGGACACTTTTCTATATAACAACCTAACACGAGATCTAGTCACTCTTACTGATCAGCTCTTGAGTTTTTAATTCTTGACAAAATAAGAAAAAAATGGTGGGAGCTTTCTTAAGTGGAAATGTATGTATCTGTCAATCTGATCTAATCCTTGGGCAAGTAAGCATCTTTCACTCTTACTGAGGTACTTCAATAAATCTCTAGAATGGGGTTATTTTCATATGGCACAGGAGAGAGAGAACTATATAAAATGGACATTCTGTAGCATCTACTTCGTAGGTGTGCATATGTGCTGTTTACGATTTAAAATGTCTAAATGGAATGAAGATTAGTAGTAGGTTGTAGTTCTAAGCTTTGATATTGAGGAGATACAGAGTGAAAGCTTACAAAATTATTTTTCAGTCTCTGCAAGAAGAGTATAGCCGATCACCCAACACGCGACTGCTCAAAGAGATACAGGAAACGAAGAAGCACATTCCTCAGCTGCAAGAGCAGTTGTCCAAAGCCACAGGCTGTACTCAGGTAACAGAATGTGTCAGGCTTCTCTGTGGTATGTTCCGGGTGAAAATTCTTGGGGGATGATGGTGTTCTGGGCAAGCGGCAGTTCCCTGCCGTGCTCTCTGTGCTTGTACAGGCAAATTGCACCCTCTAGAGTTGACACTTGTAATTAGGCTTGTAGAGGCTGTCAAGCAATACAGTACAATGTTGGTATATTAAGTAGACTTTCCAATGGACTTTCAAATCGTCTGTGAAAAACTGCCTTTAAAACAGTAAGTGCAAACTACGATGTGTTTATTAGTCTGTCAATACAACTTAAAAGAAACATGTGAAGTCATTCTTACAGTGGAGAATGAATAACTGGAAGCTTAAAACAGCTTTGCTTTTGGAAAAAAAAAAAAAAAAAAAAGGTAAGTGTTATGCTTTTCCCCCTGCCTGTAATGTTAGAAGTCCTGAAAACTTGGTGTGGTTTTCTGTTGTCTTCTCTTAGAAAAGCATTGCAGCCTTTTCTAGATACCTGAAGAAAATTTTATAAATAATGTGAACTAACTGGGTTTTGAAACAGCTAATGTTTAAGGATTGCCTCTTGAAATACTCTGCTTGCTCTGTGCTGTCTCCCAACTCACTTTATGTTTTCAGGATGGAGTCTTGTCCTCCAGGTCTGCGACGGAATCGCTGCAGATCAGTGAAGTGGAGGCAGAGAGCGGGGATGGTGTGAGCAAACTGGATTACAGTGGTGACAGCTCCTCCCGACCAAACAGTGACATTGCTGATGTGAGTCTTAAACAGCTCCATGACTTTGCTTCTATGCCTTTTGGATTTGTTTTTCTTGTGCAGATTCTTTATGTTTGTGTTGTCCTGTGTATCATACATATTTACTCGTGTCTTAGTAATACTGTGTATTACTAGAATAGGCTTCTCAGTACACACCAGAAATATTTCCCTGAGGAAGCATACTGTATTGTACTTCCATTAGGGACTGGGAAAGAAATAGTGTGGGTTTTGGGTTTCTATCCAGGGTTAGATTTTCCTGGCACAATCCCTGTAACCAGACAAAGAACGATGGATGCCAGCATCTTTCTCAGAACTCAGAGATGCCAATTAGAGCATCTTTTAAGAGTATGGTAATGTTCCAATTGCGGTAGCTGTGAGTCAGATCCAGTCAGTGGGCAAGTTGCCATGAAAGTGGGGAAGAGCCTTACTTCTACCAAATAAGTGTCAGTTACTGCCAACAGTAAATGCTTTTAGTCTGTTCACTCATTACTTATCAATTTGTGTGCTCGTATGGTCTCCCTCTTGGAGTGCCTTAATTAAGTCACTATCTGATTAGTGCAGAGGAATTGAGACTCCGTACTTGTTTTTTGGCCTAAGTTTGTTGTTTAAACCTAAGGATGTAGGAGCTAAATTTGTACTGGCTGTTGGAAGTGAAGGGAAGGTGGGTCAGATATACCTCCAAAATGTGAGCATACATGACTGTTTTAAAATATTCCTCCTCCAGCTCCAAATCTGACTAGCTATTGCTCATGTTTTATATAATAAATGCAGAACAAAATTCATAGCTATCTTCCTAACAAACTTAATCCTGTCAGTATTGTGGATGGTATTTGATCACTGGAGGTGATTGACATACCAAACATTCAAGCTTTTTAATCCAAAGTGATCCTGAGAAACTTAAGGACTGAGGGCAGTATAAACATCTTGGAGTTTAACAAGAAGTCCAGAGTTCTACAGCTGGGGTGAAATAACTCTATGCATCAATACAGGCTGGAAACCAACAGGCTGAGTATTAGCCTAGCTGAAAGGACTTGGGTGTTACTGTGGATGCACTGAACATGAGCCAACAGCACATGGTTTTTGCATATAAAGCCACGTGTCTACTGGGCTGCATGAGAAAGAGGATTGCTGGCAGGTGGAGGGAATTTACTAGCCCCATCTTCTGTGCACTGGTGTGACTACACCTGGAATACTAAGCCCATTGCTTGGAGCCCCCTCTTCAGAGGGGATGTTGAAAAAAGAGAGCTAGCAACATTGGTACTATGTAAACTGTCAGTAAAGGTGGAGAGAGCAAAGAGAAAGCTGAGGTGCACTAGCAGATTTTACAGCTCTGCTGTTGTTCAATATCAGTAGCTTTCTTACTGAAACTGCTCCTGCATTTGTTTTTTTGAGGTAGGTTTGTTTGTTTGTTTGTTTTAAACTGTGCGTGTAGGTCACACGTTTTAGTTTGGCTGTTCATACCTCAGCTGTTTAACAGTTCACTCTATGAGAAAGGAGAAGTTTTGGCTGCTGTGGCTGAAAAACTTACTGTGCAGTTCTCATTTTCCTGGATTTGCTGGTACTTACCAGAACTGAACTTCCTTCTTTCCCAGAGCCCTCGCAGTGGCTTGAAGGAGCGGATTTATCCGGATGAGAGCCCAGAAAAGACTGAGTTTCAAGATACTGTGAGTACAAAACATAAAGTGTCACAACAGTATCTCCTGTAGTGGGCTCATTAAAACCTTGCTGTTTTTCCTCTGCTTTCTAGATGGAGCATGCATAAACTTTGCTTTAGAAAATAAAATGCAATTAAAATTGTGCATGGCAAGTTAATTAGCTGACTGAATGTTTATGGAGCTTAACAGCAGGCCCATTTAGAGGCAAGAAACATATACATAGCAGTAAACCAGCTGGACCTAAAATAGGTAGAACAGTTGTACATATTTTATTCGTTGAGTCCAGCAGTAAATGAAACAGTCTTTTCTTTAGGATATTTAGTCATTATGAGGCTGGCATTATCAGGGATGGCCTCAACAGTAAGTAGAAGTGGAACATTCTGCTCAAAGTGCAGACCTATCTGAACGTATTACTACTATCTTCCTTAGGATGACTTCTGAAGTACTTTTCCCCTCAACTGCTTGAGTTTCCAAAATCATATTTCTCCATTTGTGCTAAGACGGCATTTGTCATATGCCACATGCCTAGTGGGCTCATGCCTGTAAATAATGCGGTTGGTTTTGAATCATCTGATTTAATGTTTCTGAATGCTTGCAACTTGGGAGAAGCATTTGTAAGGGGATCTCGCAACTGCAAGCTTGGACAAGGTTGAGTAAAGACTCATGAGTTTCCATTGACTTTTGAAAAGGAGAATAACAATGATAGTAACATCTCTAACTTGGTAAAGAAGGTTTACCGTGCAGAGAGAGTAATAGTGCTGTGTATTTCTTCCTTCCCTTCCTTCCCCTTCTCTTCCCGTGCTCCTGACTCGCACCAGGATTCCCAGTCCAGTGTTGGAAGTCCTTTATCCCGAGTAGGGCCTCAGATCATTGGAGCAGAGGATGATGACTTTGACACTGAACAGGAGCAGGTGGGAATGACTTTTAGCCTCTGCCACCCCTTTTTCCCGTCAACCAAAATTCTGTTCCTCTGTGCCTAAACTACAAGTGCTCCATGACTTGTTTTTATTGAGCAGTTCTTGTGTGGTGAATTAAGAATTAGAGAACGTGATTCCTCTTATGGCAGATCTTGCCAAATAAAAACATTTGGGGAGTTTTTGACGATATGCCGTCTTTGATTCTTTCTGTTACTCTGTTTCTTCTCATAATTTCAAGCTTCCTAGAAATTAATTCGCCTTATTTAATTGACATATTTATTCTGAGTTATTCTAGCTGTCCCTTGGTCTGAATTATATTTCATTATATTGTACTCGGTGTTCAGGAGAGTATTTAAAAGAAGTAAGCTCTTCCTGGGATGTTAGAATGGCATTGAAAAGGTTCTGGAATTGATGAGTTTTTATTCTAATTAAACAAATGAGGAGCTAAGCTGTTAGAACAAAGCTTCTTGTTCTTTTTCACAGTAGCTTTCTTGAATAATTCAAATTGTTTCCCTGTATCTCTACAGATTAATGGACAATGCAGCTGTTTCCAAAACATTGAGCTCCTGAAATCTCGCCCAGCTCACCTGGCTGTTCTTCTGCATCATGTGGTGTCCCAGTTTGACCCTGCAGCATTGGTAAGATGTTCTGCAATTATTTCTGTGGCCCAAATTGGTAGTCTTAACCAGAGTGGATCAGGATCTCCTTGTTCTTGTGTAGCATTGTCAGTGACGTGGCTGGATTGGCAAGGAGAGAAGTGCAGATCCTGTGCAGACACGAGAGTATTTCAGATAAATGAAGAGAAGGACAAAGAGAATTGTCTCCCTTACATTTAGCTGTTTATAAATAAGTATTTAGCTCTTGAAAGGACTTTATTCCACCCTGGGGTGGTGGTATTAGTTGTCTATGGGGAAGGTCTGATCTCTCTCACCTCCACAACCACTGTGCTTTCCCTTCTCCACTGATTACTGAGCAGCCTAGATAAGGTTACCTGAGCAATCTAGATGGCTAAAGGGAGCTAGGAAGAGTTTCAGTCTAGCAATGCTGAACTCCTTGAAATATTTGAAAGAAAACTTGGAGTTAGGGATGTTAAAAGAATTCTCATGGTATCGCTTAATTTCTTCCCCTCCTTTTCCCACAGTTGTGCTACCTTTACACAGACTTATACAAGCAGACCAACTCCAAAGAGACTCGGCGTGTCTTCCTTGAGTTTTACCAGTTCTTCTTGGACAGAGCTGCAGTAGGTTCCAGTCATTTCTCTCATTCTCAAGCATATCTAGCAAGTTGACATTTACCTTTCTCCACTCTCCTGAACTGGAAAAAACTAAGGAGTTACTCAAGTCCTCCAAAATAGAAAGGTGTTTTATTTAAATGTTACCAGTGAGTACAGCAAAATGAGTGGTGTGTGGCCTCAGATGCCTCATAACTCAATAAATCATGGAGACTGTGTTATCTGATAGGAGAAATAATTTTGTGATATGTAAGCAAGCTCTAGCTGTTATACATTGCCTTTTAGTTAATAATTGCTGCATATATTGATGTGGAGATTTTATGTATCTGTTGAGAAGCCTGAGAAACTTCTTCACTGTCACAAACTGGACTACCAGATAGTGTAGCAGAGGCTAGTACCACATGTTTAAATAAAAAATAATCCTGGTGTAAAAGAATATATATTCAGGATGGGAGTCTCCCCCTTAATACCACCAGGTGTTCAGGTTGTATGATTTCAGCTTTTTAGGGGATTTTCTTGTATGTTTTGTACTGTGTGCTTTATTGGGGTGGTGTTTGTTATGTATGTTCTCCCAGCCTTTCTTTTCGTTTGCAGAATCTAAAAGTTCCCGTTCCAGATGAAATCTCCTTAGAACTAGGTAGGGTGCTCTTGCCTCATATATCTATTTCTGCAGTTTCTACTGTCTGAGCAAGTTTCTGAAATGCACTTGGGGTTACTTCAAACATACTGTGTGATGTGTTACAGGGAGAGACAAATAAATACTTGTTACGTTTCTTGGGGAGGGCATAATGTGTGCTCTGATACATGCATAAGTGGTGGGAAGCATTGGCCACATTGGCATGCACATTTTTTACCATGATAGTGGATGTGACCAAGGCTACTTGCACTTAATGCACTGAAGTTTATGTTATCAGCAAGTGAAAGGCAAAAGGGTACCCTTGGATGGGTTAAAGTGTACATGTGAGTGACTTTATTCTAAGGTTGAGAGGACTGTTCTCAAAAGAATAATCTATTAACTTTTCTCTTCTGACATACAGAAAGAAGGCGGCCAGAACTCCTTCCTGAAGAGCTTCATCGCCAGTTTATACAAACTATGCAAGATAAAGTCTGTCCAGAAGTTCAAAGGAATCTGGAAGATTTCAGGTAACAACAGTTGTCTGTGTAGTTTTCATTTAATTCATACCTGCCCTCAGTCAACATGTCCAATACAGGGGAAGTCCAAACTCAAGGGATATAGTAATTAATCTGTGACTGAACAGGAAGATACCACTGGAGAGGGCCTCCATGGTCACCCTGTGACCAATCCTTGAATGTTTTTTGAGACCGTGTTGCAAGTAATCAATTGCAAGATCAATTTTAGAGCTTGGATTCTTCATTCCTTGAAGCTATTTGAGGCAGTTTCAGAATATTGTTATTTAGGTTATGTTATATAAATCTTTCTTACTAGTTGTGTTTATAATCAGCTTATATCTTTCTTTATTTTTCTTTTTCTTCTTCTTTTTTCCTTCCCTCCCCTTTGGGCACCAAATAATCCACTTTAGAAAGCTGTTGTGGGCATGTAGTAGAATTTGATAATTAATATGCTCTTTCTTGTGGAGTCATAAGAGCTCTGTGCCAACATGAGACATTATACCAAGACAAGTGTTCAGTAATAGACTTTTTCATACCTAAAAATGTCTCAATTCAAGTATATGCTTCAAATATACGGTCTGGGATGCTGCAAAGAGAGTAACTACTTTTTCTTGACCCTTGTAATGGCTGCCTCTTGATAAATATCATACAACTTTATCCCTCGAAAGGCTGTTTTAACTGTTTTACAGTGAGCACAAATGTTATGGAGAAATGTCAAGACTTCTCCATTTTCATACAGAAACTGATAGTGAAACCTGTTTGACATTCTGAGTCTCAAGAGGTTGCTTTTCCTTATTACAGGTCAGTATTCAATTTCAATTGATGCTTCCATCTTCCCATTTTTCAGGCAGAAACGTAGTATGGGATTGACCCTGGCAGAAGGAGAGCTAACCAAGCTGGATGCAGAAAGAGTTCGTGATCGGAATGCAGTGGAGAAGGAAAGAGCATGTGCAGAACAGATTATTGCTAAAATTGAGGAAGTCTTGTGAGTAACAGCAAGTATAATTGTGGGGGTAAAAAAGGTTCTACCCTGAACCTGACAGCAGCAGAGCAAAGGAATTGGGAACTAGCAGCAATTTGACATCACTACGTTTACATTGCTTCCCCTGTTTCCTGTCAACGTATGTTTCAGTAATGTTAGCTAAAAGTAAGCTAATAGTTAGGTAAAGTCCTTATATATTTTCAAGGAGGCTACTGTTCAAATAGCAGAGGAAACGCTTCCATTGTCAGCTTGTGCATTATTAGATCAGAGTCCTTTTTTTTTTTGGTTGTAGAAACCTGTAGCTTTTTTGTCCCCTGGGACTTTATAACATTCTAAAGGACAGTTTGACCACAACTGCTGATGCTGTGGGTGGATGTGACAGGGTGTTACTTGGTTTTTGAGTTTCGTTTTTAAATTCTTTCTTATTTTTAGGATGACATCTCAGCCTTTGGAAGAAGACAAGAGGTAATGGAAGTTGTGTGGGCTTAGTCTGTAAAGAACCTTGTTGCTGATGCTTGTTCTGCTGTCTCTGTGTTCTGCTGAGCAGAACAAGACAGCCCTCTGCTGGCTGTAGCCACAAACTCTTATTTTCTAAATCCCCTGCCATAATTAATTTGGATTCAGAGCATCAACCTCTTGCTCTCAATCTCTTGCTCTCAATCTCTTCTTATTCTGAAGTTTGTTGCCTTTGTTTAAGATCTCAAAAAGTTACTGTCATTAAGAGCTCATGTTTCTTTTGGTTTTGTTTTGTAGTTGTTTCAATCTGGTCTAACATTTATTTTCTGTATGTGACTCGCCTTGTTCAGGTTGTATGTGTACAACCGTCTGGGTAGCTTTTACGATACTCTTTACAGCAACCATACCTTTTACTGTTACTCATTTTACCATAACTCAAAACTAGAATGTCACTTCAAATGTGTATTTCGTATATAATTTTAGGACCTGTGTAATTCACAAAATTTTATTTTTACCTTCTAGGCTGGTATGCTTTTTATATAGTCGATCTTTTGTTTGCAAGACGAAAAATTCTGATATTGGCTGAGTCTTTCCCATTGTCTGTGATAGTTTGCTTCATGTTAAAAGAAAAAAGATGCCAAGTTCTTTTAATCTAAAAATGTTTAATTACTCAATAGAACCTTTGCATTTGACCTTTTTCATTTTCTTGACAAAATGTATTTTCCCCAATACATTTCTCCTTATCCTCCATCTTCTTTTTTTGTGTATATACTTGGCAGTTCCACAATGCAGTATGTGATTCTTACTTACATGAAACACCTTGGAGTCAAAGTTAAAGAACCTCGGAACCTGGAGCAGAAGCGTGGTCGTATTGGTTTCTTGCCAAAGATCAAGGTAGTAGTGTTGTAGCCAGAGTACATTTGTTTAAAGCTACCCAGCATGGGTGCTTTGTTAGAATTTAAACTCCACTTTTGCATGACACATTAGAAGGATGTGGGATTACTGAGCTGCACAGAAAACCTAACGGTTGAAATTGGGTTCTGCATATGTTTTCAGACACGTAAATTAGAAATAAGTTGCCTTCTTTCCTTCTTTATCTGTATGCCAGAATTCTAACTGTTTTTTTTTTCACAGTTGTAGTCTTACTAAAACTTGGGGTGAGACATGTTTCACGTAATACAACCTTGAATCACTTGAGGATCTCATTAAGGCTAATCAGGCTGTTGGCCTGTATACTTTAGTTTTCTTCTTGAGAAACTTGCCCAAAAACTCACGCTTCATGATGCAGTCAAGCTACTTTTCCTGACACCCACACTTTTCCAGTTACATAATGAATTTTTCCACCAAAACTCCATCTCTGTGGGTGTGTTCAGTCGTCTCCCACAGTATGGGGGTGTATCTGGTCACAATAGTTACTTATTTGCATCAGCCTTCCAGCTTCCTTTGAAATGCTAAGATTGTTACGAGCAGTCCTGCACTGACAGTGCAAAAAGGTTAGATCAAGCGTTCACAACCTTTCTGAAGTGGTAAGATAAGTTGTATTTATCTCTCCCAGATTAGAGTCTGTATGCTTGTGGAGGTTTGGAGTCACAGGATGTTGTGCCTTAGGGAACCGAGGTGCTACTGGTCGCTCTAAATTGGTCTCTTAGGCTGGGGAGGAGAGTGGTTTCTAGCTCCTGCTAAGTTAAAAACAGGGTGTGTGAGTTTTTGCTTATAACAGATGTGTCTCTTAAGATGCTGTGGCTCCCTGCTGCTAACTCTGGTACGCACCACTTGTAGTCTGTAGGCTGTCTTTGCCTCTGATGCTTCAGGATGTTGACCTCTCAATAACTTGTTAAAAATAGAATTATCTTGTACCAAACTCCTGCAGTTTTAAAGAATTAGTCAATATCTCAGTAAATAACTGAATTTGAAGAAATGAGTGACCCGCTTGCTTTCTTTTCTTTGTTGTCTATTAACTGCAGCAAAGTATCAAGAAGGAGAAAGAAGGAGAGGAAAAAGGAAAAAGAAGAGGCTTTCCCAATATTCTTGGCCCACCAAGGAGACCGAGTCGACATGATAGCAGTGCAAGTATGTTGGACAAGGAAATGTATGTTCCCTAACCATTAGTCTGAAAGCCAGATAAAGTCTCTACTGTCTTTTAAAAATCTATGCTAAGAAGACTCAATAAGCTTTTTGGTTTTGAAACATGTTTTTGAAGACACACATACCTAATTTTGTCCTGAAATGCTTCCTCTCTTCATCACTGATAATAGGTAAAAGCTCTTTCAACAATATAATGACTCTGTGTTTGTTTAGTTGGCAGAGCCATGGAAATGCAGAAGCCCCGGCATCCAAAGCACTTACCTACAGCGTCTTCTGTTAGCCCAGAGCCACCAGATTCTAGCAAGATGCGCCAGAGTGGGTCCTCCAGTGATGGAACAGATGCGCCATACCCTCCTGCCAATCCAATGTCTCCTTTGGCAATGGGTCCCTTTTCCTCTCCAGAGGGAAGCAAGGACAGCGAAACAGGTAGGATGGTACTAGCAAAGAGGAATGATTAAAGATTGTGTTGTGGAAAGGATATGCAAAGCACGTTCTGATGCAACAAACTTGACAAATTAGGAAATGTTTTTATGTCATTAACATGATCATCTTTGCCTTAGTCATCTTTTCTGACATAGTCTCTGGTTCAAATTAGGAAATCTTATCATGGCCAGAAATTTTTGTTAGGTGGGTTCTATCACTGTGCCATTGGATCATCTAGGAGGAAAAACACCAGTCTTGGGTGCCTGCTTTTGTAAGCACAAGTCGGTGTCATCTGGAAACACTTGTCACTGAGATTTTTCTTACCAACGTAGGGATTGAGTTCCTCCAGCTCTAAGCTGAAATGAGGCTGTGAATCAAGAGGCTTTGAAGAAGCTCTGAAGTCCTTTAATGGACTCTTAATTTGGTACAGTTTTTGACATTTTGTACTTATTCTCTGTTTAGGTTTGAAGCAGCCTGGAGAAGCTCCACCTGCTAATGACTGCATGGATGGCACACCCCGCACACCTAATAATACCTTTGAATTCCCATCTCCTTTGGAAAATTTGCAGGAGGAGGAAGGAGAATCGGAGAGGTAACTGTGGTGCCCTGGTTACTTGAGCCTTGGAAGACAGTTGATGTGACAATGGCTGTTGAAGTTTAGTCAGTAAAGCTACTAGTGACATTATTTGTATTAAACATTATTGGTAGATTGGGAAATGCTGGTCTGTGTCTGCCACTGTGATAGTACAATAAAACTATTTATCAGGAGGGTGAGGCTGACAGCTGGACAAAATGTTCTAGTTAGGAGGTTGGGCCTTTACTCTGAAGTTAGGCTCAATGTCTGAGAGGGGTGAAATTCTTGCATAAGCTTCCCTAATAATTTATTTCGTTCTTTGCAGAACGGTTGACATGGGAACACCAAAGCCTTTTCGCAAGTGAGTGTGCTTATAAATGTTTGAACTTTACTGAATTTGTTTAGATTTTAATAGGTGAAGAAGTAGAATGCAGTAGTGTTTATTGTTCTGAGCCAGTACAATTCTCTGCATGATCTTTCCTTTTCTTAAATAATGCATATATGAAATGAGACACTGGCAACCGTATATAGGACAGGTGGAGTGAATCATATGCAGATAAGCCCTTTGATCTGTGAGTGAAGTATAGTGATTGTTGTATCGACTGATTTGAGTTGATGGGTTAGGGAGTTGAGATTTCCACATTTTCCTTTTAAATCTGTGTTTTGCTGGTAGCTCTGTATCTGCAGATAGATGGAGGAAAGAAATTGTAACCTGCCCTTTCATCAACTTAAGTTTGACTTCAAGCAAATTATTTTATCTATCATTAGAACGAGAGTGATGTAAATACTGCGAGAACAGTTACTCACTTTTAGTTTTTCAGTAAAGGGCAAAATTAGAAAATGTGCCTGTAGGTTCAGGCATCTAACAGCCTCCAGCTGTTATGGAGAGCATATTCATAATGCTTTACAACTGATATATATACACTTAGATTTTCTCTTCTTTCTTCCCTACATCCATGCCTAAAATGTTAGGATGGACAGTGTTGGTTTCGCAGATGTACAAAGCGAAGATGAGCTATATGATTTTGACATGGACACAGACCCTCCCAACTGGCAGCAGCTTGTGAGCCGAGAAGTGTTGATGGGGCTGAAACCCTATGAAATCAAGCGCCAAGAAGTGATTAATGGTGAGATAGTTATTTTTTCCTAGCTCAAGTTGAAACCTGTCCTCTGGAGTTCTGAAGTTCTTAAAATTTAAAGCTAGGTCTTTCCTCACTGATCCGTTCAAAGTAGTGGCCAGCTATTACTTCTGGTTTGCCAAGTTCATGTGTGTGAAACTTCTACTTGTTACTGAAAAGTATCCTGAGATGAGACTGATGCAGTCCCTAGAGAGGAAATACACAATATTAAGTGGTTTGACACTGAAAGGCCAGTTTGCAATATTATGTTTTATAAAAGAAAGCAAGAGGCACTGTCTAGACCGTTGGAAAGCACATAATGCAAATGGAAAGCTACTACCAAACTTCATCTTCAAAGTTTCATCTCAATTTCAGGTCTTGCAATCCTGCAGAACACTCTATGTGGCTATATGAAATGCTAAGAGCTCACTGTTTGTTTGGGGTAAATTACGAGTCATGAATCAATTGACTTCTCTGTTCTTTCAAACGTGGAAGTATAACAGAGCATGGCTCCATTCTGGAGCAAACTGGAATATGGGCCAGGAAGGAAAGTGTTGGTGAGGGAGGCTTTTGTAATTTCATACTTCTGACTTCTGTTCGCTTCACATTTGGATCCACATTGCCACACCTCTTTAAGTAGGGAATTACAATCCTGCTCTCCCCTCTCTTCAGAGTTATTTCACACCGAGAGAGCGCATGTCCGCACACTGAAGGTTCTGCATAATGTCTTCTACCAGCGTGTCACCCGGGAAGGGATCCTGAACTCCAGTGACAAACGGAAAATCTTTTCAAATCTGGAGGATATCCTTGGGCTTCACGGTAAGAGCAGCTGAGGTGGCTTTCAGCTTTGTAGACTCAACTGGAATTCTGGATACAAATATCTGAAAAATTTAAGCAAGTGACCCTGAAACAAGAGGAGACCTTATACAACACTTTAGATGAAAAAAGTATGCTACAGCTGTTCTTCCTTTCGCACACAGTTTTTCCATTTCTGATTTACAAATATATTTTGATAAAGAATGCTTGTGTCCACTGTTTCGGATACTTGCTTTTCCTTATCTGTGTGCACAGGCTCTCTTGTGCTGATTCATGCTTTGATAAAAGGAGCAATGCTTTGATGAATGGTCTTTATGGGTCAATGTTCAAAACGTTCCAACTGTTGTTGAAGAGAATATGAAAAAAATCTGAAAAGACTGGTGTCTTGCAGGTGGTTTTGAAGGGCGGCCCTTCCTCATTGTTTAGAGAAAAAGACTGCTCAGAATCAGGATTTCATCTCTGCCACCGAATAATCACATGTATAATTTTATGCAGGTGGCTTGAAGCTCTACATTATTCCTATGTTTTTAAAAGGCTAGTGATATTGAGCCTCAGAAAAGATAAGACTGGAAAGGTTCTTAGGGGTCATTTGAAGACAGGTGAAACAGAAGCGCGAAGGACTTATATAACATTTTCTTATATGTTCTGCTAAATTCATTGTGTTGCAGGACACTTCATTATTTAAATTTAATTAAAATCATTGCAAATCTAGTCTTCTCCTAGACTAGCTTTTATTTTTAAAATAAATGCTGATAATTAAGCAATTTGAGCAGTATTAATAAAATTTACTTTTTTTTTCTTTTAAGTTGCATTGAATGATCAGATGAAAGCAGTCCGAAAAAGGAATGAGACTTCCGTTATTGACCAAATTGGGGAAGACTTGCTTTCCTGGGTAAAATCCTTTTTTGCCTTCTTGTACTTGAAAATAATGTTTCATAGAATGACAAACAGTGCCAGAGGTTAGTGAAGTTAATTCCCAGCTAATAGGAACTAAAGGTCTTAGAGTTGTCATTTCTATGGAGCCAATGCAGAGCTAAAGAATGAGGGTTGAAGGAAAGCAGGAAGAACTCATAGGATTTTCATTTGGCTAGAGATAAGAGTAATTTAAGGAAGAAAAATTTCCTTATGATGTGTGGGTAGAGTAGAAAGGTAATTTTGGAGACATAAATGTGAGAGTAGGATTTTGAAAAATGTAATAGCACAGTTTATTTCAGTAACACTGAAATACAAGTCTTGTGTTGCCTGTAGTGCAGTTAAAAGATAGTTAAAAATACCGGTTTCCAATCCTAGAATTTATATAGCTGAACCTTTTCAAATTTATAGCACTGTTGCAGGCTTCCTTTCTGAGATCTAAATGACAGGAGCAGGAGTGATGTGGATTCTTTAAAAAAAAAATAATTTCTGTCTCGGGAATCTCCCAGTTTGTTGTTTGTTTTCAAGCCTACTTAATTTAGGATTGAAGATTCATCTGCTTACTCTTTTTAGCTTTTCATACAGAAGTCTCTTGTGGTATATTTTTTATATCCCACTGTTTGTCTAGTATTCCAGAAAAAAAGGAAGAAAATGAAAATCAGATGTGGCTGGTAAAGAAACACCTCTAACCCTTTCAGTTCTCCTGTATGTTATGAAAAAGCAAGAAAATACTTGCTAGAGCGAGCTAGACCTTAAGCTAATAGTTGCATGCCTTTGTGTAGTGTTTTGGCTAAGCGGCTAGAACAAAAACCCACAGGATCTCATTCTCCAGCGTATTTTCAGGAGTTACTACCCTGCATCATAGACTGGGTAGCAGAAATAGGAAGAGTTACAGTAACAGATTAACCATCTGTCATCTGCAGCACATTTCTCAGCCCTGCTCATGGCTATCATTTCCTTTAACCATGTTTTTGTAATACTTTTGTTTAGGAAATAAGATGTTACATTATATTCTGGTGTTGAAACATGGATGTCCCTGAGAAACAAGATGACCTTTGGTCTTGGCTTTGCTGACCAACAGTCTGGCAAATAATCCCTTGTCATTCATGTGAGCACAGTTTTTTCTGCTCTCCTTATGTTTGACAGTGGAGACATGGCACTGTATTCTCCCTGTGAATCAGCAGTGCATTTGTGGAAAGGATCGCATGTGCTAGGGCTGCAGACAGGAGAACTGTAGAGTTTGAGATGTAAAGGGGTTCCTCAGTAGACTGGGAAGACAAGGCCTTAAAAAACAGGATGGAAGTTACTTCTCGTGTTTTGCCAGTAGTTCCTTTCTTTCCTGATGAGACCAATTCTGCTACGTGGCTATATATCTGTTGAAACTGGCATGTGCTGAAGCTGAGTCTGTCTAAATTTGGCTTTCTTGGCTTTCTGGCACAGTTTAGTGGACCAGCGGAGGAGAAACTGAAACATGCAACTGCCACTTTCTGCAGTAACCAGCCCTTTGCTCTAGAGGTCATCAAATCACGCCAGAAGAAGGACTCTCGCTTCCAGACTTTTGTGCAGGTGAATTTTATGCAAGGGTTTGAGTTGCCTGAGGATGTGGCTGGTGGCCAGTATAGCATAATGAATGGTTGTAAATAAAGTTATTATATTTAATGACATCATGTCTAACATTGTCTTCAGATTGGGATCGTTTCCAATACTGTATCTCTGCTAATCGTTTCTGGAGGGAGGAGCCTTTAATTCTGGGGAACACATAATGTCCTGATAGAACGCAGAAAAGCACACGCTGTCCCAGGCAGGAGATGGCATCTCACTTGAGGTGGCTGTTTCCCAAGGATGAGTACTTCTGTGGGGAAAACTGCTTATAGTAGTGCAGTTTTGGTGCATGCCACGGGCAGAAGACAGATGATATACACCTATTTTGCCTGCCAGGAAAGGGGCTTGAATACATCTGGCATTTGGAGGAGAGAACATTATCTTCATTACCACAGGCTGGGAAGAACTCTGGTAATACAAGGGTTGAGGCTATATTGAAAAATATACTGTAATTTTGCTGTAGTGTGAAAGCCCAAACTGATGTCTTCCCTCTACGGTGGTGACTGAGATTGATTGGAGATGGTACCAGGCCTCTGTGAAGTAATGAGGGAAGGAAGCTGCTGCTTTTATGATGAGCCTTTCCTATGTGTAATTGCAAATGGAGAGGGGAGGGCATGTGTTGTCTGAATGATAGATCTTGGCATTTCTTGTCTTGTATTTAATTACTGGAAAGTGAAGTAATAGACGTTTATGTGATGAATAGATGTTACACGTTCAGGTAATTATGGTCTTAATAAAAATGACAAATGTCGTTATTGTGCTGTTTAATTTTAGGATGCTGAGAGTAATCCACTGTGTCGCCGGTTGCAGCTGAAGGATATCATTCCCACAGAGATGCAGAGGTTGACTAAGTACCCCCTTCTGCTGGATAACATTGCTAAGTACACAGGTACAGCCTTTCCACTAGGGTTTGTGCATGCATTTCAACAGGTTTTCTAGGCAAATGTGATTTTAAAACGTGTTGAAAAATAGTTCAATCTTATGGGTCACTGTCTGTTTTTATTGTGACCTTGCTGCTGCCTTTCATACAGGAGGGCAGGTTAAAAAAAAATAAAATAAAAAGTCCAATCTTTGTTTCTAGATTAAACTCATTTTCCTTCTTACCAAAAAAAAAACCCCAAAATGTGAAATAAGTGAATGACATTCTGCATTGGGTTGTAGTGTATGTAGAGTGCAATATAATCACTTAAATATAGTTTAAAAAAGTTAGGGGAGGGGAATGCTAAAGTTTTGAAGATAAACCAAACCACTCTGCTTATGAAAGTTACTGGCAAAACAACTTGATTTGCTATTAGTTTTTGGAGAAGGAAACCAGGAATTCCTGTCTCCCCTCTGCTCTCCAGTTCCTAGCCTGTTCTTAGTTTTACACTATTACTGTTATTAAAGGTTTTTAATGATTATGACAACCAAACAGAAGTGAAAAAAATATTTTCGCTGCACCCTTATAATTCTGATTGTATAAGAGTATGTGATAATGTCAATAGCTGGAATTGCATTCAGGATAAAAAGAAACAGAGGAAAAAGAGCGGGTATCATGTAACTCTTCCTTATTACATGCCCTTAGCAATCAACCTTTAGGAACTAACAGAGAGGCAAATTGCATTTGTGCTGTTGTTTTGAATAGTCATTAGCATGCCTGTTCTTTCTGTAATTTTCTAGATATATTTAACTCCTTTCTACAATCTTGAAGAAGGAAATAACTAGAAAGAATTCAGTCGCTAAAGATGGTACTCTATTTGTTTCAATAAATTGGTTTTCAATAATAAATATGCTCTGATAAATATTTTTTTTCTTTAATTCAGGACATTAAGTTAGCTAAATCAAACTATTGAGAGAAATCATATTTACATGAATTCCAGTTTCCATGTAGATGCATTTGAGAGAGAAAAAGAATAAGATCTTCAATAACAGAAATCCCTAATCGTCCATTGCTAACATAAAAATGTGAAGAATGAAAAATTTAATAAAAACCTATCAAGTTATGCCATTGCTTAAACAAGCTTGGATAGACATAGGGCATGCTTCTGAGCAAGGAAGCAAAAAAGGGAAGTATTATAGAATCTAAGCAAAAATCATGTAGTGTTAAGGCTTATGGCAAATTAACATATTTCTTTAAGAAGAGAACAAAAAGCAGATAATACAGAACAAATTGATTTTTTAAGGTCAAGGTTTTCTTGTTATTGAGCAGGGGTGGTTTTTTGTTTTGTTTTTAATCAATCCTCTGTATTATTTGTTCAAAATTCCCAATATCTGGGAAAAACGTGCGCTTAAAGTGCAATGTGACCTACTCCCCTAAAGTCTGATACGAAACAAGCTTTGTATAAAAATCTTAGATGTTACCAATATAATGTCAACTAAGAATTTGAAGCAGATTGAGCTTGGAAAGAAACACTTTCCTGCACAATAGACACCAACAGGATCTCTATCCTCCTCATCTGTTGAATCTCTGAAGCACTACAGCATGTTTTCATGTTCTTGCAGAAGGTGGCCTTTTCAGGTTTACTAGCGGATACCTGCTGCAGTGTAATTTCATTAGTCATAAAAATATATTGCATTTATCTAATCATAATTAGGAAAGCGTGTGATAATCCATTATCCTTGATGTATTTGTTTATTTGCCTGCTAACTAAATTCTTAATGTGGCTTCTGGTAGTGTGAATTGATGGGGTTCACCTCTGTCTATCTGCATATGATCAAATGACATTGGCTGGAAAGATAACTCTTGTTTGCTCTTGCTGTAGTAAAAGACTGTTTTTTATAATCAGGCTGCATGAATGTAGTCAGAGGTACTTTTTTCTTAAACAGTTAAAATAAATACAGTCTATCTGGATGGAAAAAGTTATTATGTAACACATTTTTTCGACATTTTGTGTTAGGTTTCTTTGTCTTTTTGTCTCTCTTCCAAAATAAATAAATAAAAAGGATTGTGAGAAATGCAGAAGCCAGAAGTAAGTTGCCAAATCCTGGGACTTCGTCTGGCTGTGTGTGATCTTAAATATCTACCCCGAGACTCTCCTTGTACCAGAGTGGAGTCTTATTAAACTTTTTAGATTTCTCAGATTGATGTCTGTGGAGTGAATAGTTGTCACAAGCCCCTCAAACAAGGGAGAGTAACAAGTACTGTGCTGTGTACAGTGATCATCAGAGGCCGGTTTCTTGTCTAGTACAGAATGAATTCTGTCCTGTCACAAATCTATTTTTGTCACTTCACCTTTGAAATGTAGTGCTATTGTTGATAGGCTATTCTGATAATTTAAGTTCCCTTTCTCAAATTTGAGGTCAGCAAACTGCACTAGATTTCTGACTTTTTCAAACTGTATTACATTTCCTTTTTCTCCTGCAGAATTGCCTGAAGAAAAAGAGAAAGTGAAGAAAGCAGCAGATCATTGTCGTCAGATCCTTAACCATGTGAACCAAGCTGTCAAAGAGTCTGAGAACAAGCAGGTAGGAGGTGAATGGAGCGAGCATCAAGGGTTGGGGAAAAGAGTTGGAGGGCAGCAACCTGTTTAAAGCACCTAGAGTCTCTGTACCAATGACTTTATATTGTGTTTAAAGATGTTTTGCAACACAAATATTCCTGTAAGAGGAGGAATCCCAGGCATTTGGGAATGTGTGGAGGTATTCATGACTGCCTGCACTCTGATGCTTGTGAGTTTGGCTAATCAAAGTGACCATCTTCATTGCATTTTCTGCAGCATTTGGAAGATTATCAGCGTCGTCTTGACCTGTCCTACTTGAAGCAGTCTGAGGATCCCATGATGGATGAATTCAGGGTGAGTGACAACGTTGAAGCAATCTCTTTGTAAATTGTGATTGCAATGCTGTTGTTCAGTTTGTGGCTCTTTCTGCTACAGTCTTCTGATGTACAATCGAATGGTCTTCGGAGATAAATATTTCTATACAAAAATTAAAACCATTAGTCTCAGAAATTTGAGTTTTGCTACTTTCCTGAAGATCTCTGTGGATGTAACAACTTGGTTCTGCACATAGAAGTGTTGATGAAGCTTGTAAGTTCTGTGAAATAAATCTCAATGATCTGCAAGCTAATGCACTTCTGTATTACATAAGAGACAGCTGGTGGATGATAAATCTTATTATGGTTATGTATCTCAGGTGATCACATCTTAGGCGTGCTGTTGGAACTGGGGAGGCCTCAGAGAGCCATGAGTTGTAGCATTTCAGTTGGC
This sequence comes from Anarhynchus alexandrinus, assembly GCA_008711295.1. Taxonomy (NCBI): domain Eukaryota; kingdom Metazoa; phylum Chordata; class Aves; order Charadriiformes; family Charadriidae; genus Anarhynchus; species Anarhynchus alexandrinus. The sequence goes on from VUYV01000128.1 coordinate 614,679, forward strand.
TTTAAAAGAAGAGCTTGTACACAGGCTGATTTATATAGGACATCCAAGGTATAGCCCAATAAAGTCTAAGTCCAGTGCCAAAAGTACCGTGTTTCAGGGCCCTGTAAATTCTTGCAGTTACATTAGTGAAGCTGGTTACTTGCTGTCAACATCCTTGGAGCTGGACTAACTATGAAATTTTCATGTTTCAAGTGAACAATGAGCACCAATAGGCACTTGCAACTTGAAACAAATATTTTCATTTTTTCTTTCACACATGTTCAAAATAGGTAGCTTCCACACAAGGACTCTTCTCTGTTCACTTCTGCACTTTTTCCTCATGATTTGATACTTTATCACTGTTCTTAATTTTTGCCACTCTCTATTCCTGTGTCTTGTATAGATTCTCTGTTGTTTAATTGCTCCCCTGTCTTCTCCAGAGTCAGTGTGTGTCCAAAGAAATTTTTATATGAAGACTCCTCTATAAAACTGTATCATGTAGCTTTCCACAAATAAACTTGCACGCATTTAGTTAGGAAATGAAGAACTTCCTGGCAGTTATGAAATCTTGCTGTCATTGATTGTAGACTCTGCGAGTTGGAAGGAATGACTTGTGAAAATTGTCACTTCTACTTGCCTGCGGATCTAAATGTCACAAGCACTGAAATGACTGAAGAATCCATTGACATTATAAAGTCCATCAGATCATTGGAATGATTTGTATATCAGTATATCATTTGTAGGCACACTTCACTTGCAAATCGAGTGCTGAAGCATTAACCAGTTGCAATACTAGAACTGCAAACTTTATATGGGATGTTGGAAAAAGTCCTCATAGAAATCAGATGGCATCCTAATGCCTTAGTAACTTGACTTAGTAGGAAAATTCTCTACCCTGTGACCCCTGGCATCTGCAAAAGAGCAGTGAAAGAGGAAGAGTGATAAGAAACTCCTCTCACAAGAGTTTGGTATACAAGCATATGCCCCTCCTACTCCATGTTTCTTTTTTCAGACTGGTTTTAGCTGCTCATCTCCAAACTGGATTGTCTATCCTAGCCTTCCCTCTGACATTCCCATGCTTTACCATTACTTGCTTCCACAGAATTTTCATAGTGCTACTTATTTTGTTTCCCCTGGTGACAGAACTTGGATCTAACAAAGAGAAAAATGCTTCATGAAGGACCTCTAACTTGGAAGGTTAATCGTGACAAAACTATCGGTGAGTCCTGTTCCATCAGCTGACTTAGTTGGGTTTGTGTGTGTTTGCGGAGAAGGACAGAAAGAGAAAGCATTTCTGCAGTTTCCAATTATGATTCTTAGTGCCACCTATAATACTGCCTGTGTGTTTCTCAGAGCTGATTAAATTATTCTTGTCAATTCGGAAATGTGCTGGAGTATCATTAAGGCCATGCAGGGACACAGCAGTCAGTCGTGAGATGATCCAATTCCATCTGTAGCTTTCTGCTGTAGTTTTGATGAGGAAGATTTGCAAGCTTTGTCTAGAATGGCATAGCACTGATTACTGCCTCTGCATGAGTAATCAAAAAGCAGCCTTTTTCTTTCTGCATGGGTGTGATACAAAACTATGAATCTTTAACTCATTCTGAGTTCTTTTGCTCTCTGTGCAGATCTCTACACTCTGCTTCTGGAGGACATTCTGGTGCTGTTGCAGAAACAAGATGATAAACTGGTACTGAAGTGTCACAGTAAAATCTTGGCATCGACAGCTGATAGTAAACACACCTTCAGTCCTATCATCAAATTGAACACCGTTCTGGTTCGTCAGGTGGCAACAGGTCAGTGTAACCAATTGAGAAAGCAAAAGAGGAAGCCAAAAATTAAGATTAGATCAGTTGAGGATAGATGTTTTTGTCTAGAGTTCCAGAGCAGAACATGGAAAAATGCGTAGGCTTAATTCTTGGTTGTCCAACATCTTGCTTTGTATGTATGAGCTGTTTAACTTCTTTGCATCAGTAATAGGTATGGCTTGAGTTTTAAATAGACTTCTAAATTAAAAGTGCTCTGATTGTATTAGATGAAAGGTACTCTAGAAATTAATAGGAGGGAAAAGAGGAGAAATACATCTGTTTCAAAATAGTGTGGGCAGTAATAGCTCTTTTCTTTCAGGACTAACAGATATATTTCCTGGGTAGGGAAAGATCAATGTTTTTATGTTATAGCATTGGAGGGTTATCTCATGAACTCTTCTTTCATTGCATCTGGTTGAGGTTATGCCCAGTTTTACAAATTTTCAGAAAGCAATGTGGGACAAGGCATCTAGTTAAATTCTTCCCTCTCTGTGTTGCTACAGATAACAAAGCTTTCTTCGTCATCTCCATGTCAGAAAATGGCGCTCATATTTATGAACTGGTGGCACAGACTGTTTCAGAAAAGAATGTGTAAGTAATTGGTTCAGCTCCATCTGCTGCTTGATTTGTTGTATCTGAGAGATCTTTTATATCCGCTTGCCTGTAGTAACTGTGCAGGTGTTCGTGAATTACCTGAGTTTCTTCTCTGAGCTTAGGTGAAAACATAGCTATGTCGGCCTATGTAGGAAGTATCCAAGGGTAGTCTCTCCCAACTTAAGAAAATCAGGGGGAGGGTGTATATGCATGTTAGTATATATACACACGTATTAAACTCCCCCCTCCCCCGCGCCCCCTAGTTTTGTTGTTGCGTGCTGTCTGGCTCACTCCAGACTCTTTTCTGACCTCAAGAATGTTTCTATTTACCCTTGCAATTCTGGTCTTATGTGACTGACTGCCAGATAAGTAGCTGAAATAATTCCAAATCTCATGCAGAACCAGTTAGCTTTGCAGACTTTGATGCCTGCATCATAAGCACCCCAATGCATAAATTTGATTCCCTAGCTGAATGCTTTTTTTTCCTCTTTGGTAGAAATGCTTTTCTTCTGAAGTATAAGCAGGCTGTAGTCGTATTTGTATGTCACGTAGCAACTGTTCTAGTGTGTGTCATATATGAAACTCTTCAGTAATACCTGAAATGTTACTTAATGCTTTCGTATATATTTATATATAAAATAACCGCCTCACCTGACAACTCCTGGTAAGGTCGTGTCATTCATTTCCTTCTGCTGAAGAGTATTCTTGTGAGGTGAGCGGTATGCTGTGGTGCTTCATTTGTGGCTGCAAGGTATTACTGAGGAATTGAATGTAACAGAATTAAAAAAAGAAAAGGAAAAAAGAAATTACTGCTTTTCTTATTAACAGAAATAATATTAGCTGGATTTAAGAAGTGTTAAACAGAGAATTATTCATTATGGTTCACGTCTTGCATGGTTTTATTTGATGGTTTCTACTGCAGATGGCAGGACCTTATAGCTCAGATGGCAGGGACTGTAAAAATGGGGAGTACCAGAAGAGTGATTCCATTACCACAGTCAGGACCTGGCGAGTAAGTAAAAGTAGCTGGAGGAAGAAGGGATGTTTTTTTTTTTTTCCAGTAGCCCTTCTTCTGCTCAAAGATTGCCAGCCAAAGCATGGATTCTCATGCAGCAATTCAGATGTATGTGACTAAAAGAATGTGTTCGTTCTTTCCTTCCTGCAGAGAAGAACGTGAAGAAGAGGAGCAGCAGAAGCTCAAAGACCAGCATGACATTCCTGCCCGTAGTCTACAAAGTCCAGGTAAAACAGTGGTCCAGGAAAATCGTATCAGTAGATTTGCTACACGGAGTGCAAATGTGCCAAGCAATATTCCTTGTGGCTTGGGGATCTTTTGGTAGCTTTGACATCTTTCTGGACAGGAATGATTTATTTACAAGTCCACGTAGAGAAGTAATACTGAACCTCTTGGAAACATCTCTTACTTTTTCCATCTGTTTTAAAATTGCTGGGAAAGATTCTTTTTTCCCCTGGAAAGAATTGACCTTTCACCAAGCCCATGCTCAAGAACTGTATTTTTTAGTGTTTTCAGAGATTCCTGTGTGAAGCAGGATTTTCTGCAGTTTATCATCATATTTGACATAATTGTTTAACCTGAATGTATGTTTTCTGTTTGCTAGATAAAGATTTGGGCCTTGAGTCTCCCTTAATGCTGACTGCTCAGTCGTCTTCGCCCATCATGTCTGAAAAGTCCAAGGTGGAAAGCCTTCTTGTGTCAGAAAGACAGTTCGATAAAGTGCAGCAGGCAGACCTGACACTTAAAGATTCTTCTGCATGCTATGAACACACAACCACCAGTTTACCTTCAGTGTCAGAAGGACAGTGGGCACTGGATGCATTAAGGAACTGTAAGTATCTGTGGGCAATGTCTGATGGGATATGATTTAGAGATGGAAATAGTTAGGTCAACCATCTAAATAAATGGGCTAAAATAAAATCTAAAGCCCATTTCTATTAAATATCAATTCTCTCTGTGCTGTAGATCACAGCACAGCAAAACAAAATGGATCTGACAGCAAGGAATTCTAAGTTATGAACTCATATACTGGCCCTTTCTTTGGCTTTAGGTATCCCATTGTTTTTCTGTGGTTTTCCCATGTATAAAATGACGGTGGTAATGAATTGTTACTTCCTGTCCATGAATTGTTTTGATGATGAAATCATATCACAGAACTTTGTGCAGTGCTGTACAGTGCCGTTGCTAGTCAGCAGTTTTTTAAAACACAATGCAGTTTGCCTGTGGACATATTTTCATAGCACTGGAGCAGAATAGGAGAGGTTGCATTAGTTGCAGAATATGATTTTGCATATTTTTTTTGTAAAATCCAGCAAATGAGATTGGATATATGTACCCTTCACAAAGTCTAGATACAGATCTTCTGAGGACTTGGGAGGTGGTTGGATATAATTAGATCAACACTCGTGTGTGTTGAAAAGAAGTTTTCCTGATAGACAGATTATTCTGTAAAATTGTTTGTAGATTTTTAATCACTTCTGTTCTCCAGTACACCTTCTTTCAGAGGAAGAATGCAGGGCTATGCAACCTACTTGATTGGATCTAGCAGTGCAATTCCTAAATATATTTTCCTAAAATTTGAATTAATTCATTAATCCATATATATCTTCCTGGTAACTCTGAAATGGGCGCTAAGTCCCTCAGTTACACTTGGAGGGAATAGTCCATATTGCTTCTCTATGGGTCATTTGCTTTTACCAAAATGCAGAGCATTCGTATTCCATCTCCCTCTGCAAATAATGACAGTTTTCTGCAATCTAATAGTTTATCATGGATCTTTTGATCCACTTATGCTTCTGCTTCTTATAGGATTCAAAGTGTTTTTCTAATTCTGAATGCTGTACAAGTGTACTTGTTTTCGGAGAGCAGTGATAAGATAATCTTAGTTTGCAGGGTGTGTAAAGATAGTGACCTAGCATCTCATGACTATTCAGACTTAAAAGAGCAGCCCTCTAACAGCAGCAGCGGGTCACTCACATTTTGACAAGAGCCTTCCACTTAGATGAGTGACTGTTCTGTTGTATGAAATCATAGCTTATCTTGGGTGTTACACGAGCATTATATGGTGAGAATGAACAGTGTTCTTATGCTCTTGACAGTATCATATTTTTGTTTTGAACAATGTGTCCTTATTATGAAGTGTTTGGTTGGGATAATTTGAGAGCTAAAGGAATGTGGGTTGAAGTTCAAACAAGCATAAATTTGCATGAAATTTTAGGGAAAATGTGTTTTCAAATTTTTTGATCTGTCCTTTCAAAGTTGAGTGGAATATTCTCAATATGCTTGTTTCTCGGGTGGGAATCCCCTATTTGACCACAGTTTTTAGTTCATTTGAGGGCATGGGTAAAACCTGGGCATGCACCTGCACTCCAACTCAGTAATTTCATTAGATGATTTCTCTGTTTTTCCATAAGCAAGGTGGAACTTGCACTGACATGTTTGCTCTCGCTTGTAAGGTAAATGTGGAGTAAGGCTTCAGACTTTATATATTTATTTTTATCCTGTTTTTGTGACCAAGAGCAATGAGAGGGCTGGCTGCTATGAGAGACACCTTCTTGAAAGGGTGGCCTTTATGTCTAGTTTAATCACTGTTAGGGAGGTTATGGTCTGTGAAGCCTTGTGAACGTTATTTCTACTTGCAGTGGGCTTGCTGAAACAGTTGTTGGTGCAGCAGCTTGGCTTTTCTGAGAAGGGGACCCTTGAAGGCCGGCAGCGCTTTCCCAGGTTCAGGACCGTTTCTCAAGAAGCCCAAACAGAGAGTGGAAGTGAGCCTGGACTGCAGCACTCTGACAATAACAAATTTCACCAGCCTGGAACAGACAGAACACTTCCAAGAACCGGAACTAATGAGTCCACAGCTAGTTATGGCCTCCGGACTTCAGCTGAATCACCAGCTTCAGGGGATGCCATGCAGCTGATTGTGAGAGACCCCAGATCAAGTAGTAACTTAGCAATAGACCGCATGAGTATGAATCTGGAGATCTCAACCACAGAGCTGGAAGGGGTGGGTGCTGATGAAAGTGGGGAGCATTTTTTTGATGCTCGAGAAGCTCACAGTGATGAAAATCCATCTGAAAGTGAACTAATGGAAAGGAAGGAGGAAGAGGATGTGCAAATACGGATCTCAGGTGAGCATATTTCATTCATTCATTGGATGATAGTCTGTCCAGATTCAGTATTAGAGACTTGAGCTCAGTTTTAAATAGAAGATACTAAAGAAAATCACAGTATGTTTTCCTCTCTTGCTTATAGTGTATAGGACATTTAAAGTTAACTCTCTGACCTTGACAGTCATTGTAGCCCTGAAAAGGGCTGTGCAAACGTGTACCTAATGAATTCTCTATTTTATGAAAGGAGAAGATGAAATACTGTGGGGTTAATACAGTGTGACAGACTGTAATTACAGAGGCACGGGCACAATGAAAGCTCTTGATTGCAGTTGGCACTGGACCACTTTATCTCTCAACTGACTGTTGGGACCTGTAGGAAAAACGTTTTCCCTGAAGGCAAAGCACTTCCTTCGCCTGTACACACCGAGCCCCCATGACTCATGCTATTTTGTCTCATGCTATTTTGTCGATACTGTGTTGGCTTCTCCTGATCAAGCTTCAGAAAAGAAATTTACAGTTTAGCTTTACACTGTTAATTGTCTCCTTATCCCAGTCTGAAGCTCTTAAAAGCTTATTTTTTTTATTTCTATTGTTATTACTACATATGCTATATTTGGCAGTTACCTGGGCAGCATCTCAAAATATATATATTCTAGTCGTCAAGAAGGTTGTAGAGCAGAAAACTGGCTCTCAGACAGCAGCTGTGAGCACTTTCATGGGACTTCATGCGCTTTGTGTTCAGAAAGTCCGTGATTTTGATCAGCCAACATGGTGATACTGCATTAAATTTAGCGCACAAATTGAGGTTTATCTCATGCATGTTGTTGTAGAAATAGCTACTAGTAGGTAGATTCTATATGACTATTAGTCTTGAAATCTCCTATTCATAAATACGCTTTTGTTTAAAAATTGGATTCTATCAATGTGAATAAGCCATTTTGTGATTGTCTGAATGCTGCCTTCCAACTACATATTGAAAATCATTTTTCTTTCCATGAATTACTGAGACATTTTAAATTATTAAAACTGTGCCAGCAACTTGAAGCATCTAATTTATTTGTCACCTCTTACACTGTCTACTTTCCTAACTGTGCAGGGACATTAAAATTAGGTTGACCTGTTTTTAGTCAATTCTGACTCTACATGCTAGCTTTGCTGTAATACTGTAGAGAAATTATTTAGTATAATCCTATTGCTAGGTGCAGGTGGTGAAATAATTTCTATCTGTAATTGCTTTACCTTTTAAAATATGATCGGCAAGCTAAATTTTAAAGCTACCCCATCTAAAAGCATCATCAGTATCGTAGCTAGTTAGTGAAGGTTAGAAATCTAGCAGTCTGATATGTCAGGTACCATTAGTGTAAGTGCAGGACTTTCAGACATTATAATAGAAACAGATTTTGGAAAAACAGGAAGGTAGGTGATTAGCTCATCTAATCATGTAATTCTCAAACTGCAGTCCCAAAACCAGTCACGATCTCTGAAGCCCAATTGAGAACCAAACTATTCTGGTCTGATACAATCACTGTTCTGTGTAGTGTCCATAAATGCTTTTTTTTATCCATTTTAAAATGTCTCGGGAGATGAGCCTCTCGCCACTTATCTTTCTTAAAGTCTGCTTAAACTGTCTACAGTTCAGTGGTTCTTGGTGATTATTAAGCTAGAGGTGTTAGTAAAAAGCTGTTCTCTTAACAGGAAATTATTTGATCCTTGATGGATATGGAACAGTGCAGGAGAGCTCCACAGATGAGGAGGTATCGTCTCTAGTTCTCCAGTGCACTGCAGGTGGCCGCACCTCTTTGGACTCTGCACAGCAGCAGCCACTTTCCCCACGGGACACCCAGTCGGATGGAGGAAGCTCCCCGTTTGCTGAGGAGATGATGGCCTCACGCTGGGGTGGAGTGGAAGAGTCCTGCTCATTTGTAGCAAGCGCTCACTTCTCTATAGAGTCACGTGTGCAGATGATGCAGTATATTCAAAAGATAGAGGATGACCTTGAAAAGTTAAAGGTATAGTATGTTTCTATTTGCACTATCAGAGTTTTCATATTCCTTAGGTTTTGTTTTAGAAAAGAGCTTGAAAATAATTTTTAGCTGGAAGAAAGGCAGCCATGCCTTTTTTTGTCTTTGGCTCTTGTTGCTGTAAGCTTTTGAAGCAGAAACTTTGTGCTGTTTTGGTTGCATTAGGTTGTGCGTTACAAGAGGCAAGTAGTTCCCCTAGACCTAGTGGGTATGTATATTGCTTTGATTTGAGTTTGGAAGAGATTCCTGAGAGATAAGACAAAACTGATGCAGGTCTACAACGGTGGAGCTTTGAAGGGACCGCTGGCCTAAGGAATATGAATTTCTGCCATAAAAAGACTGTTGCATACTGGTGCTAATGTCAAATGAAGTTACTAAGTTGCAGTCGACCAATAACAAGGTTTTCAGCCTCATTGTATTCAAAATGATTTTTTGTACATGATGGGGATTCTCTACACATAATAGCCATTGCTATAGAAGGTTTATAGCATCTTGATGTATGAGATATACCAATATGTTAAGTCAATAGCCAGCCTTTAATTTAAATGAAATCTGAAAAGAAAGTGGAATATTGCATACAAATGGAAGGCCTGACAAAGATGCTGACAAAGGAGTTGAGATCCATTGTGGGTCACACTGCAACACGGGCGATTCCAGTCCACTCACCTGTAGTGAAACTTCTCTTTTCCCATTTGAAGCCCTATTTGTTCACTTGGTAAATAGAGAAAGAGCCACTTAAGTTTGGGGGTTGTTTTTGTTTTTTAGGAGGTTGAGGAAGACTACACCAATCTCCGACGCCAAGGGCTGGCTGGATCAGCCTCCACGGGAGAGCACTCAGGTATGCAACCAGACTGTCTATAGTTGGTAGCATATACCACGTTAGCTTCAGACATTAAACAAAGAGCACAAAGTCAATTATTAATGTTTCTCACACACACAAAGTAAGGTTTCACCTACTTAAGCAGCTCTCACGGGGCTGAGACCATGCTGATTCCGGGAAAGGTCAGTTGAATCCGTTGAGTCTCACATGTGCAGAGGAGCTTGTTCCTTCCTCTGAAAAGGTTGTTTGCAACCTGTCTCACCCTTACCTGCCAAAGAGCTACATCTCAGGATTTACAACTTCTCTTTCAAAGAAGGCTGGATTGATGTAAAGTCCCAAAGGCAGATTTCTGAAAGTGTAAAATGATCACAATCTTCTTTTCTTTCTCTGGGGTGTCTCTGATGCTGTGTAAAGTGGTTGCCATGGGTCCTTTAAATTGGCCTTGGATATCCTAGAGATGTAATTGCTGGAATTACTAACAAAGGTCTTAAGGTTAAATGAGTGTGCTGTCTCTCACATAACACGCTTTCTCTGCTAGTGTTCAGAAATGTTAGATGTTCATCTCGCATTGCACCCTCTCTCTCTCACCAACTTTTTTTTTTCCTTCTTCAGATAAAAGCTAGTCAGGAGTGGCTGAAGATTGGATGAAGAGGATCAGGACGCAGCACCTGCTGTCTTCCTTGTGGACTCTGAGACAAGAGGGTTTGGACCATCCAAACGTGAACCATACTCTAGCAAAGTGGGCATGGGGTGCTTTTCCTGTGGGGCATCTGCACTATCTTGTCAGTGAGGGAGTCAACTCTATTCTGCTCCTCTCCTTGCTACCAGAAATTCATTTTTCAGAACAGAAAAACCAAACCAAATGTACAGAGCTTTGGGTGTAGGATATAAAAATGTATTTAGACGTTTAAAAAAAAAAATCAATGTATTTATTTGACTTCATTCCGTGTATCAAAAGCACATTTTAATTTTTTAATCTGCCTTTTTTGTTCTATTTTAATTGGGTAGTGACAGTTCTAGCCCTCTGCATATAGTACACCCTGCCTGCCACTGCTCCTGAACCAAAGGTCAGGTCTGAGGGGAGAGGGTGTGCCTATGTGCAAGTGTATCGTTACTTCACTGGACTGGACTCTGCACTCCCTGCTGGCAATCAAACTGCCACGCGAAGAGCTACTTATGAAGGTGTTAGGATGACTTGTGGCTGGAACTATCTTTATTCAACAATTGCATGGGAACCGCTCATGTCACCACATGAGTAACAAAAATTTTCCATGCGCTAAACAGCCAGGCACTTGAGATGGGCAAATTTTCTTTTTCCCCTCTCCATTAGGGGTCTCCTTTGTTGACATGCAAGATTAGACTGGGAGAGGAGAAAGATAGGTTTAATTTTTTCTTGACTTTGTTGGCTTTGATCATTGTCTCCTTTGTAAAGTGATAAAAATACTTGGACCTGCAGCACTTTTATAACTCTTCTCTGGATCAAAAAGAAAAAATGCAAACCCAGAAGTGTTTCAAAGATGTGGGGCAGATGTGCCCCTGATTCACTACTGAATGAATAAGGGCTGCCATTTGAGTTAGCCACAGGTACTGCTGATTATAGGGCCAGTAAGTTTTAGTACCTGAAAGTATGTCTTGCTGAGGGCTTGGGGTGGGTTTTGGGGTTTTTTTTTGGGGGGTAGGGTTGGGTTGTGGTTTGGTTTTTTTTTTTTAAACTGATTTGTGCCAATGTGTTCTCACCACAACAGCGATGTGCAAAACACAGAAGGTTGAAACAGCTCTCTAGTACTTCCTTAGTCCTGTTCTGATGGGTTTTGCTGGTGGAATTCCTTCCAGTCTGGGAACGAGATGGTAACTATCAGGCTGCCAGCAGAGCTAACACTGGACAGCCTAAGCTGGCTGTGCCTCTGCTGTGAAGCTGGTCCTAGGACAGGCCCTTCCTGCTTGGCATGGGGGGGCTCAAGCTGTCCCTGGTATCGCAGACACTGTGAATACAACTGCTAGTGGAAAGTGTGTAAGGCAGTCTTTTTTGCACCCTCTTCCCAAGTTTTAAACTATTTAATGAACCCAGACTGAACTGAACGCCAAACCTGTAAATCCCATTAACACATCAGAACTGCTATAGCATTGTTTTCATCACTGTGTGCATCATGAAGTGCTGAGAGTCTGTCTTTGGTCACCATAAAGATCATACTCCCTGCTCCTTTAAAACAAACATTTTCTCTTTAGCTACTGGCAAGAAATCAGATCTGTCCTTTGTCTACTCATGTAGGAAAAAAACAGTTCTTTTCTTCCCGTTAGAAATATGCAAGGGGGAACTTCTGTAAAGACTGACAGAAGTTGAGCAGACATGATTTTGGGCCTGATGTAAAAGTTGGAGCCCTGAGCCCTTATAGAGTAGGGAGGAGTTGCTCTTGTTTTAAGAGCCAATTGCACAAAGTATCATTTTTCACCAGCGGAGCATTACACTGCCAACACAAGCCAAAGTGTTCTCTTCCAGGCTGGCAGGAGCTTCCTTATGGGACCCACTAAGGCCTGTGCTGTTGCACCTGTAGGAGTATACTGTCAGTATTAGCCAAGCACTTCCATTCTTACATGGGTGGGATCTTCCCTCCTCACCTTCAGCCATACGGTTCCTTTGGTTATAGCATCTAGACTTCCTCTGATAAGCCCCCCAAACTAGAACATTGCCTCATGCTGATGTGGCATCTTTCACCTGATCCTGCCAGAAAGAGAACTGGGCTGTAGCTGGACTTGGTGTTTAAGGTCCTTCTTCCCTTAAATAAAAGGACCCTTGTTCTCCCCACTAACTCCCCTTCATCCATTGGCATGTTTCTTGCCTGGGTCAACATGCTCCAGAAACAGGAGCAGTAATTATGACCGTAGCTGTCTAAAGGCTTTCCAGCAGGCTTCTATGGTTGATTGAAAATTACCATTGAACTCTATTAGAGAGAGCTTACTCTGGCTTCTCAAGAGTATGCTGGAAGACCAGGAAAGACGGGACCTGTGGAGGCCTGGTTGCTTAATACTCTTTTCTTGTGACTGAAGACAAAATCCTTGGTTCTCTGGTTTTCTCCAAGCTGCATGAATTTCAAGGTTCATGGTGAGCAGCATATTGCAAGAGAAGCATATGGGTGTTTGGAGGGGCCATGGGAGAGCAATCTGCCCCTGCTGCCTCTGACTTTTTCACCTTTGCGTAAGCATTTTGTAGCATCTTCTCTAATAGATATAGCACCAGTGAAAAAGCTGAGAGTGCAGAGTAGTTATGTTGCCATGTTATCCTTACGTTTCTGCCTCTGGAGCTGCTGGAGTGGAATTTTCCCCACCGTCCCCTAATGCTACTTTGGACATAATCCACTGGGAGGTCAGGTGCAGTTCTGTCCCTGTCACATCTCAAGATGTGTAAGGGGAAAGATCCACACTTTGAGCCAGGCTAATGATGATGGCAGAGAAGCCTTTGTGCTGGGTGAAATGAACAGTCTGAAGAGCATGAGACTGCAGAGAGCTTTACGGGGTGTTAGAGAAGACCAGTACATTTGAACCCAGTTTTATGGGCAATATGAATGGCACACTGTGCTCTGTCCTGTCTGTTTTTTGTTTCAGCTGGCCTTTTTATACTACATTGATGATCCTCACAAATAGGGCATTACTCCTCTAGAAAAATAATGGTGGGATCAGGGATCCATTATCTTCTGAGAGCAGTAACCTGAAATAAGGGGGGACTCCTTTTTCCTCTCTAGCACATCTACTGTATGGCAGACCTCAGGCCACGTCTCGCTGCGTGGAACAAGCTGGAACTCAAAAGCATTAGTCAGGATTCTCACTTTTTTTCCCTCTTTAAGCCATAAGATTACCCTTTTTTAAATTCCAGTTTCCAGTATAAGGAAGCATTTTAATTTCCCCCTGGTTGGTGACTGATTGATTGTACATTCCCTTATTCAAACTGGATAGCAGAGCAGGACAATGTTCTCTGGTTTGTTTGCCCCAGCCCCTCCTCCCCAATGTTTTGTTGGGGTTTTGTTTTGTTGGGGTTTTGTTTTGTTGGGGTTTTGTTTTCCCCCCAAATACAAGATGAGCAAGGGTTTCTTATCTTGGGAACAAAGATGTAGTGTAGCAGGCATTCTTTCATATCCTCCTGAGAAGTGATTTCTCTTCTGCTGTTACAGGATATAGTTCATGGACAAGCAAAAAAAAGGTCAGATGGGTACTTTCTGGAAAGGGGAATTTCCTTCTTCTCTAGAAGGGTAGAAGAGCAAATGCTAAGCTGATGTTTGATCACTCAGGTTTTTTGAATGTACCCTGTCTGTAGGGAGGGGAGAGTTCTTCAACATTCTATAGGTGGGATCAGAAAGACAGATGAGGAATGTAAACCTCAAGCTAAGAAGTCTAGATGGTTTTGGTCAGCTTTCAAACAGCACTATGCCTATTTCCAGTGTTTTCATAAAACTTAGATATTCTGATTTACAGATACTGTCCCTGTTATTAGAAGGGGGGTCTGATGCTTCAGCAGGTGACCCTTGATTATAATCTCAGTGCTTGATGGTATCTGGTATTGTTTTCTCCCTCTGTTCCCCAAAGAAATCCCTTAATTCCTTCCCTGCCCCGCCCCCCCCCAAAGGTGCCAACTGACAAGCAGATGTACTGCAAAAGGGATACTGCAGCCAAAACACTGCTGTTTTATTTTGAATTAAGTCTTGTGGAGCTCTCTTCATATTAGAATATTTTTATTTTCTTTGTACAACATACAATCATGTACTCTTAACAGAGATTTACTTTAAAGAGAAGAAAAAAAATCTGGAAGTATTCTTTAAAAAATACACAAAAATCTTTATTAATAATCCTGTATTTTTACTGATCATGTTTGAATGTCTAAAAAGACTTTATTGTTCTAATTATCCAGATGTATGTTTGTAAAATAGCTCTTTTATGACTTAGCTGATAAGGTTGTATGTTTCTGGAATTAAATATTGGTCACTTAAAAAAATCTGTTTTCAGGATCTGGGAAATAGAAAATTTAAGCGTTTCAAATATCATTAAATAAGCTTAAAGAAAATAAGTTTTGTCTGCTGGATTTTTTGGAAATTGTTTTGCTTTAATTGCCTGGAGTGTTTGGCAGGACAAACTCTCTTGATCAGCAAAGGAAGCTTTCATTTGGTACAAATGACCTTTCAGAATCTGTTGCTGTTGCAAAGGTGGGACCCCCAATTCTCCCAGTTAAAACAATTCTTATTGATCAGTCGCTCTTCCTTGAGGAGAAAGCGAGAGCCTCCTGCCAGCGGCAGTGGAGATGTCTGCCCGTGCCGAGCTCTCCTGTGGGCACTGCCAGTGCCCAGCTGACGGGCAAAGCCAGCAAAAATGCTGCTTTCGTTGTCTGGTCGAGGTAAAAGGGTCCTGTAGTTCCAAACACTGACTGTTTCCCCTCCTGCTGTGCTGTCTCCTCCTAGTTTCAGAGGAAATGCTTGGGCCACTTGAGCAACGTTGGTTCGAGTTGATGAGTTCACTCTAACCATCCGTATCTCATCCCCATGCTAACCTTGTGAATAAACAGTGCAAGAAATGGATGTTTCTGGACTTGGTAGTCTGCTTAAAGAGCTGCTTCTAGCAGTGTATCTCATTTTGTGTGTCTTCTCCAAAGGTCTGTGCCCAAGAGGATCCTTTAAAAAAGAAAAAGGCCCACAGGAAAAAAAAACAAACCAAACCTACTGAATCTCAAGAGATTTTAATCAAGTCTTAAAAAATTCTGACATTGAAGGCACCATGTTCAGACTTTCGCAGACGCTTAAGCACCTTGACCAAATATCTGCTGGTCAGAGTGACTTAGTGAATATCTAGTCTTTTTGTAACGTCAAATGTGCCTCCTGAAAGAACTGAAGTTCCAGATCACTAAGTAAGCAATGCTTCTGTGGCCATCACATATTGGACTTGTACTTCTTTGCTTCTCTGTGTGGATCTCAACAGCTGTCTTATATGAAGGCTATATGAAGGCTATAATCTAACAGGGGTGTCTGCATGTGGTATATAATATAATGAGTATCATGCTAAACCAGAGCAAAAGAAAGCTCACGAAATAAAACTACAGCAGAAAAGTGCTTGTTTGGGAGCTGCATTTTAAAGGATGGTGGTGTTTGGTTCCTTGCCAAATGTAATCTTTATTGTATAGGGAAGAATGTCCCTGTGTTGTCCCTTTAGTGTTGACCAGTAAGGAGGAATTAGCACAAAACATCAACTCCAAGAAAGCAAACAAATCTGCTGCTTGATCTAAGCTGAGAATGATAGTTCAGGACGTTCCCCACGGTAAGTGATGCCTTGGTTGAGTTTTGCACAGCTTGTAGTGCACCTGTGGCCATTCTGATTGTTGCTGCTATTGCCAGATGTGATTTGGAAGTGGAATTTTGCCCTTTGTAGTGAATTTCCTACTTGGGTGCAACATCCACTATTGCATTCACTGGAATGCTTTTTGTTCGCTGATATTTCACTCTCTGTGTCACTAACAGCAATTTAATGAACACTTTAAAAGTCCAACATAGCTGTCACCGTTAATGCTTTGGCTCGCCTGATCATATTTGACAATTAAACCTGAGCAGTGGGTTTTGCTTTCTACTTCAAGTCAGTTTTGTGTTCCCGTGCTCCAGCACTTTCCCTGCTCTAGGGGCTGCACTTAGGTTTCTGGCATTGTAGTTTTAAATCCAACCAGAACCATTATCCAATGAAATGAAATAAGTTGATTTTATTAACTTACAAGCTTATTCTTATTTTTAAAATGGGATGTGTTTTGACAGTTAGGAACTGTCAGTATGTAGCCTTGCAACATGATACTACGTTTGCAAATTTTTATCATTTAAGTCTTGCTGGACTAATTTTTCCCCTGAAGCATAACTGCAAGCGTTTGCTGTTCAGCTAAAAGGCTGCAGCTTTATAGCAAATGTTAGCCAGAGTCCATTGGGCTTAAATGATAGTTTGCTTGTGTTCTGTAAAGTGAATCTTTTTCCTTATATATGTCTTTTGGTTTTAAACTTTATACCTTTGAAGAAGTTTGGTTTCTTCCAGCAAGTTCTTTTTGAGACTGCCTTCTCTGGAGTGTTCACAAAGACGGTGCATATGTGTGAAGTGATGTGTGCAGCAGAACAAGACACTTGTTTTTCCTCTCTAGACTGCTCTGTTGTACCAAGTTAGAGTTTCTGGAAGATGAAACTTCACCCTTTTGCTTGGCAGCCCTTGCGTTCCCTTTACAAGCTGTGGGATGGAGTACCTGTGGGGACAGTCAGGTAACAGAAGCTGTATTGTACTGCTTCGTGTATCAGTGCATGGGAGCACTTGAGGCTTTTCATTTCCATTCTTTTGCTGGATATTTTTCCCTCCACTAGGATCAAATAGAAATTTGAAAGAGAAGTGCAATTGAAACTTGCTGTTGAGGGAACTTGCAAATTTTTAATAGGGAACATCTGTGCTAAGAGTTTTGTGCCAAGGCCTCTGTTTTGTTGTATTATCTGCAGAGGGTGCTTTACACAAATCCCTATCATTTAGTGATATTCCTGTCTTTAGCTTTTGACTTCCCTGGAAAGTGATGCACTCACATTTCTGATAGACAAGCTGATAAAAATAAGTGAATAAAAACCAAGCACCAAAACAGAAAACAAACTAAATCAGGTATATTTCTGAACATGTTGAGAGTACTTTTTTTTTTCTTTTTTTTTCCCCTTCTGCAGTATGTATGTAAAGCTCCTTGAGAGATTACTTTATTATAATTGGTAATCTGAGCTCTATTATGCTTTCCTAATGATGCTGTTCGTGTTTTGCCTATTTAAATGCTATTTTATATATTCCCTTTACTGCGCTGCTGTAAATAAATGATTAAAAAAAAAAATGGCTCAGAAAAATCTGAGCTTTGTGTCTTCTCCTGCAGCCTGTGCCCTTGAATCCCAGCTAGGGATGCGGGAGAACCATACTGCATCTTTGAGGGCTCTTTCCCATACGTGATTGTGGAATTAATCTCTCCTTGCTGCCTGCAGTAGATAGGGAAGGAAGACACGAAAGAGGATTCAAAGAGTCTTATTTCAGATGGGTTTGTGTCATTTCTGGGTTATGTTATTTAAAGGATTGTGGTCATGCAGCGTAGCCCCCAGAAATGTTGATGTGTGTGGTAATACTTGTCCGTGACCATAGCATATGTGTTAGTGCCTGACAGTTCTACCTGGGACTGAGGACTTCACTGTGCTGCCGACTTTACAGAAGCAGTTTCTGGGCCAGAGAACTTGGAGTCCAAGTGAAGTTGCAGCGTCTTTTGGGATCCTGAGATGCAAGCAGTGCTAACTTTGTAACGCACCTCCTGTGCTATTCACCTGCCAGTCTTTTTTGTGAAGTGTCTCTCGTAGGCTTTACCCAGGTCTAGGGGTACTCACCCAGAGGTATTTGCTGCTGTTGCTCGCACACCCAGTGATTCCAGGGTCTTTGGGAGCAACTAGGATGGCAGTTCTATCCACCCACCACCTCCCTGCAAATGGTGAAAGATGACTATTTATTCTATTTCGTTCAAGGAGACGTGTTTTGGCAAGGGTGGCCTTGGTATTTGCTGAAGACTGTCTATAAATTACCCTTTCTTTTTATCAAGTGGTCAAGGAATTTAAGATTATTGTTGCTTTTCTTCTTCCAAAATATTTATGAAGGTTGACATAAAATGGAAGTTGTCCAGTCCCTGGCATGTATTCTTTGCCAGTTGGTCTTATTATTGGGAGGGTGAATGTATCACCAGAGAAATAGACCCAGGCAGGGCATGGCTCACACAAAATGAAAGCTTGGATGCATTTGCTTTAAGTGTGATCTAACATTTAGGCAGTAAGCACGTAAGTGCGATGCTACAGTATGGGATTGATATCTAGTGTATGTCTGTGTTAAGGGGTTGGCTTAACAAACCTTCAAAACTTCTTAGACTCCTGTGATTGAAAAAGGAGGGTGAGGGTTGCATCTGAAGGAGAGGCTTAGGCAGCCAAAACTTTTGGTACAACTTACAGCTCCATGCTGGAAAGCTCGGAGCAGCGCTGCCCAGAAAGCACAAGATGCTACAGAGTAGGAAAATATGCCCGCTGCTGTGCGAGAGACTGCAGATCCATTCTGCGGAGCTGGACGTGCTGCAAATTGGTTTCCAGCCCCATTGGCTGACTTGACCACTTCCTGAAAACTAGTTCTGGGAGCAGGGTGTTCCTTGCTTGAGATGACTGTGCAGATCCCTCCTGCATTTCTCCATATCGCAAACCCATAAACTGACAGGGCTTCCTTCTGCTTCTTCAGTCAGCGAGCATCTCTCTCTCCCCTTCTTCCTCACCAGATGGGAGCTTACAGCTGCAAATCATCAGTTGGGCTTTTGGCAGAATAAAATGCCCAAAATATCTCTGCCGCTTTCTTGCACTAGTTTGTTTGTTTCCAGATGTCTGCAGCTTATTCAGCATGAAGTATTTTCTCCAATCAATATTTTAACCTTCTTGTTGATATTTACTCAGTGCTGCTGAATAAACTGTATGAAGTGGAGCTCCATGGATGGGAGAGTCAATCTACATTTCTATCGGCTCTCTGGAGGTTTTGCAATAATTCATGTTATCTGAGGTTATTGTTATACTAGGATATTAATGAGCACATCTTCCTTCCTCCTGTCTCTTGAAGCTTCAATTCAGATCCCACTTCTGGTGCTAAAACAACATCTCAGTTCTGAATTGGCATGGAAAGGAGAAAGCTTTGTGTTGGCCTCTTGTCAGCTCCAGTTTGAAAGAACACTTTCTCTTTAGTTTTATAAAGATGTATGTGATACAACTCCATCTGTTTCCCTTTGACCTTTGTGATGAGAAGGAAATTAAACCCTTCTCTGTTGGGTCTTCATTGCATTTTTAAATCCTGCTGGAGGTTTCTACTCCTCCTACTTCTACCCTCTCCTTTTCAAACTCTGAAGTCTAATTAGACAGCGCTGAGCAGAAGAGATGCCCTCCCTTTTCTCCAGCAGTTCTGGTGTTTGTTTACTATTCAACACAAGAACTTGATTATAGAACTGCCTGCTTGGTGTTCTGCTGTGCATGCCCTTTACCTACTATTTCACCTCCAAATAATGACTTTTTTTAGCTTTTTTTTTTTTGGTAACTTCTGTCCTGGAAGAAACGGGTTCGCAATGTTTTGAAAGCCCCTCTGACACATTCATCATCATCATTTTAGTGGATGTATGCAGCAGAAGTCAAATAGCCTCAATTGTATCTTATATTGAACTCATCCTTTTTCCTCTGCAATTTCTTTATTCCGCTATAATAAAACTACCCCTGTCACTGCTGAGCTATTGCTCATCTGTCTGTCTCCATAAGATGGTCTCTGCATCTGGTCCGGAGTTGGCAAGAAGAAACTGCTTATGTGAGGTGGGACAGTATCAGTCCACCTTAGAAACAAACAAACAAATCTCCAAACAGTATTTCTTCTCAGCTGCTGCTGCTGTTGTTGCAGGTGGCAGCTGCAGCCCACCCGGAATGGCGGTGACTGTGGATGGCCCCCGTCGGCCACATACATAGGAGAGCTCATAGAAGCTTAGCCAGTATTAGCAAAGGAGCAGGGAAAGACTCCAGTCTTGGCTTCCCTTTCTTCTAAGTAAACCAGATCCTCCGATGGCACATGTTCCTGCTCCGATGTCTGCATCAGGGGTGTGTTCCGGGGTGGCTGCCTTGCTTCAGCTGCCCCTCTGGGACTCCGCTCTGCGCTTGGAACACGCTTACGAGACTTGGCGGTTGAATTCTCAGCTGGTCTAAGTCTTGCTGTTCCGGTGACCGTGCTGGTGCACACCATCCTAGGCCTGAGCCTTTGTCTTCTCTGCCTGCCTTTCTTAACTCTCTAGACAAGTATTAGTGCTGGAAAATATCGCCTGCTGTGTCAATGAGAAAAATCAGAACAGGATGCCCAGGGCTCAGCTCAGAAAAGCGCTCCCTCAAGACAGCCTGGTACGTGGACTGGCCAGCCCTGAGGGACAAGTGAGTCCAGGACATCTACAGTTCCTTCGGTATTTCTCCTTCAGGAGAGATAAAAGGTGGCCCTGCATTTCCACACGCTATTTCCCTGAAGACCGAAGGCTTTATAAATTGGTGAGGATTTAAGGGCAAACTAATTTTCCCCAGAGTGAGTCACAGCCTGAGCAGAGACTCCAGGGCTGGAGTTCCCTGGATCCATTGCAAAGGCGGGGAAGGTGCAGCGCTCCTCCCAGGTTCGGAAGGTGTGTCGGTCGATGTCAGAGCCCGGAGCAGCTGAACCGCCATCTCTTCCTCTCCGGGCTGTGTCCTCAGTCCTTGGGCCAACCTCCTGATGAGAACTCTGAAGTCAGTTTCATTCTTCATTACTCCATTTTCTTTATTATTTCTCACCTGAAGTCTCTTAATCTTTTGCTTTTACCACATTTCAAAGAGAAGTGGGTGGGTTTTTTTTTGGTTGGATTTTTTTGCCTTCCTTTTTAAATGACTGCTTTTATTTTTCTCTAGTGTGTGAATGGAATACATACAGGAGAAAACATCCTTTGATGGCAGTAATTACAAGGAAGAGAACACCAAAAAGCAAGGAAAACTAAGATGCAAGTGAAGATAAACACTTTGCAAATAATCAGTCCAGTATTTATTATTGTCTGAAGAGGACAGATCTTCTTGTGAAAGCACGGGGCTGTGACAAAGGTGGTCTGGATTTAGGTATGAGATTTGCTACGCAAGCCTTGTGACCTTACTGAAATAGTGTCATTGTTTCGTTGTTTCCCATCTCTAAAATGGCAAGGCACACGCTTTTTTGAACCGTATTCAAATGCTCTGATCTTCCAGGATTGTCTCACTGTGTGTACAGCACCTTACCTGAAAGGGTATATAATCAATCTCTTTTGGAGGCATCAGGCACTAACTATATGTATATATTTATGAGATTAAATGGTAGTTAATGGAATGGGTTGCTTTCAAAATCAGGAGTAAGCAGAAGTGTAAGCATTGGAGGCTGTTAATAGGTAAGATATGGCCTAGAAAGGGTCTGAGACCGAGTGCCCCAGCTGTTGGTTGGAGCCTAAAGGTGCTAGCCAGGGATTTCAATGAACGGGGGCATATCGCTGCATTTCAAGCAAAAATGACCGCTGTGGTGGTGGAAGTGGCCACTCAAAGGTTAGTAACGCCAGTGCAGTAGCAGGGCTCCCACGTCTCTGGGAAACAGGCCTGTAGGGCAAGTCATCTCTCACCCGCAAGGCCTGGGGAATTTGCATTCCTGGCTGCAGAACAATGAACCAACGAAATGCCAGCGGTGGCCTCCACGTTTCTTACTTCACATAGCCCGGATCCTCCAACCCGTTTTACTGCCGGGAGCCATCTGGCGGGGCACATCCTCACCCAGCGGAGAGCTTGGGACCTTCACGTGCACCGGGGAGGGAGTTACACAACACGGGGTATGGACCAGCCTCTTCACATGGGATTACTCGTTATCCCCCTAAATTTTGCATCAGGATCGCAGATGCCATTTCTGACTTTAGCATTTTTAAATTCACACACATTTTCTTTTGCATAAAAAAGAAAGCAAACAAACTGTTCCACAAAATGTTCCTTATTTATCGAACTCATCCTACTAACTTCTTTGAGCCATCTAAATATATATATATAATTAGATGTGCTTTTTTATGTAACTACCACAAGATACTTATTCCGCTAACCGGTTCCTTCAAAGCTGTTCTTATCTATAAAATTATCTAATTTGGACGTTTTCTATTACCAATAGAAAGTTGTTACGAACCTGAAGAAAAAAATCTGGCACATATATAATAGATTTATTTTTTTATATTTCAATCAAATGAGAAATCTTGCCTTTTGCAGTATCTTTTATCCCCAGAAATCTCTCAGTACTTCATGCGTTTGACTCTTTTTTACAGTGGTACTGTTATTTACTCTTCTGCTGAAATATAGCCACCTATGAAGATAAATGTAGCACTTTTTTAAATGATTCACGACTCAACTTCACGTCAATTTGAGATCAGAGCCCCTCTTAGTGCAACTGAGAGGGAAAAGATGATTTAATTGCTTAAATATATAATATGCCATGATGTAAGCAGTGTGACTACTGACGGCCGCTATTTCCCCCAGATGTTTGGATCTGTAGACGTTAGGTTATTCCATGGAACATACAGCCTGTTGTTTGGGAAAATAGGGGCGGACTGAGCCATGTGCCTCGCTGCAGGCTTTCTTACACCCCGCGTGGGCACAGCTAGTAAAGCTGCTGCTGGGGAAAGCATGTTTTGGTCTGGATTGAGCTGGACCTGCAATAGTACAACTATTGTGTTGAGCTCCTGCTTTGGAGAGTTAACTCATTTTCTAAGACCACCTGATTTCCCCCCTGTGCCTTGCTGACCTTAGGGAGCATCTTAGCGGTGACTCCCAGAGAAAGGAGCTTTCGGGGCTGTCTGGTGCAGCGCGGACCAGTGCTCTGCCCTGAACACCCCGCAGGGTCATTTGCCTCTGAGTCCCTGGGACAGACGCTGCCTCTATGGCTTTCTGGACTATCAGTGTCTCTTCCCGGTCTTTCTGTGCCCCTGAGTGTAAGCAGGATCCCATACCCTCTGTAGTCTTTGGATTTATAGTCTTACAACAACAGGAGTTCCTTCCACAAACAGGATTTTCTAGGTCATCAAAGTCCCTTGCTTTTGCAGGCAACTGTGTCAGATAACCTCATTCATAAAATGACCAAACTCTATTTTAAATCTAGTTGGATGGCTTCCCTCCCCCTGCTCTCCCCACGTACACTTCGTACTGGAAGGCAGTTTTGAAACCTCTCTCTTATGGTTTGAATCCTTTTTATTTCCAAACCAAACCGGATTTACTTGCAGACAGTTTCTACCCCATTTGTTCCCTTGCTGAATTATTTCAAGCACAAAGGTCCCAAAAGGTTTTAAATAAAACACAACTGTCTCAGAAGCAGGAGAGAGCAAATGAAGTTGGAAATAATTGGAATCCAGCTATCTTTGCTCAAACTTAGTGGTGAGACTTGCAGCAGCAGATCCTGAGCTTCCCAAGAGCCGGGGAGGAGGAAAAAAGGGGGGAGGGACACGATGACAGGACTGAGCTCAGCCATGCTGTCCTTCACTCTGTCTTCAAGACTCATGGGACGGGACTGGTCCTGGTGACATGGTAAGGGCAGGTGTGCAGCCACACCGTGCTCCTCCCTCGCCTTACCTTGGGCTGGAGGTTTGCCCGCCTCAGGTGAGGTGGAAGGACGGCTTCACATTGCCCATCTGGAGAGCAGGGTCAGGCAGCACAGCTGCCTCCTGCTTTCCAGGCCCCTGGAGACCACAGACAACTGTCTGGATAGCTGTCTCCTCTGGATTGCTTTCTCCGAGGCAGCTCTCACCTGCTGTGGGCTGACAAGGGTGCCCTAACTTTTGTGATTCTGCACTGATTTATATCATGCCAGAGTGTGGCTCATGGAGATTTTGAGGCGAAGGCCTTGTATTAGCTTTCCAGGTCGTAAGTTACCTTCTCTGAGTACAACAACAAGGCTGAGGCTCCAATAATTGCACAGAGGACTTAGGGCCACGCAGAGATGTCCCTGAACTATGCCAAACATGCAGGGTGGTCGCACAGGTGAACCCCTCCAAAGGAGGAGGTGGGAGGAGCGGTGATGAGGACGCAGCGCCTGGCGGGATGGTGCCTGTGCGTGGCACGCAGAGGAGGCTCTGCCTGGCCCAGGCATGGTCAGCGCTGAGGAAGAAGTAGGCTCCGTCTGTCTCTCGCCTCTGGAGTTTGTGCAGAGGCGGCACTCGGTCCAGAAGCAATCCCAGCTCTGTCCGCCGGACCCACGTGTCCCTGTCCCCCAAACCTCCACTGCCCCTACTCAGACACGAGCAGAAAGCACCGCTCCCTGCAGTGCTGAGCTGCGGCCCAGACGGGTGTGAATCTGGACCTTGAGGGCCACAACCATAAATTAAAAGCGAATGCAGCCCAGGCATAGGGAAATGCTCTTCTATTCTGAGAATAATAAATGCTCGGAATGGCCTGTTGGGCAGGGTCACTGGTGCAGAGGCACAGGGATCATTCACAAAGCAATTGACTTGTAGCTGTTGTCCTAAGGGAAATGATGTGGAGAAGGGATGAGCTCAAAGCACCCTGTGCCTGTTACCTATGTATCTTATGAGTAATTTGTCTCTGAAGCAGAGGCGTTTTCTTTTTCTTTTTTCCTGTGAAGCTGATTCTGTTCCTCCAGCTTATTTCTTCTCAGCAGGAGGGGAAGACAAATTTTTGTCAAATAATAGTTCATTGCTCCTAATGCAAGAGTCCAGTTAATTGATGGTTTAAAAGCTTTGCTTTTCTCGCTATTAAAAACAAACAAACAAATAAAGAGGAAAACAAATCTGCAGTGTAGCAGAGGAGGTTGGAGCGTTACAGCCTACGGGGACACGCGGCTTAGGGAACTGACTGGCGCTGCGTTGCTCAGCCTTGCACTGTAGGGCAGGTCCTGCCTGCCCCACTCCGGCCAGTTTCCCAGCGCGAGGTGATGTCTCTTGCCCAGCATGCGTTACTCTTCAGGGCGCAAGGAGGAGATTGACGTTTAATATGAAGATTTTAGGAGCTGCGGGCAGAAGTATCTCACCGTGTCCTTCTCAGGCAGCGCGGAAGGAGAGGACACATGTGGAGAGTCAGGGCCCTGGCTAATAGCAGGGAGTCCCAAAGCAGTTAGGGATTTGGGATGTGTGGGGAGATGGCACAGCCTTTCCAAAAATCGAATATCCCTCCCAGGAGCGCTCAGTGTGGGCTTAGGAAAACCGATCGCTTTTGGAAGCAATAGTTCCAGCCACCGACTGCTCTTTCCCCGCTCGGTCCCCTGCCCTCCCTGCGCTCCCCCCATCCTGGCTTCTGCCCCCCCGCTATCCCCAGCCTCCTGCCGTGCCGCCATCCTTCCCCTCTCCATCCCCGACATCCCACCTCCCTCCATCCCACCTCCCTCCATCCCATCTCCCTCCATCCCTCTCCGGCACCCGCGCTCCTCCACGGCTGCCCCCCCCCCCCGCCGCCCCC
>VUYV01000128.1:640434-650814 GCA_008711295.1 Anarhynchus alexandrinus
GGGAGCCCCGGGCGGGCTCTGCCCCGGCTGCCGGGTGCGGAGCGGAGCCGAAACCCGCCGGCCTGCGGGTGGCGGTGGGCAGCGGCGGTGCCCCTCCGCCCGCTCCCGGCGCAGCACTTGCTGAAGGACTTTCCGAGCAGCCCTTTTTGGGGAGGGGGTGTTGGCGGCCGCAGCGTTTTTGGCCCGGCAAGAGTTGCAAAATGCCACGCTCCGGCTTTCGGCAGAGCTGAAGTTCAAAGAGTGCGGGGAGCGGGGGGGGCTCTGTACGGCTGCAACTCCTACGGATGACCTGGGAGCCATCCCCGGGGTGCGTGCGGCGGTGCAAGTGCGCGGTGGGCACCTGTGCGGGAGCAGAGGAGCGGGGCCGGCCGGGATGGATGGTCCCCGGCGCTCGTGCGGTGCTGTGTTCGCAGCCTGCGTGCCACAGTCACGGGCGGTGAGGAAAATGCTGTTTAGCAGATAATTTTTCTCGGGCTTTGGATTGGGAAGAAAAGGTTCATTGTTCTGGAATGCGTTTCAGTGGAGTTGTGCTTGCGAATAATTTGTCTTAGAATATATGAGGTACTCATCGTGTGCGCAGACGTGCAGGTTTGATGCTGACACGCTCTCTCCTTTAACGAACGAGCAGTGCTGTTTCTGGGCTGTGGGGGAACGCTCCATGCAGAAACCTCTTCCTAGGCCCAACTTTATTCTGTGTTATTTAGGCATAAACTATGGCATAGCCTGCAGCTCCGGCCGGGAGCTCTGCATAGGTGAGGGATGCTGTGAGTGCTATTCAGCTCTCATCATCTGTCAGGTTTCTTTCTTTCCCAGCCTGGTAGGCGTGAGACCTCAAGGCTGTGACCCTCGGGAAAGTTGACCTAACACCCATGAGGTTTGCCTTGTCTCCCACACGTGCCTCCTTTGCGGTGAGGTGCTGCTCGCTGGAGGATCCAGAGCGGCACGCTACCTCCCTGGGGACCTTCTGCTCGCAGGATGCTGGGGGTGCAGGAGATGCTCACTCTGCCACCGCATCCTGGGCAGTGGTCCTCTGTTCCCAGGCACCGGCTGCCCCACGCCGTGGCAGCGGGAGGTTCCCCTGTTTGCCCCCAGCAGGAACCGGTCCCTTTGTCTCTCTGAGGTGAGACAGCCTTTTCTGCAAGATGCTCAGCAGCTGCATCCCGGCTGGATGTGACCGCTGCAGTTAGCCGAGAGCAGAGCCTTCCCTGGACAGGGAGCCGAGGGTCTACGGCATCGGCGAGCGAGCGTCCCCATGGAGTCGCTGGCGCTCCTGTAGAGCTGCCGGCAGCAGCCAGCGGCTGCTTGTGCGAGCAGTGCCGGGGTGTCAGGACGTGAGTGCTGGCAGGTAGGAGGTGGATGTTAACCGTACTCGGTTCTTTTTCTGCCGTGGCTTGCTTTAGTCTTCGTTTCGCACAGGGGTAGAAGTGCGCTCTCTGAAAGCAATCTGCAGTGAGACTCCCACTGTGCCAAGGCATTTTTAAAGTGTCTTAATGCAAGTCTGCTTTAGTATTTATGCATATTAGGCTGCGTATTTGAAGGGAACCATCTGGGTAGAGGAATAGATGGTACATGGCTGAACCTTTCCCCGTTGGTTTCCATTTCAGGGTTGGGCCTGATGGGCAAAGCCAGAAGTTGGGAAAGTTGCTGCGTGGCTCTTTCTGGTTTGCAGGTGCTTCTTTCCCCGTGGCTGGTATGAACGGACACCCTGAGACGAGAGACCTGTACCTAGGATGTGGGGAAGAGGGAGCTGACAGGCTGTGCTGAGCAGAAAGGGGGCTTTAGAGTGTCAACACAGCAAAGGAGAATGCTCTCTCTTTTCTTTTTTTTTTCTTTAAATGGCCATTTCTCTTAACCCTTTGTGGGCCAGCTCCCGTGGGGATGCTGCCCCTGCTCTTGGTGGTGGGAGCAGGGTGCCTGAGGAAGGCGAACCCTGAAATGAAGGGCTGTGGGTGGGGGCAGCCCAGTGTGGCTCCCAGAGTTAATACTGGGGAGCGGGAAGGGGAGAGAGCAAGGCTGAGAAGGCATCAACATCTCACTGAGAGGAGTCACCTGTCAAAGGTTGGATCTAAATGGGGGATTTAGAGCAGCTGCCTGCAGCTCTGAGAGACACAGGGACAGTGCTGCTGCCGCCTGCAAGTTTCTTGCTGGAGATTTCTTTTGCAAGCTGTGCAAGGAAAATAAGCCAGGGAGTCATGTGGGCTGGCAAAGGCCTAAATACCCAGATGCCAAGGAGCATCAGTAATCTGTGGGTGAAGGGCAAATGATTTGAGGGAGCTGGTCTTCAGAGAGCTCATCAAAGGAAGAGCAAGGCAGGTATGTGCGGTGCTGCCTCCAAACTATCTATTCTGAAAGCTAAAGTGTGTCAGGAAATCCCATCTCCACTGCTGCGTGTGTGCACTCACGCTGATTTCTTTGCTTGATGGAAAAGCGGCGAGTGAACTGAAAACTCACCCAGGACCTGGGGAAGATCCTCAGCTAGATGCTCGCTGATTGCACGCGTTCTGGTGGGAGAGCATCTGCCTGCAATGTAGGATCTCCGCTTTCTGCCAGAGCAGCTGCTTTGACCGTGTTGTTTTGTATCACTCGTTCTCTGGGAGAAGCAGCTGGTTCTGCGTGTGCGCGAGGGCCAGAGGGGACCCGGGAAAGGCCTCAGGCCCCTGTGGCTGGAGGAGCAGCTGTGTGTTTTTACGGGGTGTGCATGCAGAGTGGGGGATGCTCGAGCCTGCACGGGGAGCGAGTGCCTGCCCGGGCGGGTGGAAGGATGGGCTTTCGTGTTGGTGGCAGAAGAGGAAGGAGGGAGAAGCAGGGTAGAAGGAAGCAGAGGAGAGGAGGAGCACGGGGTGACCGAAGTGATAAAGGACTGGGAAGGAGCAGATACATGCTTAGAATCGGATACTGTTGGGCCAAATGGACAGAGGAGAACTCCCTTGTCCAAGAAACTTTATTTTCTCTGAAGATGGTTTAAGCTTTATTCTCTATTCAATTGGGACTAAGCACGTGCAGGTGGTCAGCATGTTGCCTTTTGTAAAGGCTTGCTGATGTGCCTGGGTTGTGGATATTGATTCTCGCTGACTTCTGGGGGAGAAATTCACGCGCAGCACTTGTTAGGGTCAGAATTTACTTATTTTTCATGCTTGCAGGCAGGCAGGCAGAAGGCGAGACAGAAGTTTCTCCAAGTCTTCTCAGAAATGTTTTCTGCTCTGGGCAAGAGGCTTCCAAGGCAGCGGATACAAAACTGAGGTATCTGTTAATACAAGGAACCGCTTGCTTTGCGTGAATAGGAAGAACACACTGACAATGTGGTCTAACAAGATGAGAACAGCTTGAAGGGTGTCTCTTAGACTTGAAGAATGTGGATGTGGAGAAATCAATGGGATATTAGCGACTTCATGATGAAAGCTTTATTCAGGAATGGAAAACTTAGCTTTCAGCTTTGTGCAGAAAAGAGGCTGTGGTACTACTGCAGAGCTGTTGCTGTGCACGGGAGACCAGAAACTCCAGTTTGCCTGGCTGTACCCTCAGGGGAACTACGGACACTGGTGTGCGTTTTCTGACAAGAAAAACAGGGGACTCTGAGAGATAGCAGTAGTTGTAAAACCTGAGGAGGTAACAGAGCAGTGTTAAGGATCCCCATAATAACTTTTCATCTTATCTGTGGGACATGGCTTGGAAGGACAATTTGTGGTGTTAATATAACAGTGCTTTTCACGTTGTTTGTTCTGGTGCCTGTGGAAGACTCGGCGTGCTACTGTAGATCGGGATGGCAGTTACTTTTAATGAAAGTGGAGCAAAATGCAGTGAGGACCAGCTTGAACAGGGTTATTTCCATGTTGATCAACAGTGAGTGGCTGATGGCTGGAACAGAGCTGGCAAGATTCAAGCAATTCAAAAGCTATCAAGGCAGTAAAACCAGAAGTGTTTCCTATACCTTAAAATGCTGAACTAGTCTTGAATAGGAGCTAATGTAAATAAAGACGTGAGCACGGGCCTCCTTGGGTACTTTTCAGCCATACATCTGCAGGTGCCTTACAAGATTGCTTAGAAAGAAGGCTTAGCTGTGATTTACGCAGCTCTGTCAGTATCAGCTTCTCTCTATGACTATGCCAAATGAGGTGAGCCGGACACAGGACCTGTCAGCTGCGATGTTGTCCTCTGCTTTGTTTGCTCATTGCTCTGTCTCTGCGGGAGACCTTGCTGGGGCTGGGAAAAGTCTCCTCGTGTTCCTGGGTGCAGCGTGGCATAAGCAGCGCTGCGTAGTGGATGTCTAACACAGCTAAGCAATTGTAGGATGCCAAAACGCCTCCAAGGGCAGCAGTAGTGAGCAGAGGCTCCCCGAGCTCCAGGAGGTATGAGGAGCTGTGGCAGAGAGAAAAGTTGGCTGGGGGAAAAAGGGGAGTCGTTTGCCTGTACCAGGATGTTGAGGAAACCCCTGTGTACAGTAAATTAGCAGTGATTGAATTGTTTAAAGAGGAAGTAATGGACCAAAGGAAGAAGCCTGGGTGTTGTAAATCAGTGGGCTGGGGATGGTTCATCTGAGGGCCCTGAAGTAAATAAAGTGTGAAATAGCAGCAGGTGTTAACATGAAAGGGATGACTCCTCCTCCTGGCTGGGAAGTTACCAAGGCAGGAACCCAGGCGGTCAAAGGGAGCTGCCAGGACAACAGCAGTGGTTTTGCCACACGATACCGTTACAGAAATCAAACCCGAGGAAGAGCAAGGATATCGGGCAGGTGAGTTTTGTTTCTGTTGTGTGCCAGCTGGGAGGAGCTAATTATCACTTAAATATTTGGACAGATCCAACCTTGGAGGTCAAATTGCCATAGCTTATATGAAGAGGATGGGTGTGCAGTAGGGAAACCTGCCTCCCTAATGCTGCTTGCGGTTTGGAAGGCTAATAAAATGGGAACTGAAAATGTACCAACGGACCTAATTTATTTGGATTTTTCATTAGATCCACCCAAAAGGGAGTATTTTAGGAAATAAGTAGCAGAATGTGGGCAATAAATAGCTGTAGGGTAAGGGGCAGAGTTCGGTGCTGGCTTTTCTTGTTAAGCTGTAGAAAATGGGACTGTAATGGAGGAGTGCTGATCAGAGAGTAGATTGGTGATTATGTGAAGGTTCCTCATGCTGAGGCTAGGCTTATTTATTATCTTTAATGATTTGGAGGTGGAAATGGATCAGAGGTGGGTTACAGAGAGCAAGCGTGCCAACAAAAAGGGGTTGCTTTTGCTGCTAAACGTGTGGAAGAATTAAGAGACGAGGCTGCTGGATTTGAGCATGCCAGCGGCTCGGCCAGCGTAGCAGCAGTCAGGGCGTAACTCAGACTTGTGCGTTACGAGCACGTGAAAAAGGGAAAAAAACCCCTGAGCGAATCTTTCCTTAATGCTGTGGCCAGCGGGGCTTCTGCGGGATTCTACCAGGAGAATGCGCAGGGGCATGAAGCGATACGTGCGGTTTGTGTGCGCAGCTGATGATGCCCCGTGGCGGCGTGGGCACGCTGCAGGTGACGGGGAGCCCCGGGAGATGCTCTGCTCTGGCAGACAGTGCTCTCCATCTCGGGCACGGTGTGGTCCAAGGGCTCTGTGGAGAGCGGTGTCTGCAGTGACAGCTCTTCGCAAAGCTGCTCGCATCAGACCAGGGGTTTGTTGCTGCTGGAGCAGAGGCTGTGGGCATCCGGACTGCGCTGGCATCCAGCTGGACTGGCTGGCTTTAAAATGAACCAAGGGGAACTTTGCTGAGTCCTGGTGAGCTCCTCTGTGACCATCCGGTGGGACCTTCCCCTGGATTTTCCAAGGGGGTTAGATACCATGTTACTGATTTATCAGGGAAGAAGGAGCCGGGATATAAACCGTCCATCTACGTGGGTGACTTCCTACCCAGATCCGCAGTGTCTCTTACCCGGAGACTTGGGAAGTGTTTACAGTGTTTGAAGGGGAGTGTTACTGTGAAGTGCCTGAAGTGCAGTTTTTGAAGCGGCTGTGGTCTCGCCGTGGTGGGAGGGAGATTAGAGAGCCCAGAGGGGTCGCATTTCTACTTGATTGCAAATCCCCGAGCTGGGTCGCAGTCAGGTGGCAGGATAACAATATTTATTCTGACCATCCTTTGCATGGAAGCGGCTGCATAATGCAATACCCGAGCAATGTCTCAACTGAGCACCCGGTGAGCCATCCAGCACAAGGGGATTTTCATCTCTGCTGAGATCTCCTGGCTTCAAAGTCTGCAGAATTTATTTGCATCCTTCATGAGAGAGCGAGCCAGGCATACGTTTCTTCCTGAGTCTCTCCGTTCCTCCTCCCCTTCCCCACTCGCTTTTCAGTTTGTTTATTTGGTTAGCTCAGCATCAGCACAATGATGTGGAAATAAAGCAAAGGAGCTTCGTATTGGCCTTATTGCATATGCATAAATGAGAGAAATGCATCATACTGGCAATCCCTAGCTAGGCTACAGTTAATGGAAATTCTTCTGTGACCTTATAAACCCTGCTTTGCAAGGATTTATAATGAGTCTGCAAAAATTCATTCTGGGCACAAACAAGTCATCTGAGGTCTTGGACCCTGTGAGCACAAAGTAATAATAATACTAATTTCCCACCCACTCAGGCATGTGCTCAGGTCCTTAAAGGTTTTGCTATTTTTAAAAAGCAGGTTTTTCCTTTCTGGGACTGTCATAGTGTGTGTGTGTCGGGGCGGGGGGAGGAGGGCTGGTGGCGAACAGCCCTTTCTGTGCAGCGTAACGCCAGTTCCCCTGCATCGCCTCCCTTGGGAGAGTCACTCTGGGTCCGTCCCGTGGCTCTAGCTGAAGCGGTTTACGTCATTAACATTGCAGACTGATGAACTGTGTGATCGCACCTCAGCTGTTTCAGCAGAAAATCAGCTCTTTCTACATGATCCTGGCTCTGCACCCTTCTCCCCCTTCCTACACGGACATCTGAATCTGAGATCAAAGATAGCCAGGGCCTGATCAGGAGGGGATGGATTGTTAAAAATCCCTGCAACATTTTGTTCAGCCTTAACATTTTTTTTAACTTTTTGCTGAAAGCCAGAGAGTTTTTGGTTCAATGACAGAAGTTTACATTTTTTCTGAAGAATGTGTTGTGTTTTGATGCTGAGGTTTGGGTTTTTTAGTGTGTCTCTGGCCCTGCTCAGAGACAGAGGGATTGCAAGGCTGGTTGTTGCTGATGTTTGAGTCTGTAGTGGGATTCATGTTGGGCATCAGCCCTCTGCTTTCTCTTTGTCGACTGTGATGTAGCAGCAAATTGCTGTGTCTGATAGAGTTGCTCTTAATGTGGCTCGTCGCAGGTGAAGTGGCAAGGCTGGGAAGTGACCAAGGCACGGGCAGAGCCTGCTGCGAGCACGCTGGTGCAGTCTGGTACAGCTAGTACGCAGTTCACTGAAGCCAGTGCAAACTGTTACATGTGCCAAATCTGCTTTTTTCACCCCAAAGGTTGATCAAAATGTATTTTATTCTATGCGTACTCATAGTTTGCCCTTGCTGTTTTCTTGTTTGGTCCCTGCTTGTTTTCCATTTTTCCTCCACCTTGTGTGTGATCTGGTAACATCTGGTGTTAAAAGATTGTATGTGTGCACGGACAGCTTTGAAAGCAGGCTATCACATCTCTTTTTAGACTGAAAAATGTTTGGGGCAGAGACTGTGCTAATGTTCACAGAGCATCTGGTCCTCTCCAGGTCCAATTCATCACTGTCTTGCAGTTTGCATTATTGTTCACACCAAGGGAAAGTGGGTGTGAAGCTGGAATAATAATGTTTCACACTTGCTTTACATTGTTTTTGATATCCAACAGCATTTTAACCTATCAGAAAAGGCATAAAGAAATTGGGTAGTTGTAGACTGTGTTTTCAGCTTCCAAATAACATGTTAATTACCCTTACTGAGAAAATGACCACTGTGCTCAATCCTTTGTCAATGGCAAATTCAAGATCAAGATGGGATTTTTAATTCTAACTGAAGGGTTCAAATCGTTGCGCAGGAAGTAGTGGGTGAGGGCCTGTGTCAGGCAGCAGTAGAGCTCAGTGCAATGGTTCCCTCAACCTTCTCAGGTGGCACAAATCTTCCAGACGTAACTCCAGCATGGCTGGGCAACAGTGGTGTTTTCCCGAGTCTGCAGAGAGCCCTCAACAGTATCTCTGTATATACTCTGCTTGTTTAAAAAAGGGATGGTGGGAGTGCTAGTCATTAAATGTTGGATGTCAACATTGTACTTTCTTTAATGAAACCTAATGGCATAAACATAGAAAGCATTTAATGCTACACGGTATATCTGAAGTTTTGTGTTTGGGAAACGGGGTCTTTTGGTATCGTGGTAGTTGGACTTCCCAAGGGTCTTTAAGGAGACATGTCTTTCAGTGATTTGGACTGACATGCCTTTTGTTCTGTTCCTGCTGAGTGTTAAATAAGATTTAAGTCTGCTCAGTCACTATTTAGTTATTGAAGAACATCACAGCCAACATAAATGCAAACAAAACTGTCTGGATGTTTGTTTATGCAACAGATCATTAGAAAGTCTGTAGGAAAAAAATGTTCTGGTCTGTTAGATAATTAATCTGCATTTTAAGAATTGTCTAAAGACATATTTGCAAGCTAGTCCATTGAGCTGCTGCTCATCTAGTCAATAATCCCCATATTTAATAGTCCCTAAGAATGTATTTCCATAATGTGCTGTGAACAGTTGAGAAATCTGCATCTTTTTTCTCTTAAGATGTCAGTGCTTGCACATTTTCTGTGACAAATTTTTTTCTGACTGTTGGTGAAAATTCCAGACGCATTAGCTTCCAACTGGTAGGGTTGGGGATAAGGAGAGTGAAGGCTTCTTAAAGCAAACCCCTGGGTCCAGGTCCCATCGAATGCTGGATGAGTTTGCAATTTCCATCTGGCGGCAGACACCAGTGTCGAGGCATGAGCCTGCAACGTGCTGGCAGCGTTGCCCAAAGCGCACCTCTGGCTGGCGGCGTGGGGAGAGGGGCTTTGCCCGGCTCCTTGTCCCCTGGGTGTCAGAGAAGCAGCAGCATGTCTCGGGAGGGAGGATCTGAGGTATGTCTTGAGCTACGTCTGACCCGGCGCTGTGTTGTAGGGGTAGCTCTGTTGGAAGGGGTGTGAAATGCTGTAGTCCTTGCCTGGTGGATTTGTTCTGGCAGGAGCCTGGGGCGCAGACATACTGGCACTGCGTGGCTTTGACTGATGGAGCTTGGTTGGCTCCTGGGAGCTGGCTTTACTGCAGCAGCACAGAGTGCGGCTTGGGACCTGCGGCTGTGTCTGGGCGATGAATGCCCTGTTTCTGCTCGGGATCCTGACAGCAGTCAAGTTCGCTCATGGATGGTGGACCAGGCTCTGGTTTTGGGGTGTCTGCAGCATAACCAGCTACCTGTGTCGTCTGAGCCAAGGTAACCCGTGCTCCCGTATTGTGACAAATGAGAGGGTTTGAGAAAGGGTGTGAAGTTTAAGTCAAGTTAGCTTGCATTTATAGTGGAAAAAGGGTAAACGTACAGACAGGTCTTGCAGCATGGCTGGCATGTGATAACTTACTAATCCACATTAACGAGAGCAGAGAGTAAAACCCACACTTCGAGAGAGGAACCCCTGGGAGCTGGTGCATGAAGGTGAGAAGTTGGAGCTTAATTTGATTATCTTATCAATAACTAGCTGGTCTTGTGCCGTGTTGTGAATTCTCAGGAGTGTTAATGCTATCTTTGGCTGTCTAAGCAAAGAAGTAATGAATACAAGTAGGAAGAGCATTGTGTGCAGTCGTGGTATCTATACCTTAAAAATGATGTTGGCAAACTGGTGAGAGATAAGAGAAGAGCTACACGGATGATGTGAGGTCTGTAAAGCATGCTGGAAAGAGAGAGACTGAAGCTCAGTCTGTTTCTTTTAACAGAGAGAAGGTTAAGGGTGATTTGATTATTGTCTGTAAGTACTTAACCAGGGGAAGAGACTTCACCAGCCAAAGGTACGAAGGCAGGACATGGTTCTGTGGCTGGATGCTCAAGCTAGATAAATTCAGATGAGGAAAAGGTGTGTTTTATTTTTGTACAGCTCTATATTTAAGCACAGGAGCAATTACCCAGGACTTGGTACATTTGCTGTTTTTAAATTGAAATGATACATCTTGCGGAGTTCCTTTAGGTCAATTGCAGTCTGTGGAGGCTTGGTGCGGGAAAACTCAGCATGAGTCAGTAGCAAGTAAAACAAGATTTTCAAAATGGTCATTATTGTGCTTCAAATCTTTCCGTTACATCATGAATCTCTTCTTGGTTTTGTTTTTTGGTTTATTTTTGGTTGGGTTTTTTTTTTGGCACAGGGAGAGCAAAATCCAGCAGGGCTTTGGGTGGTTGTTTAGGAGGGATTGGATTCGAGTTAGCTGAGC